>VZRR01003978.1:0-14445 GCA_013398015.1 Oreocharis arfaki | reverse complement strand
GAAGCCCCCTCAGTCTCCAGAAGCCGCGCCGGGTGGTCTCGGCTCTGCTACAGCTCATGGTTGTTTCTCAGCTGCCCGCGGCTCTGGGACAGTTCTCTCGCAGCATCTCCGGGGCCCATGCCCCGGCGCCGGGGGAGGGGAAGGCCTGGGCCCGCTGCAGGAGACGGAGCCCGGGGCCCGTTCCTCCCCCGCCGCCCCGCGAGAGAGCTGGGACCACTCCCCCTTCTCTCACTTCCACAAGGCTTGAAACATGCAAATTCGGAAAAGCGCAATTGGCCAAAACTCACGTCAATCAATTCAGTTCCAACCCACGACATGGGTTTTGTTTGGAAATTAAGTTTTTGGTTTCTCTAAGCTCTGTCCAGTGAAGTTTTTAAAGTAAAATACAGTATCTTTCCAGAAATACCTTCTGGTAAACTTCTGTTATATACTATGTAATAAATATTCCTCATCAAAGTACTATGAATGTGTTGCAGTATGGTTGGAATACATTATTACAGTGGTTATTGCTGGATTTGGACTGCAGTAAACTTTATAAAGGTAATTTGCCTTGAGGACATGGAAAAAGGAAGAAATTCAGATGTGTGGTTACTTCAGCAGCTATGGGTTTCTCCATAAAACTTCACAGTTTATGCTGTGGATGCTATATGTATCAGTGCCCAAAGTATCTAAGTGTTTTGGCATTCCATGTGCATGCTGAACTGTGGTGTGGCGGAACAGCTCTCTGGAGCTCTGCAAGGAGGAGCCTCAGGGATTGTAGGAGAGCCTGGTCCTGTTTTGTCAGGGTAGTGTGCAGAATTGTGATGCTAATCCAGCTCTTCAACATGGCAGAATGTTTTGCTTAATTTCATAAAGTAAAGAATAATAATTGGGTCAGGTACATGCAGCCATTTTGCAGTGAGCAATAAACAAAATAAAACAGACACCTGGATGTTGCCAAGAGGAAGGAAAACCAGCATTATCTGTGCATGGCAGAGAGCCACATGGTGTCAGGTGAGGATGTGCAGGCTTGCTCTTCTCTCTGTACCCTTTCTCCATAGTCTGGACAGAAAAGGAGATGGCAGCAGTAGGAACACAGTATGAACTTACTACATTTTGAGTAAGGACCACATGATGATATGTCTGACAACTTTGCATAGACAAAAATCAATATTTTCAGTCAACCAGCAATAGTCCCAGTAATCCCCTTAAACTGCCCCCTAGCCCCTAAGAGTTTGCACCTAACAAGGCCACAGCACTCCCAACACCTCCAGGAGTGGACTTTGACATGACTAATTTAGCACTAATCTCATTTACCTACACAGGCTGGGTTGATGGCTGGATGACAAGTAGTCACAGTCATTAGGCTGACCCTGAATTTAGAGGATTTTGATCAGCATTAATATGCAATGACAGATTCCTTTGTTTGCTGCAGTTCTCAGCTGGACCTCCAAGCACTGGTTTTCAGGATTTCCCCTCCCCCTTTCTGAAGATCTGCTTCCAAGAAGTCCCTTTGGAAGAGATTAGAACATATGAGCAAGAAGTAGTAGTGAACTGATTTTCGGGATGCTGAATGCGTCCATGTGGACACTGCAGACACTGTATCTTTTCTCTGTCAGCTCCTACAAAAGAGGAATTTGTCTTTATGTTGAACTTAGCAAAGTTCTTTTGACATGTAATTTCCAAATTTCATTGAGACAACACCTCAGATCTGGGCTGAGGACAAAAAAAATGAAGATTTGGAGTTGGTTTTGCAGTTCCAGTGAAATATGGTCTTTCACTTCATTGCAGCAGCCTGTCCCTTCAAGGTCGAGAAAGCTTACTGCTTGCTGGTTGTTAGCATATCAACTTGCAGCAGAGCTGAAAGGTAATCTTACAGCTCAAAGGGGATTTTGCAATATATTTACAGTATTTTAAGGCCGTTATCAGGAAGAAATATATGTCTAAAAGAGAAAGGTATTCAGAACAAAAATTTGAAAAGGTAAAAAACAACTGTGCTCCTAAACTAGGTACTATTTAGTTTTCTTTAACTAGTCTCACAGATTTGTGTGATCTGAGGAGAAACCAGAATATTGTCTGTATCAAATTTGGTACGAAATTTTTTGGAGAGGGGAGCTGGTAATACTTAGAGACAATATTCTTGGTTAGGTAACATGAAATTTAAGACCTCAAAGTTCAGAATTTCCTTTCATTTTTCACTATTGGTTTTGAATTTTGCTTTGCATCCACTTTCCTTCCTACTTACAGGCATCCTTTTGAACACCTAATTCTATTCCAAGATGCAGCAAAAAAGCAACTGGGATCATATCTCCTGGCAGATCTTGCATTAGTAAGGGCATTTGCTGCTGCAGAGCATTCCTGGTGCAGTCAGGCACCCGAAAAGTCACAGCCAGCCACATGTTCCACTACACACTTGAAAAAAGTAGTTATCAAGCAAAAGCTTTCCAGGTAGTGCACCGTTTCTTGCTTTCTGCAGTTGCTAAGTATATTAATAGCATAACAAATCCTGTATCCATTGTAGATATTAATGAATATGTTGTCTCCTAAGATGAATTGGAGTGGCATCTAAAAAGGTCCTGGCAGAATACTGGAAGTTACAATCAGTAAAAAAAAAGGATGCTTATAGTATGCACACTCTTGTTTCTCTCCTCTAAACAGCCCAGCCTGAGTAAGCTCAACATTTTAATTATTTATAATACATTTACCTCTTACATAATTTTTTGTGTAATTATTGACCAAAACATTGCACATATTTAAAGAAAACCTAATAGCTGATATCCTTACTTGATGTTTGTTGTGAAATTCTGTATCTTACAGATCTTCAGTGTTGTTGAAAATACGCGTAAGGTGAAAATAGTGCTATGTTGGAAGCATAGTTTTATAGACACTGTATCAGAAAATGCCTATTATATATTATTTTAATGTAATAAATAATTGTCATTTTAGCAAGTTATATTATTTCCTTAGTAATGGGCAGTGGTATAGTGATGAATTTACTCATAGCAAGGTTTACTGAAACTGTTTTTTTGCTTACATGATATGTAACATTTAAATGAAAGAAAATTTAGATATTATATTATTGCTGATGATATGTAATCAACACATATAATATGAAAAACCCAATTATTCTATTAACAATCATATATGATACAGGAACATTTCAGAAGAGAAGAATAGAACTATGTTGTCACAAGATGAAGGCTAGAAAAGGCAATATTTGATGTGTGTGCTGAGTTAATTTAAAGGCATTTAGTTACAGGTCAGGCTTTGTGATCATTAATAATCTCTTCCATTACTTAGTCTTTTTATTATTGTTGTCCTTCTTTGTTATTTTTTTCATATTTGTCAGTCATGCTTCTGAATCTTACCTGTAAACTTTTTTAATCCTCTTAACTCTTTGAAGACAATCCTTTATTTTCTGCTTCTTACTTCAGACTACATGCTGGAAGACCACAGAGATTATAGTGTTGGATTCACCAGTACAGAGCACATTTTATTTCCCTCTTAACTCCTAAGGGACTTCAGCTGATTTTATTAAAATAATAGAGACAGCTAAGATCTCCTGCCAGCCCTTCCCCGTTCCTCCAAGTCCCAAGAGCTTGCTTTTTCATTAAAATATAGATGGAATATTTTGGAAAAGGAACTTGAAAGCCTTAGCCATCATCTCTTACCCATTATAGGTATAAGGAATTGTTTGATTTGTTTTCAATAGGCAGAGAATGAGGCTGGAAAGGCTGATTTGCCAGCAGATTGCTCAAAACTGCAATAAGCATACAGAACAAAACAGGGGTTTTTTTACCAGATAAAATCTGAGACATATGTTCAGCAAAGGGAAAGACTAGTCTACAGCAATCTGCTACATCTAAAGACATATGAGATCTTGACAGCCAGTATCACAATCGCTCAGAATGTTACCCTGGTAGTTATAAATTCCTTCCAAAAGATGCCCAGTCTCTCTATGGATCAGCAGGGGAAGTAGGGTCTCTTTTTTCAGGTTCCTTTTTCAAAAAGTTTAGGCAAATCCCAGTCTCCAAATGGCAATTCTATATATTTTTAAGCTTTGGCTGGGCTCCTGCCCTAGTAGTTATTTTGGTACATTTTTTAGCTGCCTGTTTTTTAGCTTTGCAGTTAACTGTGCAGTGAGGCAAACAAACCACAATAACAACTCTCTGGTTGTTAGTCATGTCCATCCTGCACCCTTTGCAGACAAAAGAAGTATATACGTCACTTCCCCAGTTTGGATAATGAGGTTTTTCTGTCAGCGCATTCACCACCAGATACCCCTCTGGCTGCTACAGCTGCAGTCTGTGTGGGCTGGCATGCAAAGGCTTTGTCATAAGATCTCTGGTGTGTGGGTCTTGTTTCCAGGAAAAATGATGTATAGGGTCATTTTCTACCCCCTATAATTAAATCAGCCCGTGATGATGATTGAATTATTGGTCTGACTGAAGAAAATCCATCTTCTAGCAAGTTGCTTAAGTAGCAGGAATGATTTCTGTTGTCCCAGGAATTAACCAGAAAAAAAAATCTCATTGATTTTGGGCAGTGATATACTGACAGATCAAGTCAGAGCAGGCTTTGGCATGACCATGTTCCTGATAACACCCAAATGGCAATGATACAGTTGGTAGAAGAAAGGTAACTCATGTAACCATCTTCAGAGAAGGGACGACTTAGATTAAACTATCTAAAAATAGCTCCAAGAAGTAACCTACAAAAATAGGTTAATTAAATAGTGAATGGGCATTGGGAGAACAGACAGGGACTAATGTGATCATTAAGTTGACTATGTGCTAAATTTATTCAGTAGCAGAATTCAATTTTTCCCCAAGGTTAAAAAAATGATTATTCAGGAGTGCAGAGAGTTGTAGGGCCACTGACGTCAATTGCCAGCCCCTTCCACTCCCCAGCACAAAGCACATCCCTATTGGGATGGTAACTCTATATAGATAATAATAATAGTACATTGCACAATTAAAACTGCAGGATTTTCTGATTACTGTTGTAATTTTTAAATGGATATATCATGTGAAGTTGAGCCATACAATGGTCAGATTACAAAGATGGGTTTGGTGAAACCTACTGTGTCTGTAGCTCAAGACAATGGGAGAATATTTTGGAAGGAATGTCAACATTTTGGAGCTATTCCCATTTTACCCTGTTCGTTGTTAGTTTCCTGAGGTATTTTGCTTTAATGGTTGAAACTGAAGGGTGCTGATGGATATGGAGCCTGTAAACTTCAGCTGCTGATGTAAGATTAGTGATCTTTATGCCTGTCTTTATAGCTGAACTCATGAATAATAGATCTGATGAGGAAAAAACAGTACTGTCAAACCTTAGGCAGCCCAACCTGGCCAAACTCAAAAACAAGAGAACAGTGGGAGATAAATAATCATATTGCCGACTTTTTCTCAGCTGTTTTTTACTGGGATCTTCTGGTTTTTGCTGTGAGCTAGTCAGCAGTACATCAGCTTCAGCTTTGGTGTATCAACTAGTTGTGGTGTACCTACCTTGCAAGGGGAATGCTGGCCACGATGTGACTATGTATTGACCCCACATCTCAAACTGAAGAACACGTCTATTGGAAGAGAGCTCTCTTATTGGTCTTTTACCTGGCCACAACCTCTGCAAGGAGGAGGAATAACTAGGGTTTGGTGGCTCTGTAGCACTGATGATATTCAGTGATGTTGTAGTTCAGAATCCAGAAAAGCATGGGAGAATTGCTTAATGCCTCCCAGGGTATGCTTTACAGAGGGAAAGCTTTACAGCGTGAGACTTCAGAACCAGAGAGGCAAACGAGATTTTGCGGGTGAGCTTCAGCCTGCAGAGACATTTTCCTGAAACCTGGTATTTACTCCCTGTTGTTAAAAAGAATGAAATGGCAAAAGCAAGAGGTGATGTACTGGTGGTAACTTGGACGTACTTAGTGAGGAGAACTGGGAAAAAAAACAACTTGTGGATGTGTCCAAAACTAGAAATAGGCAGGTGGGACATTTGGGCCATAGGGTTTCTCAGAGTGGCATTGGGGTTGGCTATTAGAACTTCTAGTAGTCATTACTCCAGCAGAAGTCATCATGCTCCTTTGCCATGTCACCTTTTAGTCCTTGGCCCGTGACTCTGGCTGTTTGCCTAGGACAGGAGCTCTGGGGTAAGAACCAATCACCAGCTCAACCTTCTAGCTTTGGATGACTCTGCAGGCCAGGGGCTGCTGAGCTGAGGAGCTGCCTGGAGCTCTATGTTTCTGCTTTGTTAGGGAAACAGGTTTTTAATATGCGGGGGTTTTTGTACGTTTACATGATTATTTAATGATGTACCTGATTCACATTGGTAATTTATTACATCATGAAAATGATTCTATGAAGCCCCAGCCTTGGCCTGTCCTAGGAGGGCAGACTGTGGAGAGCAAGGGCTGACTAGAAAAGCTGCTCAGAGAGCTTTTATATATTTCCAAAATATACAAATCCAGAAAACTCTGACAGGTAGAGCACACAAGGCTATTTCTGCACGAAGTTTGATTAGCAAACTGCAGCTAGTGTGGGAAACTTCCGAAAAGATATTAGAGGTCTTTTCCAGAAAGAAACAGCAAAGGAGAAAATCTGCAAGCATCTGTTTGATAAAACATATCCAGCTGGGGTAATTAGATCCCAGTAGGATGAATTCTGGTTTTATTTGTCTCCAGCCAAAGGTTGATTTACAGTAAGATGTCATTGCTTCAAGAAGGAAAATGGAATATTTAATAAAGATCAGGGTAACAAAAACAAAAGCAATTTAATTTTGAATATAGGAGTGTACCAAAATGTAAATTAATTCTGAAGTTTCTCACCTCTGTATTCTGCTAAGGTGAAAAGATTTTTGCCTCTGGATTGTTTGGGGGGTTTTGGTTGGTTAGGGTTTTTTAAGTGGCTGAATGTTTTCTTTGATGCTGTGTAGCCAGACATTGTCTGTCCGAAATGTCTTCTCACTGTGAGAGTTGTTTGCATTACACTATTAATATAGGAAGGCAGATAATGTGGTCAGTGTTGATTAATGAGCAGTTTATGGACATCATTTTACTACTAAAAAAACCCAGGGAAATTATAGAGATTTGGAGACACTGTGTAAGATGTGTCTGATCAACTAGTTTCCTGATATTTGAAGTCACCAGAAACAGCAGTCCATGCTGCACAAGCTGCTGCTTAAGATGCAGCAGGACATCTCAAAGTGGGACTTCACACCTCTGGAGAAACAAATCCTTGAGGTGGTAATGTGAGTGAAGCAAATGTGTGCACTGAGATGAAATTCTTGTTCAATTTTTAGAGAAAAACTATTGCTTTTAGCAGAAGTTCAGGAGTGACTTGTTTCCTGTGCTTTTTGTTTCTCATCTCCTTGTGCCTCATGAATTCATGTTTGCTCTGAATATTAGGTTCTTTGACTATAGTTTTGAAGTCAACATTTTGAAATTGTAAAGAAATAATTTATTTCAATAGTTGAAAACAGGAAAACTGTCTGCTGTTGGGAGGCAGCTGTATGAGGGATGCTGAGCAGAGCTGAGAGTGGTGTTTCTGTGGTTTGAAGGCTGCCTGAGCACCTTGGACTGTGGGATACGCCAGGTTTCATAACCCCACATAGTGCTGGATCAGTGCTCCCACTGTGAGTCTGAAAATAAAACCTGGGGTTTGGCAAGAAGCATGTTGCCTCTGCATTGCTGCTGTTGTTGCACAAGCTCAGATTCCATTTAATCACTGCTGGGAGCAGAGGAGTTGGCTGGACTAGGGATGGAGCAGTGCAGTCGCATGATGTGCTGCAGGCTTGCGTTCTAGATCAGACAAACTCAGGGATGGGTTTGTTTCCAGAATTTCTTCTGGTGATGTAACTCAAAAAGGCTGAGTATAAGGAGAGTTCATCAGCAATCAAAAGAAATGCCCAGATTTGCACCCCAGCCGCAAATTTCTAGTAAAAAACCCAAACAAACAGAGAAACCACATGGAAGATGTGTCAGGCAGCTACGTTTCCAATTCTGATACTGATTTTTTTTCGTTTCGCATTATTTTTCATTTCACTTTTTTTTGTGAATAGAGTAGGAAATGAAGTTGTTTCATTTTCAGCTGTGGTTTGATGATACAGTAAATCTGTTCTGGGGCTCTCAATGCTGCAGAAAGGCTGCCACAGCCATGTGCTGAGCAGTACTGGTATGGCGTAAAATCATTACACTGGTTCAATTTCTAAAACCTTGTCATATTAGGTGTTACATATCTGCACCTCACTAATTTTTTGCTGGATTAAAATTTGTCTGTTATGGTACAGGCAGCTAAAAGGCAACAGAAACTTTGTAAATGAGGTTCTGTCTCCTTCAGCAGAAACACAGTCATGAGCCCATCAGAATCACAGTAAATTTTATGCTGCTGATGTATCCAGATGGTCACAAATTCTTTTCTGGAATGTGTTGTGTGGCTGTAGGAATGCTTTGGAGAGTGGGGAAGGCCCAGGAAGCTTGAGGCACTCCCTTCAGAAGATGCTTAAAATTACCCAGCTCGTGCTAATAACATGAATTGTGCTTTTATAAACTGAACGTTAGGGCTCAGCAGAAAGAAATGCATGAAGCTGTAAAAAATACATTCGAGGCAGAGTAAATATGTGAAGAAGTGTGCAACAATCTCAGTTCTAGAGTTTTGTGACTTCTGAATGCATTGTCATCCCTAAGAAACACTTTTAGACCTATTTTTATATACAGAGTATTATTATTACAGTGGATCCCAGGAACTAAATGATGTAATAGGTAGCTTAGAGAGCATATCTTTCTAGAAATGTACAGGAGATAGAGATGGCTGAATAAAAATTGTTTTGTTTGCTGAAGGAAATACCTCATGAGGTTCAAAAACATTTTTGTTTGGAAATGGTCTTGACAACACTTGTTTCTCCCACTCCCCCCTCATCTTTAATATTATGGCATTCTTTTCTAGCAAATCCTGTTTATATGTAAATAATTCCTTGGTGGAGAAATGGGCTTAGTCAATATGCAGCAGCCTTCCTAGGGCTCACAGGTTTTACAGGGCCAATAAAATCTCTTATGGTATGCTGCAGATAGGTTCATTTGAGTGGCATATTTGTAATATTTCAGTCCTTGAAAGTTGTCACCCAGCAACTAAGACCTGCAGAGCTGCTCACTTGCTCCCTCACGAGTGGGTTGGGGAAAGAATCAGAAGAGTACAGTGATAAAACTTGCGGGGTGAGATAAGCACGGTGTAATAGGGAAATCGAAAGCTGCGCACACAAGCAAAGCAAAGCAAGTAATTCATTCATGGCTTCCCATGGGCAGGCAGGTGTTCAGCCATCCCCGGGAAAACAAGGCCCCGTTACACGTAATGGTCACTTGGAAAGCCAAACGTCATCACTCCCGATGTCCCCTCCATCGTCCTTCTTCCCACAGCTTTATAGGCCAAGCATGACACCATGTGGTCTGGAATATCCCTTTGGCCAGTTGGGTTCAGCTGTCCTGGTTGTGTCCCCTCCCAACTCCTTGTGCAGCCTTCTCGCTGGTGGGGTGGGGTGAGGAACACAAAAGGCCTTGGCTCTGTGTAAGCACTGCCCAGCAGTAATTAAAACATCCCAAACATCCGTGTGTCATCAACACGGTTTCCAGCACAAATCCAAAACACAGCTCCATACCAGCTACTAAGAAGAAAATTATCTGTATCCCTGACCAAACCAGAAGAGAAATGCTGGCATTTCCTCCCACTCTTTCAATATGGAGAAGTACCTCACCAGAAAAATGGCTCCTTGATTAGGGTAGGTTCAACTAAGCCTATTGCTGCAGTTCTGGTAACATCAGGAATATGGTTTTTTGAAATGAAATAAATAATGACCTATCCAAAGACTACTCTGTGGGTTAGATTCAGATTTTTATGTATCTGAGTTGAAACAAGATAAGTGATGTCTGAGACACCTCTGCTGGAAGTATTTCAGGTGATGGCTTCTGTGTGCTCTTTCTGTAGGGTTTCCTATTGCCCAATTTGGTCTTTCTGTTGTGATGTTTTAATAAAATATTAGCTATTTGTCCTTAAATTTTGATTGAATATAGAACAAAGCTTCTATGAAGCTGATGTTCACATAGTATGTATAATCCACCTTCAAGTTTGTTTCCTCCTCAATTTTGCTCTATTGGGAGATAACTGAACATACTGGTGAGATTGAAAATCGTATTTTCTGTGGCTAAACTACCTCTGTGTTCAATTTATGTGAAAGAAAGGTATTGGCAAAAAGGCAGCTCCAGTAAAAGGTTTCAGTGGTATCAGAAAGTGAGTGGACCATATTAGATGCAGCCATTGACAGTCCATCATGTGACAGGATTGGCTTCACCCCCACAACAGGGGCAATTGCAGAGAACAATGTGTGGTCCTATTATTTTGATTTGAGGAGATTATTCTTTCTACTACCCAAAAGCCAATATTGCAAAACTTGAACACTTAAGGCTTCAACAGAGCAAACTCGATGTCAGGGGAGGCAAATACTGGGAATGCCATCCTACTGCATCCGCAGGCATTATCTTGCTAATCCTACAGTCTATTCCATTTTAGCAAGAGTGTGGGGTCCCCCTCTGAGTGCTGTATTGCCTTTCAGCACTAGACTCCAAGCACAGACTGTGTAAAATAGACTGCCAGTCTCTATCACATATGGATACTTTCCCTTCCTGGCTAGTACAGTAAGAGGTTGTTGGTTTTGTTTCCATGTTTTTTAAAGGCAAAGAGGTGCCTTATTCTAATTTATGATGACAAAGCTTGATCAATTTATGCTGTTTCTCATAATAATTAGTAGCCTAGACTCAGGATTAAGACAGTGTGAATTTCATTGTGAAACATAGGATCTGGGTTGTGGTGAAGAGTACTGCCGAACAGCTTGGGTTTTTGGGGGGTTTTTTTGGTTGTTTTTTTTTTGTTTTGTTTTTTGGGGTTTTTTGTGGAGTAGAATTTATTTATTTGCTAGTTTCCTTTTGTATCTAATAATTAGGAACAACATAGCTAAATGTAATTTTTTTGGCATGAAATACAAAAGAAAGGACTTTCCTGCCCTTCATGAAGTGAATTATTATGCAACAGAAAAACTGATATTGCACTATAACTCAAATTATTCCATTGTTAAAGTGCATTTGGAAATTAGAGATAATATGGAGAAAAAAATTAAATTCACTTTTGTATACAGCCATCTACTAACTCTGTACATCATCTGTCTCTTTTGGGGGTATTCAATTCATGATAATGAGGAAGCATAGTGAAACTATTGGTTTGGGCCATTGCTACTTGGATTTAATTCGCTTCTTGAGAATAAAAGTAAAACAATCAGGAAAATCATAGAATTACAGAATTGTTTGGGTTGGAAGGGACCTCAAAGATCATCTTGTTCCAAGACCCCTGCTGTGGGCAAGGACACCTTACACTAGACCAGGTTGCTCCAAGCCCCATCCAGCCTGGCCTTGAACACTTCAAGGGATGGGGCATCCACAGCTTCCCTAGGAAACCTTTCCTGGGGCCTCACCACCCTCATATTAAGGACACTTTTCTCCCTCCTGCTCTTATTTATCCATACAGCTACATGTAGCTTCTCTTGCTAGCCATTCAGGTGCAGGGGTGGGCTTCCTCTGGCCATCAGAGGTGCAATTAAAAGAGGGCTTTAGAGAGCGTGGCAACCTGGAGCTCAGTGAACAGGAGCGGGCAAACAGGGCTGTGGCACATCTCTGAAGGTGTAGCACAGCAGTTCACAAAGGCAGGGCCAGCAGGCAAGGTTGCAGTCATCCTCCTGCTAGTGGGGTTTTTATTTTATTTTTCTTGGGTTTAGGTTTTTCTTCAGCAATGGTCTCCAAATGATCAAAAGCTATAGCTACTAGAAGTGTACCAACCCAAACAGAACCCCCCAAGAAGGACGCATCTATCCGGACCCCTTCTTGTACGGAGTGTCTGAGCCTGTCAGTAGTAGCAGAGGATGGTGCAAAAGACACCTGCATGCAGTACAAACAGGTGAATGATCTCCTCTGTCTGGTGGCTGAGCTTAAGGAGGAAGTAGAAAGACTAAGGAGAATTAGGGAAAGTGAAAGGGAGATAGACTGGTGCAGTTTCACCCTTCCATCCCTGAGAGAAGCCCGCCAAGAGTCAGAGGATTCCCATGCTTCCTACCATCATGCAGAAGGAGGAGACCTAGTAGATGAAGGGGAGTGGAAATGGGTCCCTACTTGAGGAGGTAATAAAAATTCCTCCTGACCCCCATCACCTACCCAGGTGTGATGGATATCCACTTCAAAATACATATGAGGCCCTGGATCCAGAGGGCCAGCCAGATGACATCGAAGAAAACAATCTGCCCACAGAGCCTCCCAGTTACACTTTGTCAGACGGATCACTACCTCTACCATTATAAAGAAAAGAAGGGTCGTCATAGTAGGGGACTCCCTTCTGAGGGGAACAGAGGGCCCTGTATGTTGGCTGGACCCATCCCAAAGGAAGGTCTGCTGCCTCCCTGGGGCCCGGATATGGGCTATCGCCAGGAGACTCCCTGTGCTGATTCAGCCCTCTGATTATGACCCACTACTGATACTCCAGGCTGGCAGTGATGAGATTGAAAAGAAGAGCACCAGGGCAATTAAAAGAGACTTCAGGGCTCTGGGTCAAGTGGTTAATAGGGCAGGAGCACAGGTAGGGATTCTGCTCTGTCCCTTCACCAGCAGGGATAGATAATGAAAGGAACAGGAGAACCCACCTTATCAACAAGTGGCTTAAGGGCTGGTGCCCTTGGCAGAATTTTGGGTTCTTTGATCATGGGGCAACTTTCATGGCATGTGGCCTGCTGGAGCCAGATGGGCTCCATCTATCTGTTAAGGGCAAAAGGATTCCAGCCCATGAGTTGGCAGGTCTCACTGAGAGGGCTTTAAACCAGGTTTGAAAGGGAAAGGGGATGAAACCAGGCTCTCCAGAGAGGACCCTAAGGGTGGTAAGCCAGAGTTGGGTGAAATCAGCAGCCCTGCTGAAGTGCATGTACACTAATGCAGGCACTATGGGTAACAAACAAGAGGAGCTGGAAGCCATGGTACAGCAGGAAAGCTATGATGTAGCTGTCATCATGGAAACGTGGTGGGATGACTCACATAACTGGAGCACTGCAATGGATGGCTACAAGCTCTTCAGAAGAGACAGATGAGGGAGAAGAGGTCAAGGGGTGGNCCAATAAGGCCAACATCCTGGTGGGAGTTTGTTACCAGGATGAAGAGGTGGATTAAGTATTCTACAAGCAGCTGGAGGATGTTTCAAGATCACCAGCCCTTGTTCTTGTAGGAGACTTTAACCTGCCAGATGTCTGCTGGGAACTCAACCACCAGAGAAGAGGCAATCTAGGAGGTTCTTAGAGCGTATGGAGAAGGGCTTCTTGTTGCAGCTGGTGAGTTAGCCTACCAAGGGTGGGGCTCTGCTAGACCTGCTGTTTGCAGACAGAGAAGGGCTGGTGGGAGATGTGGTGTTTGGAGGCCGTCTGGGGAACAGTGACCGTGAAATAATAGAGTTCTTAATATTCTGTGAAACAAGGAAGGGCATCAATAAAACTTCTACACTGGATTTCTGAAGGGCGGACTTCGGCCTATTCAAGAGACTGATTCGGAGAGTACCTTGGGAAGCAGCCCTTAAAAACAAAGGGGTCCAGGAAAGATGGGGGTGCTTCAAAACAGAAGTCTTCAAGGCACAGGAACAGACTGTCCCTATGTGCCAAAAGATGAGTTGACAAGAAAAATGACCAGCCTGGATGAGCAGGGAGCTTTTGAAGGAACTAAGGAAAAAAAATTGGGTGTATCACCTTTGGAAGGAGAGTCAGGTATCTCAGGAAATGCTTAAGGGAGTTGCTAGGTCATATAGAAAAAAAATTGGGCAAAAGCCCACTTAGAACTCAATCTGGCAACTTCTGTGAAGGACAATAAAAATACTTTTATAAATACATCAATGGCAAAAGGAAGCAGAAGGACAATCTCTATTCTCTATTAGATGCAGGAAGAAATTTAGTAACTAAAGATGAGGAAAAGGCAGAGATACTTAACACTTTCTTTGCCTCAGTTTTCAACAGAAAGACAGGTTGTCCTCAGGACAACTATCCTCCTGAGCTTTAGATGGGGACAGGGAGCAGAATAGCCCTCTGTTATCCAGGAGAAAGCAGTCAGAGACCTGCTGAGCCACTTAGATG
Organism: Oreocharis arfaki; assembly: GCA_013398015.1. NCBI lineage: Eukaryota > Metazoa > Chordata > Aves > Passeriformes > Paramythiidae > Oreocharis > Oreocharis arfaki. Next base: position 279 of record VZRR01003978.1, on the reverse strand, counting down.
CTCACAAGTCTATGGGACCAGAGGGGATCCATCCTAGGGTGATGAGGGAGCTGGTAGATGAGCTTGCAAAGCTGCTCTCCATGATTTACCATCAGTCCTAGGGAGGTCCCAGATGACTGGAAGGTGGCCAGTGTGACACCCATCCACAAGAAGGGCTGGAAGGAGGATCCGGGAAGCTACACTCCAGCCAGCCTGACTTTGGTGCCCAGCAAGATAATGGAACAGATCATCTTGAGTGCCATCGGATGGCAGCTAGAGGATGGCCAGGGTATCAGACCC
>VZRR01003977.1:818735-879496 GCA_013398015.1 Oreocharis arfaki | reverse complement strand
GGCACACGCGACAGCCCAGTGCCTGAGTGCCATCTCTGCCGAGGGTTAGGCTTAGGGTTATGCCTAGGGTTAGGGTTTCTAAAAGCACAAAGCCCAGACCTCCAAGGACAGCATCAACACGAAAGGCATGCCCAGTGGAACGCAACAATTCCCTAACTTTACTCCCTTCTTTCTGATTGGCACTTGCGACAGCCCAGTGCCCGATTGCCATCTCCGCCTAGGGCTAGGGTTAGGGTTACGCCTAGGGTTAGGCTTCAGAAAACCACTAAGCCCAGACCTCAAGGAACACTGTCAACACAAAAGGCACAAGGGGAGCTAAATGATGCCCCAGATTTACTCCCTTCTTTCGGATTGGCTCGTGCCTCAGCCCAGTGCCAGAATGCCAACTTTGCCTAGGGTTAGGGTTAGGGTTGCGCCTAGGGTTAGGGTTTCTAAAAGCACAAATCCCAGACCTCCAAGGACACTATAAACACAAAAGGCATGCCAAGTCGAGTGGAATGAAACCCCAAATTTACTTCCTTTTTTCTTCTTGGCACACGCAACAGCCCACTGCCTGATTGGCAACTCTGCCTAGGGTTAGGTTTAGGGTTATGCCTAGGGTTAGGGTTCCTGAAAACACAAAGCCCTGCGCCCCATAGTCACTGGATAGTATACAGGCATGCCAAGTGTATTGCAACAATACCCCAGCGTTACTCCCTTCTTTCTTCTTGGCACTCACCTCTGCCCAATACCTTATGGCGGGTGTGGCTAGCCTTAGGGTTTTATAATAGGATTAGGGTTACACCTAGGGTTAGGGTTTTTAAAAGCACAAAGCCCAGAATTCCAAGGATACTGTCAATGTAAAAGTCATGCCAAATTGAACGCAATAGTGCCCCAACTTTTCCCCCGACACCACCTAGGGTTTGGTGTAGGGTTTCGCCTAGGGTTAGGCTTTTGCAAACCACAAAGCCCAGACCTCCAAGGTCACTGTGAACATGAAAGGCATGCCAGGGGGAGCTCAATGATGAACCTACATTGCTCCCTTCTTTCGGCTTCTCACTTGCCTCAGCCCAATACCATACGGCGGGTCCAGCAATGGTTAGGTTTCAAAATAGGTTCAGGATTAGGGTTACACATAGTGTTAGTGTTTCTAAAAGCACAAAGCCCAGACCTTCACGGACAGTGTCAACGCAAAAGGCATGCCAAGTGGGGTGCAACAATGCCCCAACCTTGCTCCCTTCTTTCTGATTGGCACTCGCGTCAGCCCAAGGCTGTATAGCTGTCTCCACCTAGGGCTAGGCTTAGGGTTACGCCTAGGGTTAGGCTTTACAAGACGACGAAGTCCAGACCTCTAGAGACACTGTCAACACAAAAGGCATGCCAAGGGGTGCGCAATGATGCCCCACGTTTGCTGCCTTCTTTTCGATTGGCACTCACCTCAGCCCAGTGCCCGATTGCCAATTCCTCCTAGGGTTAGGTTTAGGGTTACGCCTAGGGTTAGGCTTCAGAAAGCCTCACAGCCCAGACATCCAGGGATACTGGCAATGCACAAGGCACGCCAAGGGGAACTCAACGATGCCGCAACCTTGTTCCCTTCTTTCTGCTTTTCACTCACCTTAGCCCAATACTATATTCTTGGCTCTGCATTTTGCTAGGTTTACAGCTATGGTTAGGGTGAGGCTTGCGCCTATGCTTAGGGTTAAGACAACGATAAAGCCCACAGCTCCAGGTACGCTGACAACTGAAAAGCAGCTCTGGCCCCACTTCCGTGCATTGGATGCCTCCCTGGCTACAAGGTTGGTCTGAGACTGTTTGGGACTGCAGCTTCTCTAAGTAACTTGGCAGAATTCAACTGCAATATTGGTAACTATCCCAAGTAGCTTAATATATGAACTGTTTTCCATAATAATTTTCTGAGTACTACACTTTGCAAATAGTGGATGAAGATGCACAGAAAATAATTTCTGCTTTTAGAAGTTCACTGTATTTGTCCAGTTACAAATGCAATCTCCTGTAGCATTCACTGCACAAAACTCCAGCTTCTAAACAACTTCCTAAGAGGATTCTCCTCAATAAGCTTTTATGCTTGATTAACTGGACTCCTTACTGAGCTTACAGTACNTAGGGTTAGGGTTACGCCTAGGGTTAGGCTTCAGAAAACCACTAAGCCCAGACCTCAAGGAACACTGTCAACACAAAAGGCACAAGGGGAGCTAAATGATGCCCCAGATTTACTCCCTTCTTTCGGATTGGCTCGTGCCTCAGCCCAGTGCCAGAATGCCAACTTTGCCTAGGGTTAGGGTTAGGGTTACGCCTAGGGTTAGGGTTTCTAAAAGCACAAATCCCAGACCTCCAAGGACACTATAAACACAAAAGGCATGCCAAGTCGAGTGGAATGAAACCCCAAATTTACTTCCTTTTTTCTTCTTGGCACACGCAACAGCCCACTGCCTGATTGGCAACTCTGCCTAGGGTTAGGTTTAGGGTTATGCCTAGGGTTAGGGTTCCTGAAAACACAAAGCCCTGCGCCCCATAGTCACTGGATAGTATACAGGCATGCCAAGTGTATTGCAACAATACCCCAGCGTTACTCCCTTCTTTCTTCTTGGCACTCACCTCTGCCCAATACCTTATGGCGGGTGTGGCTAGCCTTAGGGTTTTATAATAGGATTAGGGTTACACCTAGGGTTAGGGTTTTTAAAAGCACAAAGCCCAGAATTCCAAGGATACTGTCAATGTAAAAGTCATGCCAAATTGAACGCAATAGTGCCCCAACTTTTCCCCCAACACCACCTAGGGTTTTGTGTAGGGTTTCGCCTAGGGTTAGGCTTTTGCAAACCACAAAGCCCAGACCTCCAAGGTCACTGTGAACATGAAAGGCATGCCAGGGGGAGCTCAATGATGAACCTACATTGCTCCCTTCTTTCGGCTTCTCACTTGCCTCAGCCCAATACCATACGGCGGGTCCAGCAATGGTTAGGTTTCAAAATAGGTTCAGGATTAGGGTTACACATAGTGTTAGTGTTTCTAAAAGCACAAAGCCCAGACCTTCACGGACAGTGTCAACGCAAAAGGCATGCCAAGTGGGGTGCAACAATGCCCCAACCTTGCTCCCTTCTTTCTGATTGGCACTCGCGTCAGCCCAAGTCTGTATAGCTGTCTCCACCTAGGGCTAGGCTTAGGGTTACGCCTAGGGTTAGGCTTTACAAGACGACGAAGTCCAGACCTCTAGAGACACTGTCAACACAAAAGGCATGCCAAGGGGTGCGCAATGATGCCCCACGTTTGCTGCCTTCTTTTCGATTGGCACTCACCTCAGCCCAGTGCCCGATTGCCAATTCCTCCTAGGGTTAGGTTTAGGGTTACGCCTAGGGTTAGGCTTCAGAAAGCCTCACAGCCCAGACATCCAGGGATACTGGCAATGCACAAGGCACGCCAAGGGGAACTCAACGATGCCGCAACCTTGTTCCCTTCTTTCTGCTTTTCACTCACCTTAGCCCAATACTATATTCTTGGCTCTGCATTTTGCTAGGTTTACAGCTATGGTTAGGGTGAGGCTTGCGCCTATGCTTAGGGTTAAGACAACGATAAAGCCCACAGCTCCAGGTACGCTGACAACTGAACAGCAGCTCTGGCCCCACTTCCGTGCATTGGATGCCTCCCTGGCTACAAGGTTGGTCTGAGACTGTTTGGGACTGCAGCTTCTCTAAGTAACTTGGCAGAATTCAACTGCAATATTGGTAACTATCCCAAGTAGCTTAATATATGAACTGTTTTCCATAATAATTTTCTGAGTACTACACTTTGCAAATAGTGGATGAAGATGCACAGAAAATAATTTCTGCTTTTAGAAGTTCACTGTATTTGTCCAGTTACAAATGCAATCTCCTGTAGCATTCACTGCACAAAACTCCAGCTTCTAAACAACTTCCTAAGAGGATTCTCCTCAATAAGCTTTTATGCTTGATTAACTGGACTCCTTACTGAGCTTACAGTACCCAGTTTGTTGCCACTATTTGCTAGATAAGATTCCTCCCTATTTGGTCAATTTGGTGAAATAGGGGACCTAATTAAAAACAAGCTTTGCCAAATTATTCAGCTGGACATTTTGGCTCACAATAGCAACTACTTATTTGCATATATTTTAAGGGATTGGAATGTAGAGGGAGTTACACATAGGAAAAAAGCCTACAATATTTCTGCTTTACTACACCCTGCTGTTGAGTATAGAAACAGAAAAAGAACATTACTCCATTAACAGAGTTAAGATAGCCTGCGTCAATATATTCTGATCCAAAGATACTGCCCTTATTATAAAATGTCCTGCAGCTGCTTTCATTAAAAATCTCAGTATTTATGCTCTGGGAGGTGCCGAAGTGAAGTCTTGCTTAAGAGCAGCAATGTATACAACATTATACCTCCCTTCAGCAGGAACTACTCACACACTTGTCCTTTTTGGAAGAGTTTCAGTCTGACATTTTTATTTCCCTGTGCTTCAGAACTCAGTAGGTTAAGGGCTGGGTTTCTTTGTGTTCTGGTTGGGGTTTTTATCCTTTTTGATACATGTGCCAGCTACACCTTTCCTCTAATCCTTATTTGATCTGAGGGTGGGCATATCTAATCACAGGAGTGTTCAGTGACCTCAGGGCATAGTGAATATTTTGCATACTCAACCTACTTCCACTGTGTTAGCTGCTGTTATCTTAGGCATAATCATTACCTCAGACTTGCCAAGTGTTAGGTATGTGACATGGCACCTATTTTCCCACAATGTCCTGCTCTTCCTCACAGAACTTACTACCTCACCCAGCTGTGATATACCTCTTTGTGCACTGGCATATTGACAACAGGAGTGAGTATCATAAAATTGGCAATACCCGGTGCCTGAAGTCTCCAAGTTTCACTATAGTCTGACTCACTGCCATTGTCCCTCTAGGATTTGCAAGTGTCCATATGTGCTCCTCAAAATGTCTTTGCAAGTGAAGGTATAGGACAAATTGTGGAGTGAGGCTGGTGTTCCATTCCAACGTCCCTCAGTTGACACTTTTCTCCACGGTAAACCAAGGAGTCACAAATTATGATAGATTTTATTTTAAAAAAGGCTTTAAGCAACCAAGTTTCTCCTGACAGCACAGTCCTACCATCAGCACAAACCCAAGCTCCTTCTTTCCGGGGGACATCTTGGAGCCACTCACCAGCTGAGAGCACTCTGAGCTCTCTAAGGCCTTTGGCACTTCTCATCATCACTTGACATAGTTCAAGTACAGGCAGGGACAGGGACACTGCTAGTGCAGTAATGCTACACTTAGTTATTTTGTAAAGGTTGTGACATGTCTTCTGTAATATATTTTCAAGCTTCCATAAAGACAGCAAAGCATAAACATGCTTTGTCATTAACGTTGAACCCTAGAAACAAAACGTTTATAGAGCAAACAGTACTGCAGCACAAGGCTAAATCCCAAAAATGTCACATCTGCTAACAGAAATAACGAGGCATATCAGCTCCCTGGAAATGGAAATATTTCCTCTGTGTTGTGAAGGATGCCTGAAGACTAGGGGAAACCCATGTGTCTCAGAGCTGGAGCTGTAGGAAGACGATTTCATTCAAGCCGCCCAGAGACAACCCAGCCACTCTTCCTGCCCTGCAAATGCTTCCCTACATTTTAGTTAGCCACTAATCTTATGGTAAGGGATTTCTGTAGTTAATATGAAGTAATCTCTTTAATCTAAATTTAAGAACACTACAAGATCAGCAATAAGTTTTATACATTTCAAAGTTTGTAGTATGTCCCAAATTCTTCCCTTACTGGTCAGGATCCCCACACAAGTGAGTGACATAAGCTTGGCTTTGGAGATTTACCACACAACAGATGCACAGGCCAGGCACTAAGTGAAGGTGCAAAATCTCACTGTTTTCTAACCAGGTTGGATAAATATCTAAAATGCTCTAAATTCTGTCACTGAAAAATGTCGTAGCGAAGCATAACCAGGCTTAGATCATTACAACACGGATATACATCCAACACACAATTCTGTTACTTAACAGGCATAAAAGAATTGTTTGCCAGTGGTGAGCTGCCCATCTACACAACATATTGGTAATGTTTTAAGTCAAGCACTAGAAACCATCTGAACTTGGTCTGTGTTACTGCTTCCAGGGCTAACAGTACTGGTATGGTGGAGGAATTTTCCGGGGGGGAAGCTATTGCTGGCATAACCCTTACACTAGCAGTGAATGCAATTTTCTAGAAAGATATTTCTCATAACCCTGGCAAGACAATGAACAGCAGCCCTTATATGCTGGTTCTGACATACCTTTACTGAATGACAAGTAAAACTAACCAGTTTTATGCAAATTTCTCTCATAAAATAACTAATTTCTAAAAATTGATCTGATTAGAGTGTACCCTAAAAATTAAAATCGGTTTACCTCTGAAGCGATAAGGGAAAAAAAATACTTCTCTTAAATTATATTCCTGCAAACCAGATTTCACTGTATTTTTTTCAGTAAAGAGAGAGGAAGGAAATAAATAAGCAAACAAACAAATCAAATACTGAAATGTCACTGAGAGGTTGTCCCAGTGGTATCTGACAGAAAGAAAGTTTGAAATTGGCAAACAGAAAACTTCCATAAGAAACATCTGCTAAGATTAACTGCTAGGTTTACTCTTGCAAACAAAAATGTTTTGCTTACATTCTGTTTCAAAAATGTTATTTAAAGTGATTGACAGAGAAGTTTCCTGACACAAGAAGGGAAGGAAGCCTTTTTAAAGCTGTCACTGTCCACCATATAAATTAATATTAAATGGTTAATTATAGCATTTAGCTATCAGCCATAACCATAACAAATTTAATCCACAGCAGACTGCAGAGGACATTTGTAAAGATCAGGAGAATGTCATCATCCTCCGATTACCAATAATGGTTTTAGAGCATTGATAAATTCTGAAAGAAAAATTCTGCACTGTGCTGATTTGGCACTGCACATCACAGCAGAGTGATAAATATTTAATATATAAATAATATCTAATGTATATATATATACAGACACATGAACATACAAGCATGGACACAAACTGAGCAACACTCATGGCTAAAAACTATGTAGAATATTTGAGAAGAGCTTGATTCACTACTATGTCTCCCACCTTATGCCCCATTACCCTCATGTTAGAGCAGAATTGTACAGAAGTATAGACACCTCTATAGATGTCCAAAGTGCTTAAAATCCCATCAGCTTTGCTACAGGTTTGGACATAATGTTTGGGCAATCAGGAAGCTTACATGATTCTGCAGTTGCTCAGAAATAGGGAAGAGCTTAGGGGAGATCAGGACATGTCATGCAGAAATGTATTCCTTATTTCACTTTTAAATGTTTTTAAAATGTAGCAAGTCTATTAACTTACCTGAGTCTGAACTACATGCTGAGAACAATTCATGCTGTTTGCTGACCTGCACAGGGGAGCTGTCCTGACATGAAACACTGTGCATTACAAGATGCCTTGGAAGGGCGTCTTCTTTCTCTGTCAAAAAGATTAACTAAATTTTAGCAATTTGAACATAAAGTGTTAGTTAAGGCATTTAAAAAAAACCCTATTCAGCTTTGTTTCTTTTTTTTTTTTTTTTTTTTTTGAGGGTAGGGCCCTTGAAGAATCAGTCTTTGTTCATCACCATATAGAATAACTTTCAATTCTGTGTTTAATTGCTAGAAAAGGTATTTCTTATTAACTATAATACAAATAATGGATTTATTTTTTATTTGTGTCATTATTTTCTTCTTTTTAAAAAAATCAACGTGAAAATAAAGTCCATACATAAAAATCATAGTTTTCCAAGCCAAGCATTTTCCATGTCACAGTTCAGGTAAGAATTATTTTGTTCTCAGACAAATTACATTACTTCATAAAGGCCAGCAGATTCCTGAACAAGAGCAAAAACAGTGTTATTAGAAGGTAATTTATTTAGAACTAGAGGGCAATCAGGAGCTAACGTTCAACAGTGTTCCTTTAGGGCACAAACTTTAGTTACATTTTTGTAGGAGAGCAAGCTATAAAAAATAGATTAAAACATTACTTTCCAAAACCTACAAACTTCAGTTCCAAGAAACTAATTACTTAAAGCCTTGCTTCAGAAACTAAAGCTGAAATTAGCCCATGATCCTGCGATATGCTTCATTACCCCATGACCAAATACTGCTCTGAGGTTCAAACCAGGCACAGTAAACCTGATACAGAGAAATTGCTGTCTACAAGTCAATGTATGCAATCTCTTTCACACCCAAAAATTATTATTCCATAATTTTTTTTTTCTTCTTAAACTTATCTGTTATTAGAGTGTTACCATGTCTCCGGTGGGTTTTACTTGCCACTGGGGCTCTAGGAGATTCTGAGCATCCCCTAATACCTCAATAAAGTAAGGGGTTTCAGACTTTTAAAGGACCAGGGGTAAAAGTATGACCAAAAATAAAATCATGATTCAAGCATTCCCAGTGCCACAACTTGAAGAAAGTAGTACTGTGAATGTCACAAATACCAACCTTTATTTTAATAGTGGGCATACAGAATTATACAGAATTATACTCTCTCTATATAACTGTATCAGGAACACTAAAATGCCTGAGAGACTCAGATAAAGATTTTCATACACTCAGTGCCCAAAAGTGAATAATGAAAAAAAAAATTAATCAAAAGGAAATATATAAACTGCATTTTTTAAACTACTGGAATATAAAAAGAATATTTGCTTTCATAGTCTGGCATTAACACTTGAAAACCTGAAGTGAAAACAATGAAAATATGCCAAGAACAATAAAAAGAACCAAAAGGCAAATGCTTAAAAAAAAAAAAAGAACCCTGTTTTGCCTTTTAATAAATGAAGTAAGGTTTTTAATATGAGTGAAGCATTTTCTCCACAAATTTATGAGCCAAATATCCAAGGAAACTCTGTAAGAGAAGAACAAAGAAAACAGTTCCTTAATGAAGAAAACAGTTCCTTAACAACTTATTATTTCATTAACAGGCATCAATCATTTGTAAAACGTAAAAATTTTCTTGGGACTTCAAATGTGGTATCACCAGTAAGGTCCTACATGCTTAAAGTGTTTCTTTCTCAGTGACCTGAAAGATCTTGCTTTATTGGTTATCTTTCTGTTTCTACTTTCTTCACACATCAAAATTGGTTGTCATACTGAATAAACAGAGCAGAAAAGAAAAGACTGTTTTCTTTTATAAATCCAGAAATATTTCTAAGGGTTGGTCCTATGGGTTTCTGTCCCAAAGCTTTACAAGACTAGGTAGACATTGCAAGAGGAACTTCATGAAGCTTTTTTCCTTTTCTTTTTTTTTTATTTTGGCAGCTCAGGCCTATTTATTTTAAGCCACAGACTCTGACCTGCTTGCTTTGCAATGTGTGGAAATTACAATCATCAAAGCAGTTTCAGCAATACCTTCATGAGTTTCCAGACCTAATTTCTTCATGTGGAGGAAAGGGTATGTTTTCTTTAAGCAACTGCATTTTTTTGTGCTATGATCATTTTTATTTGTGCAATGATTAGGAATGGCACTCTATCTTCCTAATCAAAGATGGGATGTTCGTTTTCAGTTCCTATGCTTATTAATGATGGCTGAAATTGTGGCAGCCAAACACCCAGAATTAGGGCTTTGCCCATCACTAATGTCTTAGTCTTGCTGAGATACAAACTAACCATACTAAAATTCAATTAAACTGTTAATGGAAAGGAAGTAAGAAAGACAGGGGCAATGTGAGTTCCTCTGAAGAAAGGAGATTACTCCAGGCTTGCTTCTCTCAGCAGGACAGTGCTGGTGCCTCTTCAGGCCAAGAGCTGACCTCACAGTGGACTTTACAGATTAAAGATGCTGGCTAGGCAAGGAGGAGAGGTGAGCTGCCACTAACAGTGGCCAGAGAGGAGCTCTGGGCAGTCAGGTGGTGTAGCAGGTAGCAGGCTTCCCTACCAGCCTGGGGCAGAGCCAGACGTACAAGCAGGTCAAGCTAAGCTATGGCTCTTTGCTGTTTAGGCCACTTCTTCGGGTACTTCTTTGGCAAATAAACACAAACTTGTTTTGGAGAGGCTGTTTTCTGAGTCACTTTAATTAAGTGTTGTCACAACAGAGATAAAGGGTGTGTATGTGCCAAATCCAGTTGGGCCTGTTGAGTTAACCCTGCTGGTAAGTAGGAAAGTTGAAGCCTTGAGATGTAATCTGAAATTGGGAGCATGTATGATTACCCCAAGAGGGATGAGATAGACACGATCATCTGTCTCCCAAAGGTTGCCTTAATGGGAGACAAAAATAGGTCACCTTTCTGGATAACCACAACTGCAGTCAGGAAAAGAGAAAGGGCCTCTTGCTGTATCCTTTAGGCAGGAGAAGAAAAAAAAGTTTCCTCTTCTCAAAAGATGGGAAGTTGAAGAGAAGACTGTGTCTTCTCCTACCAGATAGAAAGGAAGGCATGAAGAGGTGTTTCTATTCATCTGTCAATTGGTTATTAAAATAACAATCCATTGTGATTACATCACGGATAATTGTCCTAGAAAAGAAGCTTTCGCAGGTGTTAGCAACACAAGGTGTGTGAAAAAGAATCAGCATAGTGCAAACCAACACACTACCCAATGGGCAGGGACAGGTGGCACAAGCAGGCAGAAAGCCTCTGTCTACTCCACTGGTGACACCTTTCAGAATTTGCTGGGTTTGCCTTGAAATAAAATAAAATAAAAATCTAAAAAACTAAAAAGTTTTGCAAAGAGGGAGTCAATACTAACCACTTCAGAAAATTGACGACAGTTCTATGTACTGCCTCAGGAACAAGTAAAGTTATTTCTCTTTGTCTTTCCCTGGTACATTCCTCTGTCCCATTAGTGACACATACTTGGGTTTTCCCAGGACCTGAGGACTCTATGTGGGATGGTTGGACCACCAGAGCCATTAAGTATATGCAGATTATTTCTACCAAGCAGTGGTACAAGAAGTGCCAAGACCTTTGCCATCTCCATGGAGATCAGTGACATGTATGAATGCTTGGTTGCCAGCCTGAGGAGGTTGATATCCCCGCTCAATATTTTCATTTACAGAAAGGACGCTGCTGGTTTTCAGCCAGCTCTGTGACTCCTACATTCTGTGAAGGCCTCTCAGCTCAATCTAATAAAAAAGTTAATCCCCTCATCTGGGACAGAAAACTGCATGGAGTTTTTCAGTTCTGTAGGCAAAGATGAATTTTGCAACCCTGAGTGGGAGGGACCAAAGCCACTGCTACAGAGGGAGAAGAGGTATGGTGAAAGGTATGGAAAACATAGGGAAACTAGCGGGAAATTAGGAAAAGACAAGTAGAGCAGACCCTCAGAAAGCCAAGATTGCTGCTCCTGTTGTCACAGAAGGTGTGGAGGTGGGGTTAACCCTTTTGACATTACTGCTACTGTAGACCCCCCAGTATTTTGCTGGGACACTAGCAGCGTTCGTCTGGCTTTTGGAGCTCTCTGCTAGACACAGCACCCCAGCAGTCTGCCATCACAGCAGCCTGATTTGCCTTTGTCTCAAGCCAGTCTGATCCTCTTTTACCTCAGCACCTGCCAGCATGTGCTTCTTGCTACTGACTTTCCTCTTTTTTTAAAAGAAAAGTCTTTTTTTCCCCATAATAACTGGATTTCAGAAGCTGGGTGTTTTACAATATGCTGATAGTATGACATTTACAACAAAGCCTAGAGGGCTTGTATGACATTTACAACAAAGCCTAGAGGGCTTGCAATTTCACTTAGACCAAAGACTCAAACCTATGCAGATGATTTCTGATGGGCCTAACAAGTGATTTTCTTTGATACAGCTTTTGGGAAGGGTTAAAACTTTGTATTTGCAAAATGACGTTAACTATGAATGATTAGAGCTTCTAATTGTCACTGAACTGCCATATATAGCTATGTCCAAATATCAGTCTCTTATTTTTTAAGCCTATGCTTCTGCAAATTTGTGTTGCTTTGCTAATTGAGCTTTGTCTTTATTTCGCTGAAACTTGTTGTGACTGGAAGGGTTATTCCGGAGCTGTACAGAAGCCAAAATATGGAGGCTTGATTCCAGCTGGGAACTATAATTGATATTATTATCTACAATGCAAATAACTATAACTCAGTGTACTTCCTTTTCAGTAGGTTTTTCTTGGCAGCATGAGTTGACCCTTACTGCTGAATTATTCATTTTCTCCCCACTAAAAATATATAGCCCATTTCTTTATTCCACTAACATGACAGTCTGTTCAACAGCTTAGCCCAATAAGGCCCAGTTCATGCACATTTTGAACCTGTATAAATCACCCCATTGGGACCTGCATGATATAAAAAAATTACGCTGTCAAATTTTGCAAACTACATATTAATGAATCAGTTAATTACATGAAGATCATAAATTTGGAATAATTTGCCAGTGAGCCTAGTGTAATCTGGATGCAAACAAACGGTAAGCAAAGTAAGAACAAGTAATGAATCTACTTGCTCAGTATAAACAAACCTGAGGTGAAGAGACTACAAATTAGGCAAAAAAGAGGAACACACACTGGTTACAGGATGACTGGTAGCAGGAAGACGATGTACTCACCCACGCGCTCACCAGAGCATTTGCCTCAGCAGCATTCCAACTACCACTGGCAGAGTTCAGAAGCTGGGTTCCAAACTGCTCCTTCAGGGTGAGCTTCATTCCTCTGGAACAGAGAGACAGCATTGCCACTCCTGTAAGGAGATGGGCTCCGAGTCCTTGGGAAGGCAAATGTTCTTAAAAAAGATGACAATGGATAGTGCTACAAAACTTTCTTCGCTGAGTGATACTGGCTTCATCAAAACTGGTAAAAATTGCTGAAAACTAACCAGGTTTCATATCAACTGCCGTTATCTCCTCAGGTAGTGTTTGGACAATAGGTGGTCATTCCACAGAGAAGGAGGTGACCCCAATACACCTTCACATATGCCTGTAAAATGGAATTTCTGCTTCCATGGGCTCAGTTTTATCTGTAGGAATCTCTCTGAATGTAGGGCATTTGCCTGCAATTTTATTCCCAGTGAAACAGAGATTAACTTCTATAATTTTCTTAGACAGTCTGGGGAAGTAGAAGAAGGATTTCTGTTCCACTACATGAGGGATATTTTGCTGTCTCTTTTTCTTTCCAGTTGCTAAATGGTACGGTTAAACTACATTTGGACTATAGTACATACTATATTATGTTACATGTCATAATTAGCAGCTAAAATGTATCTCTTACTCTTTACAGGAAAGCCAGCACTCTTCTAGCTGTAGGGATGTTATATGATTGAAAATTAATTGGGCCATCACAATGAAAGTAGGAAACATTCAGGGAGACGGTGTTGGGCAGTACTGTAACTGAGAGAACACATGAAGAGCACTTCAGTGGATGTCCCTCGCATCACAGCAGAGGTTGAAGGGAAATTTGGGAGAGTATCCTTAGTCCTCTGTGAACTGCAAGTTCATCACATTCCAGAGATGCTAGTCGCAATGCTCCAGTCTCACAGATTCTCTCTCCAGCTTCTCATACCCCAGAGATCAAATACCACCATTGCTCTTTCTTCAGAATCTCCCAGTATTTCCCAAGCTGAATATCCAGCCTTGTACTCCTTTTTTTCCAGTGTTCCTCCATTCGTTCCACTCTTCCTTCTCCAACCCACCCAGGCCTAACCTCACTCACCCCGTATATCCTATTTCATTCTCCTTGCTGCCCGAATGCACTCCCACTTTTCAGCTCCCTAAACCCTACTTCAGTTCTGTTTTTTTCTCTGACCTGCTGTCCTCAGTCCTGCCTCAAAGCACCTCCCCTTTGCAGCTTCTTTTTCCCTCACAGCTTCGGGTGTTCCTATTTCTCTCAATTCCCAGGTCCTTCTGTTCTGTTGTAAGGCTCCCAGTCAGAGGTTCTACATTTGCGGTATGTGGATGAGGTGCTTATCTTCAGCCTGTTATATTATCCCTAGCCATTGGCACTTCCCTCTTCCTCCTACCTGTCTGAGAACAGCCTGGTATTCCCAAACTTGCTTTGTCTGGGTAAGACTGTCAATAAACAATAAATAAATAGCAATCAGGGACTAAAATATTGTTAACTGCAATGGACATAAAGCATAGAAGAGAAGGATCTGTCTGAGAAACAAATTACTGTGTGGTAGCCAGAGGAATGTGGAGACAGTGGCTCATTTCATCATGAAGCCTGCCTGATGAAGCAAAGTAGAGCCCCTGAGGTATATGCTTTGGGGAAGGAAAACAGCTGAGGAAAATAGCTCCTGGTTATATACTAGTGTGTACCTGTTTCTAGTATGCTGGCAAGTCAGAAGCTACAGTCAGATTTCTTTGGGCAATGCCAGCTCTGAAAGGAGCAGTGTCCAGGCAGGGGTTTGCTTCTGCGTTTCTTTTCCTGTTACACTAAAACGTCATTGCCCATGAAAGCCTTCCCCTGTGGTGGTCAACAGAAAATACATGCAAGGCAAGAAAGGGAAGGGCTCTGGGGACTTTCCTCCCCTGCCATGTAAGACATAAGTCCGTGCCTTCCTTGAGCCCTCCTGCTTTCACAGGAGATCCCAAAGAATTAATCCTCAAGTTACCATTTTGGTGGCTGACTTTGAGACTTCCATTTGCACGTTTCCTTCTTTTCTTGGCCAGAACAGTTTTCATCATTCCTTTTTTTTCGCTACCTGATCTGCCCTGCCAAGTGATGGACATTTGTGGGCAATGAAAGTTGAGGACCCTGAGAACAACACGCCTAGAATGTCTTCACAGAGCTTTGCTACAACAAAGATGTTGCTGACATTACTGAGCTGGTGGCAAACATCATGTATGCATAACCTCAAATTTCTTGTCAAGCTAGAGCTTCTACACTGAGAGCTACAAAAGGAGGCAATTAGCTTTGCAGAGTGGTTCAGTGCCACATGCTAAGACAAAAAATTGCACACCCTGTTAGGTTTTAATTCTTATTGGATCATTAAACCCAGCTAATGTTATAGGTTAGAGTATATTTCTCCTGCAAAGAAGTCAGCTGGATGTCCTCCTCTGCAGTGGTGTGAGTGCTGACCAGGCCTGCAGCAGTGCTAGAAAGTAATAGGTGAGCATTTCAGCAGTTTGCAGGGAAGATCAAGATTCAGAAGATGTCCATATGTCAAGATGTGTCAAGAAAGTGAATAACTGGTCATTCTCAGTTTCCATGTCTAAATTCTGCCACATGAAATCCCATAGCTCTCCCATAGAACCATTGTCATTCCTGTCAATCTTTAGTTAACAAATCTGTTAATCTTCTGTAATCATTTCAATGAATAATGAGGTTATTGTACTACTAAAAAATGCCAAGGCACCTGGAACTAGCAGAAAGTTTTGAAGCAAATTTTTAAACTTTACTAGAGCCTGTTGGGCAGGAAGAAACAGCCAAAAGACAAAGCACATTAGAGAAACCCAGCACATATATCTACTGGGAATGCTATGCTCCATCCCACTCTCAATTCATTTTACTCCTGAAGAAACGTTTTGAAAGTGGAGAAAGTCTTTAGTAGTTTAGGGGTGGTTTGCGATAGCACGAGAGTAACAGACACTGCGACTTGAATAGCCCTTTTCAGTACAAGTGCCATGCGTCCTTCATAATAATCTCACTCAATCTATGTTTGAATACCATTAGACCATGAAGATTTCATACCCTGCAATCTGCATTAACTACCTGTAAGAATATTTCATTCCAATTGTACATAGACACTAAATAAAAATGCACAAGGGAAGTGCTTCAAGCAAATAGAAAAACATTTTGGGGGGGGAGAACTGCCTAACCCCCAGGAATGAGAGCTGAGAGCGAGAAACTCTTTCTCTTACAAGGTTTTTAGCTGGAAAGGCAGAAACAGAGAGCATTCTTCCTCTAGTAATCATTTTAGCTCTAGTGTTTCAACCTTGACCTCAGAAGAAAGGGCAATGTGAGAAAAACTAAACCAATCTGTTTCTCCCTTGGTAAATGACATAATCATTAACGCTATAGTGGAAATATCTGAGATTGCTTACAAGGATCCAGTACTATGGATTAGAGTTAAAAGAAAAAAAATCCCCCGGATTCTGTTTTTAAAAAGAAGCACAGTTTTGTGGCATTTGGCCAACGTTTTCAAGATTAGGTGCCTGATGGTAGGCACTTAAGACCAGGGGCCTGGTTTTCAGAGTTGTTGATTGTTACACAAAACTCACTACGGCTGTAGTTTGCTGTGCCTCTTGCCGTTCCTGGAAATCAGACTGCTTATCTGTATACATCACATTGAATGTGTGTCTCTGGCCCAAGTTACTTGAGTTTGAAGGGGTTTCTCTCACAACCCCACACCTGAAAAATCAAAGGATGGGAACCAGGTGTATCTGTTCATGGTACCAGGTGTACCCTGACCTTGCTAATTTGCTTCCCAAGCTTATTGAAAATGCACCAGCAGTTTTGCAATTACTGAAGTGCAAGTAGGTACCACAAACCTACCACGGGCTCCAGCCATCCAAAACACATGCCACATGACTGCTTGTATATTCAGAGCTGCTTTGCTAAAGCAAATAGTAGTACAATGTATTAGCAGTGGCAGATATTAGCTACCACTTTCAGACATTTATAGCCCCTGAACTCCAGGACTCCGCCAGCCATTTAAACAAGCACAGAAATGTTTCCTTTACAGCTGTTGTACACAGAACTCCAGACTTCCGATGTATGCATGCAGTGAATGTGATCTCCTGTATCGGCAGTATAATTTCTGTCATAGACTATGTTTGTGCAACTGCTCACAATCTTCGTTCTGTTCATATTTTTCGTATTTTCTTTTATGACTGAATCCCATTTTTCTTGAGTATTCATAGCATATATTTATGCCAATATCTGTCTGTGCATTTTTTTAGCCCCTTATCACATTTTGTTCACCATAATACCAATAACCAGCATTACTTCAGAATTGTTTTCCTCCTCCCTTTCATATGCTCTTCACAGGCTAACTTACCTCAGTGGCTCATCAGAGCCAGTGTCTCCCAGAGAACATAGCCACGCCATGCAGAACAATGGGTTGAGGGGAATCATACTGCACAAATCCTGAAATTGACTTCAGTTAGCAGTTTCATACTGAAATGATGATTAATACATGGCTTCTTGTCTCTCAAACAAGAACAGAAATGCCTGTAGGCAGTATGATCTACTAGCACTTGCTTTCACTCTATTCTCATCCAGAAAAGCAAGGCTAGGATGCTCAGAAACATCTGTTCTCATATACTCCTGGAACTTCATGCCACAGAAGATGTCACTAAATTAATATAAAATAAAATGGCAGAGAGTTAAAAAAATACATAAGGTGTATTTCTCAGTCGAATGAATATTTCCTTAACTGAGCAGTTAAGAAATGCAGTCATAAGAAAGCCTTCATTAGACAGCTATCCCATAAAGACTTTTTCTCCTCCTTGGGATTCCAATCTTTCTCGACACTGAATACCTACAAGATGATATAAAGGCTTTTATAACTGGTGAGAACTTATGCAGAGTGCTGTGTCTTATTTATGTACATGCAAGAGTTTTTCGTGAAGAAACAGATCCGGTTGAGGGAAGTTCATGCCCTAAGTTCACTATTAGTGTGGCATAAGAGACTAGTCCAAAATAATAAACACTTTGAAAGGATAAAATGATGCAAGTACAAAGCATTTTGTAATCATCTTTTAATCCTCAGATGTTCCTGTCCCAGTTTCCCCTCCCCGCTTTATAAACCAAGCTGTCCAAGGCCACACAACAAGTCAATAGCTGAGCCAAAACAGACATCGTATGCCTGAATTCCAGTTTAGAAACCCAAATGTATCTCTCCTCTTTTATACTTGACCTGTCTTTCTACACTGTGACGACTACTCAAATCTGTCCTTTACTAAAGAATATAGAAAGAAATGTTGTTGAAGCCTCTTGACCCCTGTGCCCAGCAAATCCAGTCCCTGGGCTGCCAAGGAGCTTTGCAGAACTTGGTGCTTTACCGAGTTTTTACAGAGTTTTGCAGTCTCCATAGTTCAAAGTAAATTTAACCCCAGCAGACATCAGATGTTAGTTTCTTTATCCATATCTGAATGGCATCTGAATTCACACAAATTCTATCCCCTTAACAACAATTTTTTTTGGTGACTTGCAGGGGGACCAGCAACCTTAGGGAGAAGAGACTCCCAAGAACACAAGTAAGCATTAAAACTAATAATGCTGCCAGAAGGGCAACTACAGCATTTCCCAGGCTGAAAACATGTCTAGGTTCACAGTCATGCTGTTATCTTCAAAGCCAAAGTCACTTGATTGTTTCTGTTCCTTCATCATAGCAACAGCTTCCTTTCCTTGCAGTTCAGCAATGACATCTTGCATCCTCCCTATCCGTAAAATACATCCTTGCCTCTAGCATTGTGCTGATGAAGAATTCTGCTTTCCTGATTGATTGCCAGCCAAGACTGCTCAGATGCAAGTAAGGGTGATTCAAGCGTTTGGATAAACAATCTTAAGTTCCTGCATACCTGAATCTGAGCCAGACTTCTGCAGTAGCATTGCTCACTAGGGCTAGCTACCATCCCTAGATCCCAAACAGCATTTGAACTAAGCTCTCTTGAAAGGATGTCAGTGTTGAGATATGTCATTAGTACAAACAGAGAACAATCTCCAGCTTTGAGTCTTTGGTAACATATAAGGCTGCACATTTCTTGACTGTATTTATAATACAGACTTTCTGTTTAATATTTGTCTACTTCATGTATCAATGGCACATATTTCCATAAATGAAAAGCATTAATATGCTGCCTTTTGATGAAGCAGCTGGTATATCTAGCTTCAGTTTAGCCTTACTCCTATCAAAGGCTCCATTAATCCTAACCATGGATGCACAGAAATAAAGAGGATGATTTCCTTTGTCACACTTGGAGGGGGTCGCAAGCTCTATCAAGTCCCTAGCATATTTGTTTCACTTTCTTCCTCCACCGTTCTTCCATCTTTTTTCTCAAATCTTTATCTAAAGCACACTTATTGCACATCTCAGCTAGACAAGGCAAAATCTGTTTGCACTCCTTCTATGGTCCCAAGCTAGAAAAAAGCTTTTCAACATATACCTATCCCATAGGGATGAGTAGGACATGTTTTCTAGAGGAAACTTTGTTGTAGAGCAGAGAATCCACTGTGCTTCGTGTGATCATTTTTGCATGAGCACAACACAAGGAAACCATGTAGTCTTTCATTGCCTTGTAGTTGGCTCTGGTGAGGCCATGTCTCAAAGCCTATGTTCAGTTTTGGGCCCAAAATAAAGGCATTGAGACAATGGAGCATGTCCAGAGAATAGAAATGAAGTCAGTGAAGAGTCTGGAGCACAAGTCCTTTGAGGAGCAGCTGAGGGAGCTGGAGTTGTTTAGCCTGGAGAAAAGGAGGCTCAGGAAAGACCTTATCAGTCTCTATAACACCTGAAAAGAAGCTGTAGCCAGGTGGGAGTTGATCACTTCTCCCAAGTAACAAGTGACCAGACCAGGGGAAATGGCCTCAAGTTGTGCCAGGGAAGGTTTAGACTGAATATTAGGAAAAAAATTCTGACTGGAAGGGTGATCAGGCATTGGAACAGGTTGCCCAGGGAAGTGCTCAAAAGGCATGTGGATGTGAGACTTGGGGAAATGGTGAACAAGGTGGTGCTAGGTTAATGGTTGGACTCAAAGGTCTGAGAGGTCTTATCCAACTGTAACGATCCTATGATTTTATGAGTGTGACAAATGCAGGAGGCTGGAAGTCAGAACTCAGTCAAAGCTGGGCTTGTCCAGAGCTTTCTGAAAGACAAGTGAGAGGCAATGCAAGACAAGGCCAAGTATGCTGTGTGAATGCTATTCTTTTGTTTGTGTTTCAAAGGAGGTGGTTCAGAGCTCAGAGATTCAAATGTCACCAGAGCTGATTGCCAAAAGTCAGTAAAATGAAGACTTGGTGTTATCATCAAAGGTGTGGTATCTTCTGCTGTTGTCCTGAAGATTTTGTAACCTCACTTGAAAAATGCATCACCTTTGTGGCACTGTAAAGTGTCAGGTGACTGAATGGCATCTGTGAGTCTGTTCAAGGGCCCACAGATTATGAGGGTTTTCAGAAATTCTTACTGCTTCTTTTCCCCCTCTTCCATTTAGTAAAATGGGAGTAAAGTATTGACTATTAGCAGCTGCAGAATACATTTACCTGAAGAAAGAAAGTGAGGCTTTGAAAGATAAGGGGGGGTGATCCACCCTAAAGGAGAACTGGACTTAGACATGCTTATCTATCTCATATGGAAAACTTATGCAGATATATCACTGCTGTACCTTTTTCGGTTCCTAGAGTTAAAGCAAAAGCAAGTCTTTTGCGTGGCATGAGATTTAAAATAGTTGGAGCTTTTTAAAAACTATGTATTTATTCTCAAATGATGTTTTTATTATGTATTGGAGCTAATTTAGTTCAAATTTAAAAACTCAAGAGTGGCATGAGACAGGAGTCACGTCCAGTGTTAATGCTGAAAGATCACTGGCAAGCACAAGTCTGTTTAATAAAAAAAATTGAAACTTCACAGAGTTTAAGATATATTCTAATCTTTTGCTGTTGATTGACCAACAAAAGGAAGGGAAGTGACTCACTATCACTGAAACTAAATGGAGGATTCATACTTTGTTCAGTTATGAGTTTAGCTATAAATTATTCAGGAAAAGTTGTTTCCTGACAAAGAAATTGGCCATTTGTGTTCACAATGTCCCAGCAATCCTAACAGATAGCACCTGTATGCAGGAGAAGGAATTGAGATCCATTGCTGAAACTTTAGTTTGTTGCTATCAATCTGTTGAAGAAGGTTGTTCAAAATTACAGTTCTGAATGTGAAAGAAGACGTCATGAAATCCCAGCAGTTTTGGTGCCTGGACTGTGCATAAGTACGATTTACAAAAAGGTCATATCTAAACTTTCTAGAATGCAGAAATATATAATATTTTCTCAGATGACTGTGAGGACTTAAAAAATGCCACCAGTGAATCTGCAGCAGGCAGATCTCAGGCTATGCCAAAATATTTCAAACTCTTCTTGAAATAATACAGGAATAAAGTTGAAATAAAATGCAGATGTTAACATAGTCTTTTACTTGCTTAAAAGGCCAGTTTTGCATTGAAGTCAGCAGAAATGCAAGATGTCATGAGCATTTTCAGCAGTGCAGCATAAGCACTCAAGCTGCTTGAAAGGTACTGGTAGCCAAAACAAGCACAAGAGACACAGTTCACAGAGTGCCACAGATACTCAGGTGTTCAGCGGGCCCCTCCTGCCCCAGAGAAACCATGTCACTGTTCTGCCAGTCGAGCCTAAGGCCATCCTGGGCCCATGCATTAAAGAGCTTCCATCAGTTGTTGTGGAAGCAGGATTCAGCACAATTCTCTAGAATTTTAAAGGGGTACAAAGCGATTAATGTTAGAAAGTGATTAATCTTAGCATAAGCTCCTGACGTACTCAGACACCAGCTGGATGCAGCCATCTGCATGGAGGCTGGCAACAGCTGGTCCCACAACCTGGCAGACCATGGGGAGGAGCTTGTGTAAATCAGGAGTGTATGCTGAAGGGCTTCTTTCCTTTGCTACTTCTCCACAGGGAGAAGGAAATTTATTGTACCTTGGAAGGGAAGAAGGGATGCTAAGCCACTACAAGCTGTTAAAAAAAAAAACAAACTCAACCTAAAAAAACCCAGGAGCACTTTATAAAATGGTTTGAGCTCTAACAGAGAAAGGAATGAGTTTGAGATCCCTCCTCAAAGTTACCCTTCCAGGATGGCCTACATCCATCTTCCACACAACTCAGGTTACTGACCATGAGAGCTGGAGAACTTTTGTTCTTCCTCTGTCAAATTTTCTCTTGAAGTCACCTTCCTGAAAATTATATATACCAGGATGCAATAAGAACTCTGTATACCTCTTTGTGATCTCAACTATTGCCCTCTCTCTGAGGAGGAAACCATAATGTCTGATTTTGCTTTTGGTTTCTAAGTGGATTAATTTAAATGAATCATTGAACAAAGAATCTTGTAGCCCTAACATCATATCCACTCGAGTATCTCACCAAGCTCCACGGACTTTGGTTTAAATAGTATATTTATTTAATATGGATGAGAGCGAGTTTTATCCCTTGTCAACAATAACAGCCATTCTTTAGCAGCATGGGAAAAACTTCACTCTCCTGACATGTTCTTTGCCCTCACACATTTAACTAGCACAGTAATATTACCATTTAAATAAATTACATTTTCAAGTACGTGGTATAAATACTCCAACAAGAACAAGCTAATGAGTTTTCCAAAAGAACTTCACCTTTTTTTTGAGCTAAAAATCCTTCTTGTGTTTAAGGGACTTAAAACAACAAAAAAAAGTCATCTTCTCCATCACCTTCCTCTCTGCAGATAAAGATGACTGGTACACACTTGTAACAAGTGTGTGTTTGCTGTAAGTGTTGTAGAAATTCCTTACTTTCCTCTCAAGGAAGGTGTTAGAGGCCTGGCACAAGCACCCAGAACACCTGTGCAATCTCCACACAAAGGTGCCAAAGTCTTGTCCCGAAGTAGCCTCAGCTGACGTGCAAAGGTGTGACCGACTCTATGTATGAGAGTTTGAACTAGGGAATATCAGAGATCCCTTCAGATTCTAAGATTTGGTGGTTTTGCAGTATTAATTTCAGCTTTCTCAGGCATGTCCTTTACAGCTCTGACCAGTGCCCATCATAATGGCAGCCTCATGCAATGATGTTTAGAGACGGGGAAAACTCATTCTTGCAGTCTAAAGAAAGAAAAGTAAGACATTAAGTGAACTCTTCCCTTCTTTCCAACTTCTGCTTTTAAAATGGATTTGTTTCCCCAAAGGAGAAGGAAAACCTGGAAGCAAGACATAGCCAAATTCTTCCTAGCCTCTGTCTGCCCTAACTTCACAAGTAACTTTCTGAGAAGAAAAATGGTGAAATGGTTTCTTACTTGGCAAGTTCTTATCATTTTCTTTAAACAGCACGTGTACCCACAATGCCTCTTCCTCCTTTCAGCTGGAGATCCCAAATATTCTAGATTATGACGTAACACAAAATAAGGCAGCAAATCATGATTCTAACAAGTGGCCAACAGTACTCATCTTCAAATGTTTCTCTGCCCTTGCTCAAAAGAGATGTGGCTGAGCAGACCCCACATGGAAAGTACCCCCAAGTGCTGCAAGGAGACTCTGCTTTCAAACAAGAATCATCTGTTTTAAACAGCACTTACTTTTTAAAATTCTCCTCTTCAGTATTTTTTTTTAAATCAAGCTATTTTCAAAAAAGCTTATTTTACTTTCTTTGACCATCAATAAAGTTCTTCACATCAACAAGCTGTCTTGTAAAGACAATGTTTTTCAACTGGATTAACCCAAATTAAGCATTTAATTTATAGTGAGACATTGAAGAAAATGGTCCTGTTGTCTGAAGAGCTCCCAGGAACTTAACCCATATAGGATAAAAGAAATTTATGAACAAGCTCTTTTCATTCAAGTGCTTCATTTTGAGAATTTGAGCACTTAAGTTTAGGCTTGTATTTTTCCTTAAATTAAAAGAAATCTGAAATGTCAAGAGATGTTGCACACTGGCTAATATAAAGCTGTCCAGATCAATTTGTCCTGCTGCACCAAAACACCACATATTTTAGCAATGTCTTGGTTTCTCTTTGTTAAAAGCTGTCTATAGTTAAACCTAATATTAATCCACAAAGCTCTTCGCTTTTAAAAAATATCACAGATCATTACCCAGTGATAGTACAATCCAAATTTTGCTGCCCCTAGTAGAAGTTCTGAGTTTTGAACAAAGCTGCTGTCTCCATGAGCACTCTGTGTTCTGCTGGCCTAGTGAGGAGCTGCAGGGGTTAGAAACTGTGAGGCCTGTGAGTGCTCTGGCCACTGCATTGTCTCACCACTTGACAGTCAGGTAACTTAAACCCCCTGTTTTAATCCTCATTTCTAGAGAGGAACCCTAACTCTAGATTCATCTGTCAGAGAGAAGCTTCACTGATTGCAATGCAACTCTGAAAAGGGGAGTTTCACTTACCTCCAGCAATTAGACCGAGCCCTCTGCTAAGATCAAAAGTGTCTGGTTGAAGCAAAGCTGTTTCCTTGAGCAGTACAATTCATTTTGGCCAAATAGCACTCAAAATGTTGGAAGTACTTGAAGGGACAGTAGCCTAGCTCAGTAAAGCACCTAAGCACAGCCCCAGGAGCTGCAGTAGATTTGGGAAGTGCAATCCACAATGCACACCCCACCACCTGATCAGGGTCTTCAGGTTGGTGGCAGAGCAGGCAGGGGTGATTTACACACCTGCTTTAAACAGCTGCTCCCATTCACATCCCTGAAAGCGAGCTCAGAGCCTTACTCAGAAATGATTTAAGGTTTAACTCCAGCCCCTTCCAACATAGTCATCAGCAGGTGACCTCTTGATGAATCTCTGTGGGAGGCAGCCCTTAGCAGAGGGGAGAGCAGACAGCAAGAGCTCCCCGACTTTTTCCACAGTCCTTCAGCAATGACATTAAATGTTGACATTACTGAAACAGGTCTCATGCCAAACATAAGGCTCTTAATTGTTGAACTGCATCAAAATAGGGGTCCTAAGAAACTAGGTGATAAAAATCAACATAAACAACCAATTTACTTTTTTTTTTTTTTGAGGAGATGGAAAGAACATATCATGGCTTATGAATTTCAAAGATGGATCTAAATTCAAACCTCACATCGAAGGAACAGACCTCAATGAGAATATACCATCTTGCCACACATTATTGCATTCAATAAACCCATAGGCACAACCATCTCTGGTTGATGCTTCAGGCTGGGATCTGCCTTTGCAGTCAAGATAGTGCTACAAACTCTTTTCTCGCTGGAAATTACTTTGTATTAAAAAATACTTGAAAAGTTTAAAATGCAATAAGCACAGAAATAAGAAAAAGCATAAGAAAGAAGAAAGAATAAATACAATTCTCTTTTTCTGATAAGAAGTCCTCCCAGATTTTTCTCGTTGAAGAAAGGGGAGGGAGATTAATGGTAGCAAAGGCCACCAAGAGCAAGTTAATACAGACTAGTGTTGCAGTACGTTGCTGTCCGCCTCATCCTCCTCCCTCTAGCCTGACTCAGCAAAGGCAGCTGCTAATCCTTCCACTTTTAGCACAACGCAAACCTTTCTCTGTTCACTAATCCATCACCACATCAGCAGCATCAGCTGATGTGTGGCCCCTTTCGCCTACAACTGCAAACCCCAGTAGTCTCTGCCAGCATGCCTGATCCTGTATACATCTCCTGTCCAAAATTCTGTGCCCTGAAAGGTTTGTGGGGTGGCCAAAGCACCGGCCCTTGAATGGTGCCTCAGGAGAACTTAGGCAGCCTGAGTTTTAATTTATTTTCTTTAAAAAGCAGTTCAGTAGCATAGAGCTCAGATTTACAGGACAAAAGGGGAGAAAAAACCCTACTAAAACTGTCATTAATCTCACTGCAGTGGTGGAAAGAAATTCCATTTGTGTTCCTAGCGAGGATCTTTGCTTTATGATCCAGCAAATGCTGGATGCTACAAGGCTGTCTGAACTTGTGCCAAATTCAATAGAGACCCATAGCAGTGGAAAGCAAAGCCATTTAATTCTACAGTTAACTAAACTTCTACTATAAATTGTAGAGATATACCCTACAATTAAATCCACAGCTTTGTCACTTAGACTAGTTTGAATTTGAATCCACCTAATTTTTTTATAAATAAATCCTAATTTTTTTTTATAGTCAGTAACATGCAATGAAGGAAGAGCTGTAGAGTCCAGCTGTTTTCTTTGGTCTTCATTCATCTTAAGATCCTTTTGCACCATTCTGGTAATATAGAGGGCTGAGTACGGATATGGATCATGCAAGAAAGAACACCTTCATGAAACTGAAGAAGGAATACTTAAACTGCATGCAACTGTATGATATAAAAAGGGCAGACCACCACTAGTTTAAAAAAACCCAAATGAACAAAACAAAGAGCAAACGAACAAAACCCTCAAAAATCCAAACAACTCTACAATACTTCGCACATGGTGAAAGGAGATTTATATACAAGGCCTCACATCCATTTGTTTGGTTCTGAGAAATTGTAGGACACTTTCAATTAGCTGTTACATAATGCATGGCATAAAACACAGCACATAATTCACTCACACAACACTTTAAAAGCATTTGAATTTTGAAATACTGTGTGATATCAATAACATAAGATGCATTTAACCTTTACAAAGAATGAAACGTCCATCTAAAATTAAATTTCTTTTTATTCAGATGTAATAACCTCTGTCCCGCATCTAGAATACGGATTGTTCCTCCATCACCCATTATATTTTCTCTTAAGCAGAATTGTCCAGGCAGAAGACATCTCCTCTTACATTTGCAGCAGCTCACTCTGAAGCACCAGGACTGCTGCACACATGCAAGGACATGGGCTGTAGACACATCCCTGTGCATAACACAAGGTAGTTCAAAGCAAGTGGAAGCTGCTTCTGCATCTTCAGCAACCCCACAAAGAAAATGGTCTCAAAGGTGAGACATGGCCTTGGTACTGATGGGGAGGGTTACTCAGCTACAGGGACAGCATACTGCATATTCCTGCAAGTTGCTTTGTACCATGGTGTGTACAAAACAGCTTTTGCTACTGCTAAAACCAAAACCAACCCAACCAGGAAAGTGTGCTGAAGTGTCTGAGAGTTGAATTATATCAGTTCTGAGGTGGCACATAGTAGCAGTAGTTAGTAACAAAACGATCTCAGGAGGAAACTTAATAATGTAATTGGCTTCTGAATTAGGTCAGAGTTGCTACAAACCTCACCCATCTGTGAAGCAGAGTCTTGATTTTCTGCTTGAGTTCAGGTTTATCCAGTAAGCCAAGGGAAAGATGAGTACGGAGGATGTAGACTTAAAAAATTCTGACTCTTGGCTTTGGAAGAAACAGAAAACAGAAATACGTTGTCTGAGGGCCTTCCCACAGCGTGACTTTGCAAGGCAGTCAGATTCGGCTATCAGCAATAGAGAGCACTATCCAATTACCTTAGAACAAAAATACTCCCAATACAATTTCACCTTCATAGTTCAGCTTAATGTGTTAAAAAGTGAAAAATAAGGAATAACTCCTTTATAAAGTGCCAAAAAAATCATAACAATAATGTAGAGGGTGATGTAGTACAGCAGGTGTTTGGAAATGTGGCATGATGTCTTCAAGCACAGTACTATCCACTGAGGAGTTCGTGCAGTAGAGGTTGCCCTGATGCCCTCAGGGTACGTAGAAACTGTGCACTTCAGGACCTTATCTTCTTGTCTCATCAGACTGCATGTATGACAGAAAATACCATTCTGTCCCCCCTCCAGCCTGCAGCACGAGGGAATTTCCCCATGGAGGAGGAGGAGGGAGATACTCACTAGGTCTTTTCTTATGACTGCAGGGAGAGATGTCCAGCACATGCACCCAGACTCAAGCTCAGGAGCAGGCACAAGGCTCACGGGTTGACAGTCGGATTAAAACCTGTTTGCTAAAGGCCTCTTCAGATAATCTTGCACAGAGCCTGGCACCCATGGGCAGTAGGGAGGGAACTCCTCAGTGACCCCATGGGAGGACAGCCATCCCTGCTACAGGAAAATCAACTCAGTACTATATTTGTTATGCAGAGAAAGTGAAGGCAGCCCTGGACAGACACACTAAATACAAGACGGCTTTCTCAACCCTTCCTTTAAAAAAAAGTTTCATTGTTCTTCTTTAAGGAGAGAGTGAAAAAAAGCTTTAAAAGCTTTGCCTGCTGCTGTCCATCACTCTGCATCTGAAAAGCCTCCTTCACTTCTGGCAAATGCACATTCTGCCCCCATATATGGAGGCATTTCCCCAAAACCCAAAGGCAAGCAAAGTCTACCTCTTCTAGCCAACAAGGAGATGAAGTATCCATGGGTTTAGTACTTACAATTCATCAGCATTTGTAAAAGGAACCAGAAGTTTTTAAAATTAGCTTCATTTAAATAAGAAACAAAAGCAAGGTTTAAACGGAAATTAAATTCAGTGACACAAAAGGCTGGACTGTGATATAAAAATATGAACAATATGATTCTTAACAAGACACTGATTCATGTTTCCTTTCTGGAAAAAAAGTATATTTTAAAATCAGTACTGGTAGGAACATATAGTCTCAGTAAATAACATTTGTTACTTTTCTCTTTCCCCAACTCCCTTCCCACCCAGTTATATGCTTATAAAGAGAGAGTGATTACAGCAAATTCAATGTCCAGACACTTGAGAAGATGTTGCAGTGAACACAGACCACCCACTAACTTCATCTGCCTTGTTTTTGTAGTCCCAATTTTTTTCAGATTTTGCATTGCCCTGGATAATGAAGAACATAAGTTCTTTCTTTTCTTTATTAATTTTTATTTACAAAGGGCAAAGTGCAAGGGTGGGTCAAGGAGAATTTGTTAAATGCCAAAAAATACAAGACGTCCCTACACACATGTTGCCTTTCCTCTCAATATGTGTGCCATCAGTCACAGAATCCTCTTTTCTTTTCCATTCACATTGTAGCTTCAAGATCCAAACTGGTTTCCTGCTTAGTTTACTCTCACAAGCTTGCTAGACACTGAGCCATTGTAGCTTTCATTTCTCACATGAAGCTTACCTCTCTTAAAAGGAAACTACACAGGTAAAACAGAAATGAAATTAGCCCAGAAATACTGAAATTTTAATACGATTTCATGGGTCAAAGCTGTTACAGGGCTTTCTTCCCAGGGTCCACAAATTCTCTAATAATAAATAATAATAGTAATAAATACTTGCTTGCATAACATAGTTTGGGTCCTATCACACAGAGCTATGTTCTTGGAGGGGTCTGCAAATGGGAGCTTACCACTGACAGGGACAACAGAAAAAGAGACAGTTTAAACTATATTTCACTGTTGACAAAAAAATTTAGATAGGCTGCTTGCTAGTTAACATATTGGCTTTGCTGTTCACTTCCAAAGGTCACCTTCTTCCTGCTGTGGAGCCTTCTGCCACATATCTCTCCAGTCTAACTATTTTTGCCAGACAGTTTTTGTCAGATTAGGTTAATTATTAACACAAATCACAAAAACAACCCCATCACAAAATCCTTTTATTTTACTTGCAAACTGGGTACATTACTGACAAAAGCTGAACAAGCTTAATCTACCATAAACAGCAGTCATGTGTTACATTTACATAGCTTTTGTCAGCAGTGCCTCAGAAAAACACACACAAATAGGGTTTACTTCATCCTTCACTAGACTTAATCAATTTGGAATTGTTAAATGTTATACAGTGATGGTTTGTAAAGCAAAGGACCGAGCACAACTTCAGAGAAATACAGAAACCAGGGGGAAAAAATATTTTAAGCAGGTCAGGCATCAACACAAACTGAAAGATATCTCAAATCACAGAATAGGTCTCTTACAAACAGGGCCACGTAAGTTTTACTGACTGCAAATGGCCAAGGGCTTTGATTTTCTGCTTCACTGAAAAGGTTCAAACACACATATCTCATTTTAACAGTAGATAAACATCTACCTCAGGGTAAAGCACAGTCCCTTAGCTGAAAGCTGACAACCTGAATGCTAGACATGCAGACCTACCGAACTGTGTGGAAATCTTTACACGACAATCTGTCTGTAAAAGATACTATGAATTTCCACTTGCCTAATTTTCTTTCTTTGACTTACTACTGAATTGCTTACTACAATTCTGAAGCTTTCTGTAGAAAAGGGTTTATTTCTCATGGAGAAACTCCAGCTAAACACCTGAGAAAGAAAAAAAGTACCCCACCACCAAAACTCCACGAGCATAGAGACTATATACCCAGGGAATATTTCAAAAGCAGGCATTCTGAATATTGCCTTGTTGAGACCACTTGTAACAGCAATTATGTTTAAGAACCAGTGCCAGAGCAGCAATTTTTGTTTCTGTACTACCACTGGGGGGGCATTTTTTGAAGTTTGGGTGGTTTGAGAGTTTTGTTTGATTGATTTTTTCCCAATAAAAAGTTTCTCATTCTTCTTCTTAATGTGTTCCCCAAAAGTTTAATGAAGACAGCATTCCATTTAGCCATTGTCAACCGGTCAGATAAAGATGACTCTGGTGGCAGGTTTTAGTGAAACACCAGCAGTCAGAACATGCTCTCAGGACATACTTGCAACACACTAAAGTTCACTCTGGTCACACAGAGCCTGTTCTTGAGGCAACAGGAGCGACCTCAAGTGTCTAATGCAGTAAACACTAGGAAAACAGCGAGAAGACCCTTGAGGACAGACAGCAAACTATAATTTAACAAGACTGGAGAACATTCTGGGCTCCTGGCAAGAAGATGCTCTCTCATTGTACGTACCAGCTCACTTACCACTAACTCCAAGGCCTCGGTCAGCTACAAAATGCAACTAATCAGAGTTTAAATTAGCTTTCCTGTATCTCCGGGTAAACTCTGTCTGCCCCCCTGCCAAAACACATTACTCTCCTCAGCTGCATTTCCAAACAATCCCTCACCGTAGGCATTTCGCCTGCAGCTCCTCACAGAGCTGTGCACATTGCTGCAGCCACGCCAAACGATCGCAGGCAGAATTGAACGCATGAAAGTGTTGGCTGTGTATCCTGGGAACAGGAGAAAGCTGTTAGCCTTGCCTCGGCACTTCTGCTCCTAGCTCCCCTCCCCCTTCATCCAAAAACTAGACCAAAAAGGAAGAAATATTTCCAGGATCCAACTTCAGCTTCTGCCACCCCGGCTTCATGGGTCTCTGCCCAGTCAGCCCCTAATCACAGTCGTTATTCACATTCATTTCAGGGACATGCTGCAATGCCTGGAGCACTATCCTTCCACAGGGAGGGCAAACCAAAGCTGCTGTGGGAATTTAGCAGCTGCCCAGAGGACAGAGAACAACAGGATGTCATTTATCCTCAGCGGCAGGGTTGGAGGTCTTGCCGAAGCAGTTAGAGGTCAAAATTAGTTACCAGGCAATGGCTGCTTAGTGATTCATGCGAAATTAGTCGTGACCTCAGCCAAAGGGACTGCGGAGAAGTGCTCACGTGGCACTAAGGCACTAATTAGCACTGCCACTGGATGGCTCCATGCAGGTCACAGCCGGGTCTGGATCACACGGTGAATTAACCCATCCCCCTAATAACGCTAGTGTTAATGAAGTGAAAGTTTGCTCCCATGGAAAACTTAAGTCAGAAATTACTGCCTTATCTGATGCAAATACAACACGGAATGAAGGCTGTGCCTCCTCCATGAGCGTCATCCAGCGCCTTAGCAGAGAGGGAAAGCAGTAACCCTGTCCCAGAAGCTAGACCCTTTATTCCCAAACACTTTTTAAATTAGTCCTTCCTCTTACTTGTTTTAATCCCCAAAAGGCACAATTTTTGTCCTGAAGTATGGGAGCAAGCAGATAAAAAGCAACATGTGGGATTAGTAGTGAGTGCATAGCAAAGGTGTAAGATTTGGTGCCACTGCCAGAACACACCCATACTGAGCTTCTTTGCTTGCTTTCCACAGCGTGGCTGAGTGCAGATGAGAGCAAGGGTTGGGTCTATTTTTCACCACATTAGAAGGACTTTCAAGAAAAGTCTGTATTTTGACAAAGCAGTTCCCTTGAAAAAAAAAAAACAAGTTTGTGTGTTGGATGTATGCAAACATTATAAGTAAAAACACACCACTCCTTCCATTCTGCATTAAACTTAATCACAATCTCATTTGTAGCTCGTCAAAAATTTAGGCTTATTTAATTAGACACATCAGAGAAATTAAATTCTCCACCCAGTCCCAATCATTTCAAAATGTTAAAGCCCAGGAGTAGCCAAGGACACATATTGTAGCAGCTTGCATTTTCTTATTTGATGGTGTGGGGAGAAGACAGAAAAAAGAAACTGCTGAGGACATCCCAGCTTTGGAGACAGTGCAAACCTAGAGCAGCTACTCAAGAACCCAGAGCGGCTGAAGTCCAAGTCTAGATTAAGCAGCAGGGGGTGATGGCTGTAGCTGTACCCCGGGATGCAGCAGAACTGATGCTGGGCAGGCAGTACCCTGACAAATCCTGGCCAGAAGACTGTACAGCTTGCTCTGAGGGCCCACATCCATTTTGTTTCAGTAGAAGCCTTTTCTTCAGACCTTATTTATTTATTTATTTAACTTCCTAAGATTTTACTTGGCAGAGAGAAAAAGGGTCTGCAACATTTCCCGGTAGGGTAACTTTAAGCCAGCCAGTGAAACTTGATATGAGTTCTTAACCTTCAAGAGTTGTGTTGACATCACAAGCTGTGAAAGTGGAGCCAATGATCAGGGGAGCTGAAGTTTGGATTATATGAAGTGCTCTCTTTTTGTTTTTCTTTCTAAGCTATTATTGCTTTTAGTGCAAAACTAAAGAATTAAAAGAATTTTAAGGGCATGGGGAGTTGCATCTTTAAATAACAACAGCAGTATGGGATGGCCTTCGATTTTAAGTCAGTCCAAAAGCAAAGGCAGAATTAACAAGGAAGCCGGAGGTACAGAGCTGGACTAAAATTACTGCAAGACTTACGTAAAAGAAGTACCTGGCCAAATAAAAGGGATGAGATCCTGCAATGTGTAAGACATTAAAGCAAAGCCATTCTTTCTCCATGACTCCAGAGGAGCAAGGAATACACAAGATGGGGCAGAATGGCACTGTTGCTAGCAAAAATGCTCATACAGTAGGACACTCCTGCCCATTTTGTCATCAGCTCCAGTAATGCAGCAGCCTGGATGGTGAGAAAACCTTCACCCTCATGTATGTTCTGGAGAGCCCCAGGCTCCCCAGCTCCATGCAAGGAGGAAATGCTGCCCAGAGAGGAATGCAGTCTTGTCGCCATTGCCCTGGACTGCAGCTCTGGGGTTAAGCCACTGCCTAAATT
The DNA here is from genome assembly GCA_013398015.1 of Oreocharis arfaki. Lineage (NCBI taxonomy): Eukaryota > Metazoa > Chordata > Aves > Passeriformes > Paramythiidae > Oreocharis > Oreocharis arfaki. The sequence continues at coordinate 846,588 of VZRR01003977.1, read as the reverse complement.
ATGGCTCTGGGACTCCAGGTACCTGGCTGAAGCAAGAGGTCCCCGAACCTGCTGACTTTTCATATTTATTCTGGTTAGACGAACCTTTTAAAAAGCTGAGAAGCTGACTGTGCACTGCAAGTGAGATGCAGAGGAGTCCAATCCTGCTCTTACTAATGCCAGATAAGGGTTTTACTGTTGGCTGCAATGGGGTCGGGGGGGGGCATCCTCAGAGGAAACAAGATAAAAAAGGCAAACTTTTCAATCCTAAATTAAACATCAGATGTCAGATCATACATTTCCAAACAGAAGTTACTGAAATCAAGGATTTAAAATGCTAATTGCCAATTTGGAACGCAGCTCTTTCTAACAGCCCACTTAAACACATCAACTTACAGTGAGGTTATAGAACTCCAAATGCTTTTTTATAGGTTGGGGCAAGTTAGCACCTTCACATTAACTGTTCTTTAAGAGGGTAGTTAAGATACTTCTAACAAGAGAGGAGAGGAAGGGGGGGGTAACTTAACATCAGTAATAGCTTCCCATATTTTTCACATTGTTTGCCACCAGCCTTAAACTCACAGAAGCTATGTCCTGAAAGTTCTTACAGCAAAAACATGATACCATAGTATGAAACACACCTTCTGCTCATTTGCAGAAACAGATGTCCTCACTGCCTTGCCAGGCTTTACAGATATACCCAGAGCCTCGAAATCAGTAAATGCTACAAGAAAACAAAGCTCGGTTTTATAGGCCTGACTTCAGTTTGTTGACATGTAACTTAATGCCTCTTGAAAGAGCTCATCAAATATTTTAAAGAGAGTACAAATTTCTTTCATTTGACAGAATAAAACCCACAGAATAAAAAGCCTATCAGAGTGGGAAAGGGCAAGCCTGTGCCATTAAAAGTTCAGACTCTGCTAAATGCTCCATTCTTGCTATGCTTGCTATGTTTGCCACTTAAGCAGTCAAGTGAATGACCCCAGATAGCAGAGCATGCAAACTTTAACCAAGGGGTAAAACAACTGTATCTATTCACAGGTAACAGAAGACTTTTCTCTGACCACTCAAGCAAAACTCTAGGCAGAAGCCTATTATAGTTGTCCTCAGTGCTGGCAGGACAGAGAAACATAAAAAGCAAACAAAACTCTCCAAAGCCAGTAACACCAACAGAGAAAATGTTTTTTCTGCTACAGAAGTGCTCAAACTCACTTTTTCCTCACTGCTAAGGCTGAAGACAGCTATTCATTCACCTTTTTATGCAATCATATGGGGTCAAATGAGGCTGAATGAGGTCAAAAAAAGGCTGAAAAGCCAGAGCTAATGTTAGCACTGTATATTTTTATGACCTTCGGTGTGTTTACAGAATACAGAAGCTATTGCCTGGAACACTTTCTTTCCATGCTGAGGAGGAGGGAGCTAGGGAAGAGGATTATGAACAGTTCTCTGTTCGTGCATGAATACCAGAGCCAACATCTCCACAACATTGGATTGCTTACCCCCAAAACCAACTTAAGAGCAGACAGGAATTGTTAAATACACACCAAGGTGTGACAATGAATGGGAAAGCAACATTACATTTACCAAAGAAAAGGCCACAAAATAATTCTTAGCCTTCTGCTTGAATTTTGACCATCATTTTAGAGCCCACACAATTATGTCCTTTCATATTCTGGACAACTCCTGGGAAATACAACATAAAGCAACAGAAATAATAGTGCTTCTGCCGCAGCAACTCAGATCAAGTATAAAACTTTCTTCTCCATACAGGAAATGTTCCTATAGAAGAGCCATTCCTATTCTTTTGCCATAGAGGTTCCTTATCACTTTCATCAGCCAGATCCAATGCTAACTGAACAAGGAAATGTTGCTTTTACAAGCTATTTGGACACAGGTGTTGTAACGGAATGCTCACCCTAGTGCAGTCTGTTTTGATGGAAAAGTATTCTCAGGTCATAGAAAGGCCCCATAAACATGGAAAGGATAGATTGATACATGTTTATAGGTTCTATATATTTCTGGCCACTTAAGAGATAGATTGGTATATAGCTTAAGCAAACTTTCTTCTACATACAGCAATTCCAAGGCACTTCAATGACTGCCTTCCTTTCTGTCTTAGCTATTTGAACTCGAAAATTCTGATAGTAGGGAAGGTCTTTCTGGAGGCTTGAGGATTTTTTTGGCAGGATGTTTGCACAGCAGATCTCCCACTTGGATTCCAACTAGACATGATACTTCCAGATAGCAACACTCCATTATCACTGTTGCTGCTATGCAAAAAACTCATATTTTTTTTCCACATGCTGCAGTACTCTGGTCAAAACCATGAAACAAAATATTTTTAGAACCCAGAAACTCTCCAGACCATCAACTCAAACCCATCTTTCATTAGAGGTTTTCCTACCTTTTCAGCTTTTGTACAGCAAGCAGATGATACTGCCTTAAGGACCTCAAAGCCAGAAATAAACTAATAGAATAGAGCAACATATCAACCTTCATTGTATTAATTAATAGAACAATTAAAACATCAAGAGAAAACGGACAAGAGACAAACTCACTGCTGACTTAACTTGCAGGAAAACATCACTGGTCAGACAGGTCCCTCTAACTTGAGAATAGTTACTGCCTGCTGGCACTGTGCATCCACAGCCTCTAGAGCAGAAGGTCACAGACACAGACCACGGTGGGGCTCCCAACGACTGGACACCAGAGGCAGTCAGTGTGCCCAGCCTCCCACAGAACAAAGAGACGTTGTTTTGTGTCATCTTTCCTCTCGCACCCTCAGCTTCCAAAAAAACCCTGGAAAACCCAGTATTCTGGAAAACCCTTCTGAGATAAACCCTCTTCTATCCTTAGTTCCTCTCCAAGTACTCTCCCCACTTGTACACAAATTACATATTCTTTAGAAATTTATTTGCCTGGTCAGAATCTGCTCAGTAGATAAGCATGTGTGGACAGAAGTTCTTAGACTGAAAAGAGCAGGATAGTGGTGACCATAAACGTGTTGCACTTCGTCAAAAAAATTGTTACAACCTTTGGTTCCTCTACCACGGCACCATTTCACATGTTGATGTAAAAAAAAAAAAAAAAGCCTCACTTCAATCCGTGCTGCTTCTCTTCCAATTTATTCCCTTTAATAGATGCTAAAAAGTATCCACTACTGAGGGAAAAAACCCTCCAGTAAGTTTTTGGCAGTCCATAGCAGGCCAGTTATCTGCAACCCCCTGACTTCTAACTAATGCCCCAGACTCTGAAAAGGCCATAATTAATTCTGTGAATATCAGAGCACTCTTAAAATTTTGGTAATCAAATAAGCAACTTCCCTTTGCATTGCTTCAGACTATATAAGTACCAGGAAAACAAAAGCAAAACCCAAGCTTCCAAAAATCCCCAAACACATTAGGGAGAAAAAGAACAGATATTAGGTTTGGAAAATTTTGGCTGGGAAGGAGAATTTAAAGACATTTCCGCAAACTTGAATGTTCCCGAGAGTCAGTTTTGTAACAAGAACTCAGTGCTCTGAACAAGCTGGCAAGCTGGTTGGAGAGGAAAGAGGATGTAAACATGCTACAAATGCTCAGACACACTCGCAGGACATTCACAGTGTGCTCAGAAAGGAGCTGTCACCCCAGCTCATGTTCATATTGTTAACTTTTTTCACTTCTTCTTCCAGGCAATCAGTCACTGCCTTCACACACCATCATATGTACACATCTCGCATATCTCAGCAGCTACATGGGGCATAAGGAGACTCAGCTCTGTAACACGCCTCCAGAGTTCCTACAGAGTTGACCTGGGGGGCTTGGTCATTAGTAGTCAGAAGAAGCTGAAACACCACCAAATATTCGACTGGTTGATCAGAGCTGGTACTTGAGTAACAAGAAAATTGTTGTTTCTCTCTTCCTGCTGAGCTCTTCTTCTTGGTGTTGCTTAGAAGGAGCCTTCCTTGAGCTGGGACCACAGTTATTACTCTGGCTGCTCTCTGGCCAAGCTAGCCCAAAGCAGGGGCCCAGAACATATTTAGGCTGTACTTCTAGCTCACCAGTGGCAATGGCTGCTCTGGAGAAGATTCTGGATGCAAAGGTCTGAGCACGTAAATCATAAACCAGAGTGAGCAATATCAATGCAAGAATATCACAAATCTCCACCGGTGGATCTTTAGCACAGACCAGGAGCCAGCAGTTTTGCCATTCTGGGGTCTAATTCGTACATGCTCTGATTTCAGCAGCATCCTGGCTTGCCAGACCTGTGGTTGCATCTTTTTTGGAAAAGGCTCTATATTGCAGAAGTATAAGAAGACAAAGAGGTCTCAGACTTAAAGAAAAGCCAGATTTACAAAATCAGTTCACATTTCATTGTTGTTTGAACTCTCGTAAATACAGCCCTAAGAAAATGGAAACCTGGATGAAATCCAGTAGATTCTTTGGCCTGAATCAGTGCTGTTCTAGAAGTCGAGACAAGGAGGAAAGGCTTTGAACAATGCTTGCATCCTCTCCATCTGCAGACATAGGTCTTGGACATGCTTGACCAGCTCAAAAATCTGTTCTGAAAGAGGCATTGGAGCACTCTTACGACACTGCACAATCTGCCCATGCACATCCTGCTGACTGCATTTGGACCTCCAGCCCTTCTGTGCCACCTGGGCTCAGTGTGTTAGTGCACCTACAGACAAAATAAGCCTCTAAGCACCCTGCCCTCTGAGCGGCAGTGTCAAAGTCTTCCTTACTGTCTTCTGCCAAGCACAACTTCCCTCCCTCCCTCCTCTCCCCTCATCACCCTGCTCCCACCCCTTGCTTTGCAGTGTTTTCTCTCACCTCTAGCCCTCAGTTTCTCTTCCTTCACCAAACCTGATTTAAAACCTTCCTTCTAAAGTTAAAAACTCTGTTAGTAGTATTTTGATTTAAATAGTTAAGACTAAGGTTTTATGCATTTTGTATATACACTGACCAACTAAAACCAAGTATGCTTACACTGGCACTGGATTATACCTTCAAAAATTCACATTCAGTCTGCTATCAGACAGGTCATCTGCCAAACCTTCACACACCTCCCTTAACGGTGTCTTTAAGAACTTCAGCTTTTTTTTTCCCCTCTGCAGCAGCGGTTACTGAGAACTTTATCGGTTATCAGAGAACTTTATTAGAGCTGAATAATGCTTGAAAGATTGGAAAACCAAAGGGACTAACATTATTTTCCAACTACATTTTGAGAGTCAAAATAAAGGCTTATAGGAAACATAACACTGAAATTATAAAGAACAAATTATTCCTAAAATGACCAGAACAACCATCTTTTTACATTCTTAAATAATGATGTATTGCAACCAAACCAGCAAATTCATGTGATCACCAGAAACAACTACAATAGATCCCCAGCTCAATTTGCCTGGAAAAGCAGCACATACCTTTCCAATTAGTAGCTCACAAACGTTGCCATTTATTTCCAGCATGTAAGACCACAGGGCAGCCTTTCTCTCCCATTCCCTGTCACTAAGACACACCAGTATTAACCAGCAGACTTACTGGTTGCCTGAGCACAGCCAAGCAACTATATCCCAACCTGAGTCCATTTGAAAAATACGTCTTTAGTCTTGCAAGTGTCGCACATGGGCCATAACAGCATAGATAAGAATTGTTGCAAAAGGAAATAATTTTAGAAATGGCATCCTTTTGCCTTCAGTGTCTCATGTGCATCTTTGAGCATCATCTTGTAATATCTTGGAATATTGGAGAGTTTCCACTTACCAAAGTCTTCTTTATGATATGACCCATTACAGGAAAGGAATGGAGGCCTCTAACATAACAAACTATACCTCCCAACTTTAATCACAGCAATGAGAAGGAAATAAAATTTCAATTTCTCTTTTACATACTCTCTCAGTGAATAGGCATTGTGTGTTATTCAAGGTTTTAATTATTAACCAGTTGACTGTTTAATCCCACCAGGACTGGAATATTTTTTCGCTTTCTGAAGGATCATGAGATGGAACAGTTTTGAACCTCTGATTCCTTAAAATGAGTACTTCTTTGGAGACTCATTTGAGCCTCTTTGAGACATCCATTTCTTTCTCAAAAGAATTAAGGCCAAAACATAATACGAATCTCTTCGCAGACTCTTATTATTTTTGTCAGAGTGCCCATTCTAAAAATATCAGCCCACAGACAGGTAGAAATTACATTTGAAGAAGGCTGGCTGTCTGCACCTGCAACAGTATGGGGATTACTGGATACTCAGAGCAAGCACCTCATGATGTACAAAAAGACAGATTAGCCTGGCCCAAGCTAACACAAGCATGAAGTGCCATAGGAAATACCAGCATCCCTGAAAAATTCTTGCAGGGCTACGAAAAAGGGTAGGCTAGTGGTCCTGGAGAATACTATGCCGAGTCACAAGGGGAGGAGGACAAGAAAAGTGGGATGCATCAGCACCGTAGTGACAACCTCCCTTGCTGTGACCTACTGGCACAAGATCAGATTATGATGATGGAAGAGAGATCTCTATTTTCAGTCTGACAGAGCAAGTCTGTTTTCTGATGTCCAAAGTGGGAGGTTTGATGTTTTGCAAAAAGCAGTTTCAGCATCACAAGGCACCTTTCCTGGCTGGTAGGTTCAAAGGAAAAATGTGACTGGTCAGGATCAAAAGCATTATTCAGTCATGGCTGATAAGCATGTGCTTTATGGCACCTACCCTGTAAATAAGGTCTTTCTCCTTTCAGAATACACTGTGGCTGAAGGACCACCTACAGCAGGGAGACATGGGACAGGACATCTTCCTGTTTACAATGGAAGTAAAGAATAATGAGAATATGGAACTGCAGGTACCTATAAAGTGTGTTTTAGTCTGAACTTTGTGTTCTTTCAATAGGCCAAGGAAGCCTCAACAAGTTAGTTCTATTAAGCCTACAAACCCTTAGAACAGCTTAGTTACAGCAATACAGCAATTTCACTTTTTTACTGATATTTCTTTCTTCCCTTCCCTTAACTTCTCATCTCCTGGTCCCTCTTTTCTCCCATTACATAGAATTATCTTCTGATAAAATGTTTAAGTTAATGACATTTCAAAAAGGGCAGATGGTTGTACTCTTTTTTCAGCTAGTTGGAGCTACATTAGATTCTAAATGCCTCTCACACAGCGCTTGACCTCCTCATTCCCAAGAAAATCCTTCCAGTTTTAGTGAAGGAGAACCATTGTACACAAAGCAGATGACTAGTACTGAGAATACTTGATTGTTTTCCCGCTTATGCCATGTGCTTCTTGGGTGTTATCCAGGAACTCATTTTACTTTGCTGTGCTCAGATCCCTACGTATGAAACAGAAATAACATTATCCAACAGCATGATATTGGAATCAGATATTATCATTATTGCTAAACCAAAGGAAACGCTCACCACTTGGTTTTGTGCTTCTAATGCCTTAAAAATAAACAAGGACTATATACCTCTTCCATCTGAAAATAAAACAAGTATATGCACTTCATTCACAGCATCATTTTCCCACTTGGGAATGAGAACTACATTTATAAACTCAGAGGAGTGAGAGATGTTATTTGTCACAATGTAAGAAACCCACACAGAAATGCCTTGATCACAGCAATCTTAGAACTCTAAGCAATCTTTACGCAGACAAATGAAGTCCACAAGCAACCACTGTGCTTTGTTAGTGAATAGAGGCTCAAGGAATCTGCTTCCATGGGGCACTCTAGAGAAGGAAAGCATCAACAGCAGATAAGACAAAATTATTGTTTCCCAGTGACACAAACACAAGTCATCAATGAAGACATTCATTGAGAGAGGCAATTAAAAAAAACACCCCAAAACCAGAAACAAACAAACAAACAAAAAGAACAGTGTTTCCTTGAGCCTCCTCAGTGACGGAAAAAAAAGCTGGATGCCATATAGTTTTATAGAACACATATACTACTGCTTGCTGTCCTCTTGTCCCAGGACAGCTAAAAGGTTCATGTTAGGAGCAGCATTCAATAAATATTTAGCTTTTTTTAGAATGGACTTTCAGTGATCAAGAATTTCCTTTATATGGGATACATCTTCTGTCACATTGGCTAATACTTCACATAGTCAGAGAAGAGCTATAAGTTTCACTTCAAATTAATGGAAAAAATAGCAGTATGAGGGGAAAAAATGTTTCCATGAGAGCATAATGTGCAACTTCCTGTAATAGACTGCTCTTTCAAATCGAGCAGAAAGTAGGGGATCCCTTCAGCATTCACTGGGCTCCGAGGCATGTAAAGATGAAGCATGCAGAAGCTCAAAACTAATCACTGTATTCCTACAAACATACAGGAATCACATATTTCCCATAGAGAACTGGACAGACAATGCTTTTACTGCCTAGGACAACCAGACTGACCTCCCTGACTTTTCTTTGTGTGTAAGCCACACACTCCAATCCTTCTAGGACGCCCGCGGGACCGGACTGCTGTGATTCCTCGGGTCCCATCGTCTTCTGGCAGAGACATAACTCTGCAAAAATGGGCTGTGAAGACTGTTCGGCTCAGAACTGCTCGTAGCCCAGTCCAGAGCTTGCACGCTCCCCCTGCTCCGCTAACAGGTTAGAGCGCACGAGGGATGCACACGGAAAACAGGATCACACATTTAAAATAAAACACAGGGCGAAGCACGCAGGGCATCTGTCCAGGTCTGCGTTTGCCTGCCCTGCAGATACAGGGAGCCCCTCGGCGCGCTGTAAAACTCCAGAATCACGGGTTTTTCCAGCACGGGAGATTCCAGCGGGGCAGCCGCGGACCAGCGCTGCCCCCCAGCGACGGGCGCCCGCCTGCGCTCAGGCCCGGCCAGAGGCGACTCCCAGACTGCACACGTCTTTCCTGGAATCATAACTTCAGGTAAGGATATGTAGAGATCTGTATGCTAACAGATCTAGATATATTCTACTATTTTATCTATAGAGCTATACATATATGTCATAGAATTATATGCATTCTACGAATATATCTACAGCAATATATATTTTTATTATATACATACACACTACCCTGTACAAGTAATATTTACACTTGTTTCACAAAAAAGCACTTTTCCACATACACAAGGCATCTGTACTTTGTTTGCAGATATCAGCACACGGGACAAACCACACAGCAATTAATGCATTCTCTATCTATGATAAATTAAGGTTCTTACATGATAAAGATGGTGCTTTACATCCCCATTTAATTTTCACAGCTGAATTCCACATCAACAAGGAACATCTTGCTCTGTAAATACATGCTCTCTCCCCTTTCCCTCCCTCATAAGCTTTTATGATTATTTTTACTCCCAACTTTCCATAAGACACACATTGGTGTTTCATTCACAGCAAGAAAGCCATAATTAAAGCCTGACACTCCCTTTAGCTAGGAGTTTGTGTTCCTGAGTCACATTTTCCTCCATAAAACTCTTGTGAGAACTTTAAAGCACTCCTACAACACTTCCCAACAAACAATTTTAAGGCTTCTGCTGGGAACAGCAGAAGCACACTGGAAATGTCTCCTGCCTTCTGGGTCCATAGACACTCTCCAGAAAAATCCCATTAATGATCACAACTGGAAGTGACACTGCTGTCTCGGAGTGAGTACATAGGCACTGTTTTCACTTCTGGATTAACACCGGTTTAACATTATATTTCATATTGACCCTGAAAATATTTACAGGGACTGCCATCTTGTTCAGGTTGTGGAGAAAAGTGTTTTGCCTTCTGCCCTTCACCAGGTCACCTCCATCTGTCTGTGCAGAACCTTACAGTGGCGAGTAACTACAACCATTTTCCAAAGATATGACCTAAAGTTAGGACTTACTTTCATTATTTTGAATATAATCATTTTTTGTTCTCCCCAGACAGGATCAACCAGAGATTTGCCATGCTCTGGCTGGGCTCCAGTGGCTCTGACACAAAACTGCATCCCCATCAGCTCTAGAAAAGGACATAGTCTGACAGGATTTTCCCTGAGCCTTCAGAAAGATCTCACACCAGATCATAAGGATGACTCAGCAAACAATCCTTACCTCTCCTACATCCCCTCACAGAAAGGAAACTAATCTAGAGGCCTAAATTATATAGAAAGAAACATCAGAAACCATGCAGTAATATAGCATCACAGAAAACACAGACACTCGGAAAAAATAGAAGAGCTGGAAGAGAAGGAACAGTGCAAGGAGTTAGCCAAGGGACGGTGTGAAAAAGATAAGCTTCTTCAGAAAGAAGACAGTGTTCTCTGTGAGCAGGCAGAGCAAATTGTACTTTCCCTGTGATTTAATTAGGGCAAAGAACAACTTCAGGGATACCTCAGACTCATTGCTTTAATTAGGAGATTAAATGACAAAGTATATGGACTACTGCTTTGATATCGTATAGTAATTTGAAGGTTCCTACATCATGAAGTGCATTAAAACAAGGACATGTAACACTTACGATGTGTGACACATTTTAAAATAAATGTATTGGGGTTAGACCACTGTTACTATTATGCACTTCCTAATGGATTTATTAATTTCGACTGTATTCAAATATCTGGACCAGAACATTCATATTTTAAGTTTATCCAAATAAGTAAAAAAACATCCTGGTGTATGTATTGCCCAAATACAGTGAAAGAATTTTCCTAGTCAAGCTAAATGTGCTGGTATACACTGTATACTCACAAGAAACATGAGTTAACAGAAAAACTAGCTTTATTGCTTCCTTTATAAAGTAAAATAATCTCCTATTTTTTTCTTAGCTGTTTAGACACATTGGGCTCTGTAATACAAAGCAAAAGCATTTTAAACTTTGAATGCTGCCTCTGTTGCAGTAACAAAACAAAACCAACTTATCTAAAGCCGGATTTGGGATTTTGCTATTAGAGGGCTGGAGTCCAGTCACACTAGAAACATAATGGCCTGCCACAGTTCAGTAAGACAATACCCTAATCCCTTGAACTTTCTTCAGTTAATTTTGGAAATCACTCTGCCATTCATAATGTAGCACTTTGTCTTCACATATTCATTTTCTGCTGCAGCCAGCAGCATTTAATACTTTTTGACACTCCATCACTCTAGCAGCTGTTTTATTTCGGTTTTGATACTGCCTGTGGAAAGTGTGACATTTTAAACTAAAAACAAAAAGAAATTTAAAAAAAAAGAGGAAACAAGTGCTGAACACTAAGAGACTTTGCACTCATGTGAAGGCAGCTCCACCAGCATGGAAATAGATGGACCAGCAGATGTGAAATCAAGGGAGGCTTTCCGGTGATTGCTGAATCATTTCTTCCTTTGTTGTCGCTACAGGGCTTCCTGTCAGCAAGTCAATAGTGCATTCAGAGCACAGCTAAAAGGCCAGATCCTATTCACTGAGGAGCCGCAATTAGCCATGTGATGTTAAGGGACCTTTTCACATCTAACACAGTAACATTGTATCAAAATAAAGGTTATCTGCTCCCAAAGCTGGAGGAGGGAAAGCAAACCGGAGCACACCCATGCACCGCTACTGGGGCCTATAACAGATTTTTACAGTGTGCATGTCAAGATTCGTTCTGTTCTCTCATTTTTCTCCATCAGATAAGCATTATTCAGCAGGATTTTCTTGGTTTTATTTTAAAGGAACAGAACACAAGTTACATGCAAAGCCCTTTAAGGGAATGAATACACAAGCTTTACTGAGAATAAGATGGACTGAATTTACAAGTGCAACAGCTGCCCTGTCTTTGGGGTCATTGGATGAGGATCTCCAAGATAACCAAGACTGAAAACCCATTCTGACCTGTTGTGCGTAAACTGCCTTAATCGGCCCTCAGCAGCACAGGCAGAAAAAGAGATGGGGAGGTGCTCTGGCTTAAGGGTTACAGAAAAAATTAGGCAGGCATTACATAGCGTTTTCACTGACAGCTGGACTTAGGCAAAAAGACTCGGCTACTCAGGGCTAACTAACTTCAGCAGCCACTTCTGCCTCTTACCTGAGCACTGGTCCCTATCCCAGGGACCCCTGAAGCTATGACACCAAGGGTCTGACACCTGCACCCAACACTGTCCTGGGGGCAGCCTGATACCTGTGAGACACAACTACACACCAAAGAAAAAGTGCAGACTTGTAACTAAATGTCCAACTCCTACTACTCCTCGAACGACTCTTGGAGACAGCTTAGTCTCCACGAGAAAAAGAAACCAGCTCTCAAGATGACAAACCTGTGTATAAAAATCTGCAGCGAAAAGGGAAGAACACTGATTTTGCAAACCCCTATATACGAATCTCAAACCCTACAAGCAGTGTGTCCATGTAATTCATAGTATAGTTGCAGCTCTGTTCCAGAAGGAGGTAACTGAAGAAAAGCTATATAGCTTCTGTTTTCATTACTAAGATTACATTCGATAACTGAACTATAACTGCATTTTAACAGATATCAAGTTTTGCTTGAATTAAGCTAGTTTCTCTAAACCTCTCCTATGTTGTAATGAACTAGATACCTCTACAGAAATATTAATAACTTTCTACATCACACTTCCACTATTTTCACGGAGATTTCAAAGAAAAAGGGAAAAACAACTCAAGACTCCAGGAAGTATTATCGCACAGAATTCAATAATATTCAGTTAAGTTAAAAACAGTACCACCTTCGAAAATAGGTCAATAATTCCATGTGAAATGCTCTATTTTACATCAGGGAGAGAGTTTTTCTCAGGTAGTTTTTACTTCTCTTAACTTATATGTTACTATAAACTTCAGGGCTTAAAGTTTCATTACATACAAATTCACACAGTCCCATCTCAGCTTTTAGAGATAAGAGAATGTGACAAGTACACAGACGGCTTGAGTAATGCAAGCTACTAAAAAACCCTGAACCTTACAATACAAGCCTACTCCACTATATCAAGTCCCTATAGAAATCTAAATTGAAAGTACCAATCAGAATTTTTTTTTACTTGTTACAGAGGTCACAGACTGATTAAACTACATAAGAGATGCTCACTAAATAGCACAAGTGTTTTTTTTCTTTTTCTACCTTGAATACAAATTCTTTCCCGAGACAATCTTAGCACTTCCCTTTCCTTGTCCATTTTTCTAACATGCTCAATTTTTGTAAGCCACTTCATTCATCTATGTGAGGCTTTGAGACAAAGCATCCATCTTGTTCAGTGACAAGCAAGAAGGCTGTGTAGGAGCACAGCATGGAAGACTACAATAATATAGGAGCTGCAAGCATTACTGTCTTTTCTTTCTGTACAAGACTTACAGACTAACATTTTCTTCAATACAGCCACAGCATATTTTCCTCTGTCCCTGAGCTAATTACACCTTTCAAGTAGAAGTAGACAAGCTATATCTTTTACAAACAGGAACAAGCATATCAAAAACTCTCAGCTGCAAAACTTCAGAATCAGGATTTTGATTTTTAGCAAAAGAGAAAAGGTACAAACAAAAAAATCAGCCCATCCCCACACTACAACAAACAAGCTTCTCTAACCTCCTTACATGAAATAATAAAAACCTTTTCTAATAGCTTACCTTTTGAAATAAGTATACCACCTCTTCTCAACAAACTACCCTAAATAAGTGTCTCCTCTTCTCAATAAACTAGCCTAAGTAAGTTTCTGTCACCTGTATCTTATTCTCATCAAGAAGATTAGGTTAGCTGTTTAAGGTAGGGGTTTTTTTTCACACTACCACTTAGAAGACAAGCTAAGCAAGAATACAAGGTGGTTTATGTACTTAATCCACTGTTTCGTTCCCTCTATAATTAATGCAATTAAGCTGTAAAATGTTCAGTAAGTATTTTGATTGTGATGAAAGAAGAGCTGCTATTTTAATTACCGTAACATTCCTATATAAAAATGCCAATAGTTTTAAGTGTTTCAATTTTAAAGAACTTTTAAAGCATTGATACTATTGTTATGATGTCTACTGCTGTTACAGAATTTGTAATTAGCTTTGCCAGTTTACAATCCAATACAAGTGTACAAACTCAAGAAAACAAGGGGAACTGAAATGGAAAAACAACTTAATTTTGCTCTTCCCTCTCTTCCAGTGATTGTAACCCCACAGCAGGAAAAGCTGAACTTTGTGTCAAGTCAGACTCCAAGAGTTGTGGCTTAGGGTCTGCCACACTCAGGTCAAGCAGCACTTATTATGCAGAGTTATGAGCTAGTAGGCCAAAAGATCCTTACTTGTGGCTTAGTAGTACTCTCCAAGGCCGAGATAAACAATCAGGGTGGAATTCTTTCTCCTGAGTTAAGTCTGCCCATGATTATGAGTCAAGGAGGTGTCTGACTGACCTCACTGAAGGGATTAAAGCACCTCAGGTGTTTTCAGAGAAGCAGTTGTTGTTAGTAGTGCATTCAGAGCACAGCTAAAAGGCCAGATCCTATTCACTGAGGAGCCGCAATTAGCCATGTGATGTTAAGGGACCTTTTCACATCTAACACAGTAACATTGTATCAAAATAAAGGTTATCTGCTCCCAAAGCTGGAGGAGGGAAAGCAAACCGGAGCACACCCATGCACCGCACCAGACAACTCATGTGTCTGAGGCAAGAAGAGTGCTGCATCTGCTCTGGGTATCAAGGTAGTGAGTTAAGTGGATTTTTTTTTTCTTGGTTCTCTTTTCCAAAATAGCAGGACACAAGCATTTGTCTTCCATAGACACTGCTGTACACATAAACTAGGCAGAGTGAAAAAGTACTTTTTTCTCAAGGGAACTCAGGCAGAGTGTGAGCTCCTCTTTTGTTTCTTGTACCTAGGGAAGCTCTGACTCACTTTCACTTATTCTACCTTCTACTGAGGAAGCCTTTGTACTACTGCGATAGACTGCATGAAGAAAGATGTAGCTGAAGATGTACTCAAAAAGACAGGGGAAAAAAGGCCCTTATTAAAGCTTTAAAATACAAAAGTAGTTCCGGAAAAGCTTTTCTACCCATTATTTTTCTTTTTTGTGTAAACTGTATCTATGATTATGTGGCTGTGTTGCAATTTTTCTGGTGTCTACCTCTCTAGAACCAGGGCACTAGAGTTCCTCTGCTCTAAATCAACCAGAGCACCCTCCCCTGGTTTCCCATACTTCATGATAAATTCTGCTGTGTTTTAGCACAGGGAAGTGCTGTGTGACATTTACAATGGTTTAAACCTGCTCATTAATTAAAATTAATTTTTATACCTATTCTAGGAGAGGTTTTTCTTTCAGGTAAATGCTCAGCCTTTTAAGGGAACTGCGCAATAAGAGAGTAGGAAAAAGGCTAGACACCTACCAGAAACATAGGGATAATCTTGTAGTATGTTATTTTACATCTTAGGTGTTGCTTTTGTTTAAGTCTTTTGTTAAAACAACAAGACTTCTATTCTTAAAGCAGTATTTACTGTATACCTCAATTTTGTCAAGCATTTTGCTCGGGAGGAAGAAATCTTCATTATGTTCCTATGATATGAATAAATTAAATCTATCTCTTTTTGTTCCCCATATAATTATCTTATATGCATGCCTCCATGGAAAAACTAATGTAGTATTTCTCTTCTCCACAAAACCTAGCATTAACAATACAGTTTAAACTGAAATTAGGACTTTTGCTAACCTGGAAATGTAAGGCATTGCATTATGGTTTTGAGAGTTTTTGGAGAGGAAGAGTATAACTAGTAATGATGCCTAAAAAAAACATGCCTCACTCTTTCAAGATAATGGAATTTAACTATGTTAATAATAATTGTAACATGCACACAAGCTATTTTTGTTCCTTTACTTGGAGCAGTAAAGCTTACATAGAAGTGGTCTCTGGACAGAAATTATGCAGAATTAGTGATCTAAAGATAATGATTTTTTTCATGGGTGTGGTTTGTTTGTATTTAACTACCGTCTAATTAGTGTTAACCTACTTTCTGAAGTTGTTTTTCTACTGTAGCATTTTCTTCTTTCCACTTTTCTCCAGGTTTCTCTCAAATCTCATATCTAATTCAGGTACTAGAGAAAGAATAATATATAGTAAGTCAAGCTGATGAAAACTCAATACTAATTTCTTGGTAGGTAACCTCTTTGTCCCTCATAGCTAAACTAAAAACAAAAAGAAATAAGGACTGCATCTAACTTGCGATAAAGAAACTGTGCACAATAGCATTTATTGTACCTTCCTTATTAGAGGAACAGTCGTTGCTTGTTTTAGTCTCACTAGCAACAGAAGCATGAAATTTAGCTTTGCCCATGACTGAATCCTTGTCTTCCAAGCCTAGTCAATCCTTTTTCAAATATATTTGAAGAGAAATCATAGGGAATTGTCAACATCAGTTACAGTCATGCCGTCTGATCCTATAATTGGATGCCACTTTGTTCCTTTCTGTAAAACTTCAGAGAATTGCTCAGATCAACAAACTCAGGCAGATAATTTGATGTTAGATTTGAGAAGAATTACTGTACTGACTTATTAGGACCAAATTTTTGTATTAAATGCTTTTTCTTTGTTGGTTCATTTTGTTTTGTTGGTTGGTTCATTTTGTTTTGTTTCAGAGAGCATTCTAGTATAAGACCAGCATGTTGAGTTAGGGACAGATTATACTTCTTTTTCTCTTTCAAAAGTTGATTCCACTATGAAGGCAGGAATCAGGCTTATAGTAATTATCACTTACAGTTACTCAGCATGCCTAGAAGATCCAAAAGCCATATATTACCTTTTTACTAGTTCATGAACATGCAATTGTAAAATCAATTATTTTGTGAGTATTTTTGGACAGGAGCATAGGCTTGTTTCCTTTTTATTGTTGCCTGCTATAGCATTTGTTACTAAAGATTCTCCTTTTATTTTGATTATTGTCGCCAGTTTTCTAGCATCATCTACAACTTGTTGGGTACTGAACACAGAGAGAACTTGATTTCTGCTTTCTTTTTCTACTTAGATCATCATTTGCCACACTTTGAAGAGAACCCACCAGGCAGAAATGACTAGTGCCTGGGTTCCCTTTATTAGAATTAGTGTTTTAATTACACGATTGTCAGACCTATTACGCAAATAAAAGTGCTATAGCTGACAGACCTTGAGCCTATGGTTATAATGCACTTTATTCATGTATAGCCTGGTTACAGTGTGTTACAGATGCAGCCCTACCTGATGCTAAATCAGGGGGCTCAGAGTTGTATGGAGAAATCTGAAAATTCACCGGTGCTTAGAACTAGGAGCTCTGAGAGGCCAAAATTAAGACTGGAGTCCCATCTCTGGGTGTTGTGTAAGAGGCAGTCATTTTCCTAGGCTTTATGTAGCTTGTGACTGAACCATATTTACTCAGAGTGCAAGAAAAATTTAAAAAGATGAAACCGAGGCATTAAATTAAGAAAAATAATGAGTTTATAAAGGCACTAATGAACTAGTTCCCATTTCATATCTACTTACACTTTGTATAATTTCTCCATAAATGACTAGGAGGAGTTAGTGCAGGATATCTCTAGCAAAGGTGGTTCACCACTTGCATTTATTTCATCAGAGCTCTGTCTGAACACAGCAATTGATAGGTAAAAGCTGAGTTCACAAGTTATGGTTCTCAGTATGCAAAGCACACTGGGGGTGAGTACCTAAACTGAATAAAAATCAGCAAAAACTGTAGCTGAAGTGCAAATCATATGCTAATAATCTGGCTTTGGTTTTGATGTGGCATATATAACTAGCATAGCGGCATGCAAGTAAAGGCAATCTTTTATTAACATAGATTGTTAGCAGAATGAGGAGGGAGGGCCTGGTTTGTTTGTTTGTTTTTTTAAAATCACTTCCAGCAGTGGGAAATGGTAAAGGGAGATAGAAGGGTTGGCTAATGAACCAAGCACGTCTTTTCAGGTGCATTGTTAAAGCCATGCTGTTGGAGAGGATGCACTGGTATTTGGGAGAGCCGGGAGCGGAGGATGGTCAGCACCTGTCGGCGAGCAGGGCCGCGGGGCCTGCTGGCTCCTGACTGCGGCCAAGCTGCCCTCAGTGGTACGCGTCTAGGGAGGGTATCTGAGCAGGGAAACAAGGAATGCCGAGGGCAGCGAAGGGAACTGTATTTCCCTCAGGGGAAAAAAAAAAAAAAAAAAGAAAAAAAGAAAAAAAGAAAAGAGGGATGTGAAGACAGCGCCCGCGGCCCGAGGGGAGGCTCTTTCCCTTTCCGCCGCCGCTCCCGCGCCCCCAGGCCCCCGCCAGGTGGCGCCATTGCGCCGCAGGCGGCGCGGGAGCGGCGGGGCCGGACGGGCGGCCCTGCCGGGAATCCGGGAATCCTGCCGGGAATCCTGCTCCCCTGCCTGAGGAAGGCATGGGAAATGCCGGGGCTCCGGGGCAGGGCTGTTCTCCTGCCTGGAAAAGGCATGGGAAATGCCAGGGCTCCGGGGCTGGGCTGTTCTCCTGCCTGGAAAAGGCATGGGAAATGCCGGGGCTCCGGGGCTTTGCCAGCGGGCTGGAAGCTCCGGCCTCAGCGACGAGTAATGGGACCGCCCGACGCGTACCGCTGTTGTGGGCGCAAAGCGCTGAGCTCGCTGTCGGGGGCTGTAGGTCTGCCTCCACGGGGAACCGGGACTGGCTTATAGGCTTTTGGTGCAGAAGGGGGTGGAAAAATCCTTCAGGACTCTAAGTGCAGTGCGAAAACACAATAGAATCTCTTACCACCATCTTTTCCTCTTTTTAAAGCTGTTCTCAGCTCTACTCAGCTGCCGGTCTGCGGCTGGATGACCGAGGCTAGGGTAAAGAAGTGTGACACAAAGTTGAGAAGAGACTGCAGGCTGTGTCCCCAAAAAGTCAGGAGCCAGGAGCTAGTGGGGGGATTTCAGATATTTGACCTGTGAAGTGCAACTGCTGGTGCAAATTTTCCTTCGGGGATGCAGTTGTAAAGCATTTGGTGAACACTGCCAGCATGTCAGGAAAACTGTGGCTCAGGGAAAGTTTTTATCAGGAACAACTTCATCAGTATCTTTTATTTGAAGGACACAAGAATAAATCTAAGTACATCTTTTCATGGGGATTTTGACACAGCTAAACCAAGACAAGATTGCATTTGAAAACTTTTTTAAACTTGGGGAAGAAGTTATCACATTAGGCTTTTGTAGTTTTTTATGCTGTTTGTCTACTTCTTGTGTTTGACTTATCTCTGTACCATCCTCACAGTGGTTTTAGATTGGACATTCAAGAGATTGATATTTTTGCAGATTGCAGGTTAGTTTCTTGTCGATTTGATTATACCTTAATAGATTCATATGAAGCTCAACACTCAGTTTGGTCAAGGTTTTCTTGCCAGTTGGGCATATAACATGTTCCTGGTTGTGTAAGATGTTTTAAGTGATATAATCTTGTTCTGTGAATTTTGCAAGGTAAGCATAAGACTGAGAAGACTCACCTGGCTCATACCAGCAGCTGAGCTCTACTCTGGAGAGATAAGCTTTACTATTTACAGTTTGTTCTGGGAGGATTCTGGGGAGGTGTGTTTCTAAAGCACTGTCGATAACATCACTTTGCTGTTGAGCTGGAAAGCTCCACGAGTACATCCAAACCTTGTCTCTGCTGTGGCCTACTATGTTTTTGAATGCCTCATTTAGCATCGTTTAAGTTATTCAGGATTAAGGGGAGCAATTCTTCAACTAATGCATTCACATCAAGAACAGATCTGATTATACAAAATGTTCTTGGAGGTCCATGTTCTTGTTGTGGTATTATTACCTAGGCAAAACAGTATTCCAGTTGAGAGACAGTATAGCAATGTTAATTTCTTAAGGCTTACCCTTAAAGACAGTGACTACCGTAAAACACATCAGACTGGACAAGATGATTTCCGCCTGACAAGACAATTTCCTCTAAGAGTCAACAATCCACAAAGTCTTAAAAAAGCTGATAAAGAGCTTTTGGATACCTTATCCCATAACTTCTGACCAATGTAAGAGCTACCTGTTATTGCTTGGTAAATAAAAAAGTTAATATTTTATTACACTGAAAGTCTTATTATAAGTGCATATAAAGTTTCTTAGTGTTTCCATCCTTTTAGCAGTAATTTTTTACCTGTATATCATAGTTTTATATGGAATTGAAAGGCTACATAGGCCACATACCTCTTATTATCTTACATTTAGGCTATAAATACCCTTAAGAAGTCTAAGTTAAAAGCCTGAGAGTTGAAGGTGGAGTGTACATAGGGATATCAAGCATGGCAATGCATACCTTGTTAATAAAGGTATTTACTTAAAAAGGCCAGGTGGATTACAAGCTGTCCTGTAGCAAAGCTAAAGCAAACAGAGGAGTTTGGACTGTGTTGTGAAGTCCATACCAATGTTCCTACAGAGGCAGTAATGACCATTTTGCTCTCTATCCCCAGCCATTCCACTAGTTCAGGCACCAGCAACCAGTGTGCTGTTTATGCATTCTTGGGTTTAATGCTTACAAGCAGGTGGTGGTCAGGGTTAACCAGACAGGTGATTTCTGTACAGTTTCTGACTGGGCAAACACAGTCCTTAGGAAACTGTAGCTTCAAGAGTGTTAAAATTAAGTACACTCAAGTGGTGAGCATTACCCTCCCCAGATGGAGTTTACAAATGATTTTTGTTAGTTACTGTCTTGTGCTAGTTATTGGCCAAGAAACAACAAAGAGTAAGGGGTGTGTGTCTCTGGACTCCTGAATCTTTTGGATAGGTGAAGGATTAAGACGTATTATTAGCCACTAGACTTTAGTGGACAAAGGATTCTGCCCACATGGAGGGGTGTCTCTCTTTCTTCCTGGCAAGTTCCATGTGTGCCACACTATCATCTGCTAGACTGCAGATTCACCTTACTCTCTTCTGCCTATGCTTTCAATAGAGGGCAATACCTGGTTGACCTTTATACCCTGTGATTTAATTTTTTTTCTAGTATCTCCTGTGCTATTTTATTTATTAAATGCTTGTACTGTCTTTGTGAGCCTAGATAGGTAAGTCTTATTCTTGGAGGAGGAAGAAATGGATTTGCCATCATTCCTTTCGTTCAGTTCTGATCTATCAGTCTTGCAGATGCTCTAAATAATGGCTTATTTAAAACTAGTGAGCATGTGCTCATGCCTTGCTTGTAGCATGCTGATGTTGTTGCCTAATAACATTCAAGGAGGACAATGTTTCCTCTTGTGGAATTTGAGCATTACACTCAAGAGATCACTTTTTTTTACTTGTTTTATCCTAACCATACACACTTTAATTGAATTGAGTAATTTTTTTCTAAGGCATCTGGAAAGAAATCTCATGGTTCATAGAAAAAGATAACTGCCATGCCAGAAACATATACTATTACAAAATAGAGTTAATTGTGTAAATAGCAAATATTGTCATTTTAGTATCTCTTTTCAGTAGACATATTGAAATGGGAACACACAAGTATACAGAAAGCATAGGTATGTGAGTTTCTCCTGCAACAGTTGTAAGTAGCTTATGTTTTTTTTTTTTCCTGACAAGGTTTTCCTTATCACCCTGGGAAAGGTGGTGGCTATTTAAAATTCCTTGGAATCTTATGCTGGCCCACACTTTTTGTATGTGCAATCATGTCAGTTCTGCTCGTTCCCATTTAACATTTCCAGTGCAAAGCTTTCATTGACTGAGCTATTCTTTTCTAAGTCACAAGCATGTTTTTGGAAAGAAAACAGATTTTCTGTATAGTTTGTACCACCTTGGACTTCTGGTGTCTCTCCTATTGCTGTGTGAATTGCTAATGAGCTGACCCTTACTGTCCTAGATCTACCAGAAGAAGAAAGTATACGGAAATAATTTACTTTGCTAACTGGAATTACTCCCTATTGAAATGCAATGGATGACACAAGAATTTAATCTCTTTAGACAAAAAAAAAGTGTAAATTATATGACTGCAATGAGGTCATAACTTGACAGAAAAGGAGATCTGAAACTGTAAAAATCAGGCTTAGCAGCTGAGTGTGATGAAAAAACTATCAATGTGATAAGCAGGCATATTTCATCCCTGTGGATGATCAACTTCCTCGGAAGTTTTTTTATGAGTATTTGATTAGGCATTGAAGACTGTTAGGCTTAACCAGGATAAAATAAACCTTGGTGCTCTGCAGATTGAGGCTTCGGTAGCTATCAGAGTACAGGTGCATGTGGTGAGTCTGGACCAACCACTGCAGGAAAATTTGTCTAGTTCCATATATACCTCTGGCAAAGGCCACAGGTTCCATATCTCCTGTGCCTAGGAGATCTGCCTACTGATTTTATTGTCTTTATTGTGGTATTGCACATTCTTACTTTTGATAGAAAAGCCAATCTTAAGCATTGGCTAAAATTTTGATTTCAAGTCTATGCAGATTTTAAAGATAATGAATGTGATTGTCTAAATCTAAATTGTTGAGCTCAAAGCAAATTTAAAAAGTTTGAACCAAAATTTCTCATTTTCCTGTTATTTGTTAGAGACAGTAAAGAGAAATTATGGAAATGGTTCTTAGTGTATTGTGCTCAGTTTTGTTATGCTGAGTTAGCAGGATGGGAAAAACAGCTCTGCTTTTGCAGCCTTATTGATGCAAGTTGGAAACTTGACCTGCATGAGCAGAAGAGAAAAAGTAACTTTATGTGAAGGAGTGATCTAAATTGCTGGTTAAGGTCTGCCCTCATTACTGTTAGCCTGTATGTAAAAAGCTATTTAGTAAACACTTGTTTTTTTGTTTTTAGTAAAAGAGTTGATAATCTCTAATGTTCTTACTTCAGGTTTTTGACCATAGGTTTGCTTGTTCCTCCTCAAACAGCAGTACTCCAAATAAGCAGTCTTCTGCTGTTTATGTCTGAAATTTATTAATGAATCATCCTTTAATTTTCATTGAAATAGTTAAGTATATTTTAGAAAGTTTAAGTCTTTTAGTGCTGGGATTGAATTCTTTAAGGCCATTTCAGTCCATATATGTTTTATAGACATACCTAC
Source organism: Oreocharis arfaki (assembly GCA_013398015.1). Classification (NCBI taxonomy): domain Eukaryota; kingdom Metazoa; phylum Chordata; class Aves; order Passeriformes; family Paramythiidae; genus Oreocharis; species Oreocharis arfaki. The sequence goes on along the minus strand of VZRR01003977.1, from coordinate 823,760 downwards.
TGAAAAAAATATTTATAATTTTTTTCTTAATTTGAGCTTCCCTTAAACAAAAAAGGGATATGTTTTCAGTTGGAATTTACTATAAAACATTTCTTATGTCTTCTATGGTATTTGCAAGCTAAAATTGTAAGGGTTTTCTATCTCTGAAGTTCTGCTGTTACGTTAAAATGATGCAAGTGTGGTATAGTTGCTACTTTAAAACCGCTGTCTGACCTTTATTCTAAAAGAATTGTCTTGTTAGGAGCAGAAATAATTGTAACTATGCAGCTATAGGAAACAATGGTTGTTCTACCTTGTAATTGTACACTACAATCAATAAACAGGATGCCAAAAAGTTCAAGCTTCAGGATTAGATCCCCACACAATAAAAAAACATTAGTAAATGCTTTCTGGCTAAGCTTATTAAAAATGCCAAGGTTGGTGTGACTTGTACTGTCAACACACTTCTGCATCAGGTTATCCAAACCTCCTATGGGCAAGTCTGAGAAATGTTACTTGAAGGTAATTTCCAAGACTTTGTTCTCCTTTCCTGATTAAAGCAGTTTGCTTTGAAATCAACAGAGATTTATAGAGTGTGCCTCTGAGAGAAGTAGCTAGCCTATAAATTAAAGCTCCAACTGCTTCTTTCAATAAAGTTGTTTTGAGGTTGTTTCTGTGGTGTCGTGCTGAGAGAGTCTGACACCATCTTGCTTGGATAAGTGTATGAGTCAGTCAAGCTTGACCAGAAGGAGCTGTGTAGTACACTAACCAGAGTTCTAAATTATCAGGCTATCATGAGTAACATGTGGTTACAAATGATTCAAAAATTCTCTTTCAACCTCTAAAATTTTTAAAACTCAAAAAGGAGCTCCTTATGTGAACATACATCTGTAACAAACTTAGGAAAATTCAACAGAAAATTTATTTCCATATTTTTTTGTTACAGTTTAAGCTTTTACAATGTATAGTAAAAGAGAACTGAAAATGCAAATGAAAGAGGAAGATGAGGTAGAGTTAGAGAAGGACAGAGGAGAAATGAGTTAAAGTTCAGTAAAAAATGTAAGATAATCCTTGAAAATGCACTGAAAAATTAAGTAGAAATGGGCAGGGTGCATGGAGGATGACTTGTAGCTGTGTGTTCAAAAAAATTGTGGAGCTAGGATGAGGGAAACTCTGTGATATCCTCTTACCTGAAGCGACAAGTGACTAATAACGAATCTATTTTCCTCTGTTCTCTGCCAGCTGGAACACCAGTTCTCCCTCCAGACACTTGTATGTAGTTTCCTCGGCTGAGAGGAAACCGGGAACTGCTTACATGGATGACAACTTTCTTAAGGGCATTTGCCAGTATGACACCTTTTTGATCTATTGAGTCTCTATTTGGACTTGTCTGAAGTAGGGAAAAAGCAAGCATACCTATTTTACCTTCTATCATGGGGAGAAAAAGTAAAGGCAGACTAAAGATCTATTCAGCCCTGCTTTTCTCTCAGAATTGCAAACCTAGGTGTTTGCATCCACACAGGAAGATGCATGCCCCATCATTGCAAATCCCACACATAATTCATTGACATGTTGGAAAGTAAGTGGGATTTCATCCACAAAACTAATGTTTCTGGTATGAGTTTAATCAGTTGTGCAGAGCACTGGAACTGCAGAAAGCTTGTGTATGCAGGAAGCTGGTGCTTACTCTGCTGCACAGCACAACGAGAAATCTCCTGTCTTTGGCATGTTAGGAGTGATAGGGCAAGTCACTGAACTAGAGAGCCTTGTGGGGCAAGGCCACCTTGCCTCAAAATAAGCCAGTGTTTCTGCACTAACACAGTTTCGATGTTACATCATTTGGTATGTTTGCTTAATTAGACCAGGTAAATATAACCTGAGGTGTTTTACAGTACTCATTCAGTAGTCTATTTCTCCTTCTTGGATGACAGCTAGCTCCTTTTGAGATCAGGGATATACTGTGCTGCTCTTCTTCTTTCTACTGCTGGAATTTAAAAAGGCTGTTAAAAGACTTTGCTACCTCAGTATTTTAAGTGGTAAAAATACTTGTTTAAATGTTTATTACAGACCTACAGAAAGCAGGCTGAATGTGGGGGAGGGGAACCACTTAGTTACAAATTCAGACTCCGCTTTTGAGGTCAAGGCTTTGTGCATTTACCTCTAAGTGTAAATCCCACCCCTCCTTCTCTGGTTTCTCCTTTATTGGAAAAGCTTTTATGCTTCTGAAAAAAATATTCCTGAAAAGCAGCTGAGTGGGAGTTTGTGACCCCTTTGAAGCCAGTTTCAAAACTCTTTTTTACAAAGTGTCTGCAGCGTGTTATTCCATCCATTTTACTGGGGAAAACTAGGCTTGCTTCAATTTCACCTAAAAGGGAAGTCACCAGATTCCATAAGACTGCAACTGCAGTACTTCAGTAATCTTTCCAGAAGAATACAAGGTAAATAGTTACAGCAGTTACTCTTGCAGTACGAGTACCCTGTATAGCCTTCACAGTAATTTGAACAGAGTTGTCTCTTCGTATTTCATTTGCTGTTAATTCCCACAGGGAAAAAACCAAACAAAACCCCCCAAAGAACCAACCAATAAACCAAACAAATTTAAAAAAAACCCCAAACAAAAACCAAGAGAGAAACAGAGGCCTTGTCCCTCCTGGTAAGCATAGTGATGCTTCTCTTGAATCATCTGTGAAGAGAGACTGCCAGAAGGTTGCACTGAGCTCTGCAGTTCCTAGAGTATCAGTGCCACCCAGATTAGAAGGGACCTGGAGAGCTTGTCTAGTCCAATCTCTGGCTCAAAGCAAGGTCAGGCTGTGAACTCTGAATAGCTTGCTAAGGTCTTTATCCTATGGGACTTCATAAAGGACTAGAGACTGTATAGACTCTCTGGAAAACCTACTCCTGCTTGGCCATCTTCACAACGGAAAAGGCTTTTCTTGGGTTGTCAGAACCTGCCCTGCTTTAAAGGAAGACTACTACCTTTTGACTTCCTGCTGTGTAGGAGGTCTGCAAAGAGCCTTACTCAATTGTTTAAAAACATTCAAATGTCACCAAGCTTAATTGAGTCATTATTCTTTGCAGAACTTTGTCGTGGCGGGTGGATGGTGGTATGCCGCAACCTTCCAGAAGTGTCTCCAAGGTAAAGCCACTGGCAGGTTCAACACACTCACACACGCACACACACTGGATAGCTTTTCTGTAAGTCGACGACAAAGAGGCAGGAAGGGTCCTCGTGTAGGGTTCCACAGGAGAGGTTTACCGCAGCCACTGAATCGAAGAGGTCCAGAGACAAAGACAAAGAACATGGGAGGGTCCAGGCTTATATATGGAGTCATAGGGGCGGAGAGCGCATCAGGGACCAATGATCTGAGGGCACGGGGGCGGTACACAGGCAGGGCTTGGGTACTGGAGCTAATGTGGGAGGGAGCAAGGGCAAGGGAGCTATGGGCCAGTGGGGGAGCAGGGGAGGGAGAACCTTCTAGGGCAGGGACATATGAGGTATAAAGGGGCAGGGAGGCCAATGGGCCAACCAGGGAAGCAGAACTGGGGTGTGTTAACATAACAAAACAAAGCAGCCTGGGGGAAGCCTTTTCTGTCTCCCTGACTTTGGGAGGATCCCTAGCCTTAGGGACTGTCTCACCAGTGGACTCTCTTGGTCCCTACTTCCGTAGTCCCACTGGCCTCCACAGGTATTGGCTGCTACTGGGTGTTCTCTCTACCCCATGGCCTTTTTTTTTTCCCTGTCTGAACAGACAGAGTCCTCTCATCTTAACAGGGTATTTGTTCTTGTTTACTGACCCTCTTGGTGGCCTGATACTGCAACAATGGTGGTTGCTCGAGATAGGCTTTTTCCTTGAATAAGCCTGTTGAGGGATAAGACAGGAGGAACTTCCAATTCCTTTTGTAAAAAGACTTGGTAATCTCTCTTGTTTCTGTAAGAATGGAGTTGTAGGATTCCAGGTCTCCCTCCAATGCTGGGCTTACCTTAATTTATGTTACCTTATTTGTTGAATAAAGCCCACTTCAGTTTGAAGTCACTGACTCAGGCCTGAAATGGGATCTTCACTGTCCATGAAGAGCCTTTGTGACTCTGGCATGAGGCTCAGTTGTGAGAGTAGAATAGATCCAGAGCCTGACCTAAATCTGTGACTGGGAAAATAATGAAATGCAATTCAGATGGGAGCTGTCATATCTCTACTGTGTCAGTAGAACTGGAAGAACATAACCAAGCGGGGGAAAGCAGCCGCTAAAGACAAACCTAAGGTTTCATCTTCACTGCTTCTGAGCTCCTTGAAGCTCTTCCTGTCAAATGTGAGTCATGTGGTGGCTCTTCGAGGGAACAAAAACCTATGCCCTGGAAGCAAGTATTCCTATTTGACAGAGCTGCTCCTTCTAGGATTTCACAGCTAAGCAAGGTGTTCGTGCTTCAGAGAGAGGCAGATGCTCTGCCGGTCTGGAATGGCCGTGAGGGCATGGGGAAGTGCACCCTATCCGAAACTTAACATGGCAATACACCCTGGGTAGTCAAACAGAAATGCCTTAATGCCTGGTGCTGGGTTTGGAGACTTTTTGGTGTCGAATTGTTGAGTTATAATATTCATGTAGTAAGTGTACTGGGGTTTGTGCTTGATTTGCATTACGATTGTGTGGGTTTTCTACTTTCCTCTTGATAAATAATACTGATTGCTGTGGGCTTATCTAATGATTTTTTTTCCCCTCCTACATCTCCCTGATTCTTTTTCCCGTTGCTTTTTTTCAAGCCTGCGTGCCATTCCCGGTTCTGCCAGCGCCTCGTTGGAGGGAGACCGGGCGTGAGGAGGCGAACGGTTCGGGGACCCGGAAACGGTGAAATCGGTGACCCAAGAACTCCTGGATTTGCCCCCTGTGACGAAATACAGCGGCGTTTAACACCTCGTTCCCGTAACCCTTTCCTTCCCGCCCGTTTCAGGCGGGGGAGGAGGAAAAGGGAGGAGGAGCAGAGCGGACGGGGCGGACACGCCGCCATCCCGGCAGCGCCCGAGCGGCGCGGGCGGGCGGGCGTGCGGGCGC
>VZRR01003977.1:481266-818660 GCA_013398015.1 Oreocharis arfaki | reverse complement strand
CCCTGCCGGCGCGGCCGCCCGGAGCCCGGCGCGGGAGGGAGGGAAGGAGGGAGGGAAGGGAACGCCGGCGCCGCCGGGCGGGAAGCGGGGCGAGGAGGAGACGGAAACGAGCGGGGCCCGCGTCCCCCCGCGCCCGCCCCCTGCGCCACCCGCCATGGAGAGGAGGCCGGGCGGCCCCTGAGCGAGGAGCGCACGCACGCACGGACCGAGACTTGCCCCCGCCCGGCCCGGCCCGGCCGCCATCAGCGGAGAGAAGCCGCCCGGCTCCCGCCTCCGCCGCGACATGGAGGCTGTGAAAGCCTTTAATAGCGAGGTGTGTAACCCCCTCCTGGCGGCCTCCCCTCTTCGGGGCCGGGGAGCGGGCGGGGCCCCGGCGTCCGGCGCCTTCCCTGCCCCCTCCTCGCAGCGGGGAGGCTGCGGGAATTGGGGGTCTCCGGGGGGCCCAGGGGTGCGGGAGCGCTCCCGCAGGCCGGTCCGGGGCTCCCTCCCCCTCGTCGGGCGGGAAAGGGCCGTTGTCGCCGTCCCTGGGAAGTGGGAGGGTGGAGAGGGTAATGGAGACGTCCCCCTCCCCCCCAGCTCGTTCCGCCGTGAGGCTGGGGGCGGCTGAAGGGGAAGAATAGAACTAGCGGCGGGCTGGCGGAAGAGGAGGACGCGTGAGGAGGCCGAGGAAGAGGAGGAGAAAGAGGTCTCTTCCCTGCGCCTGGCCTGCGGTGGGGCGGGTGATGCCCGGCCAACTTCACGCAGCGGCCGAGGAGGCTGCGCTGGGCGGCAGGGGGGGTTCCAGGCTCGCCGGGCGCGGGGACTGTGCCCTTCCCCGCCTTCCCTCGTCTCTCCTGGCACCCTCTTCTTCCTGGCTAAGTACATATGTTTCCGAACACCGCCAGCGCTCTCTTCCACACCTCGTGCAGCTAAGCTTTAAATCTCGGGAAGAGAATACAAAGGCGTTGGAGGTTCGTCTCCGTGTTTGAGAGTAGTATGTTCTCAGTGGTCAGGATGGAAGCACACATTCCTTACATGCAGTACAGAGCTCAGATCCTGCACTGAAACACTGCGCAGAGAGCGGGCTATGGCACCCAAGAGTACATCCGTATATATAGGCTGAGGTGTTCATACGGCACCTGGCTTCTCTTTTGTGCTGGGAGTTAATGTTTATTTTATTGCAAGATGGTTCATGTGGCAACGCTGCTTTGTTGCTCTCATTGTGAGAGTTTCTATCATTTATATTTTGAAATTAGTGTACGAGCAAGAAAAGCAAATGTATATTTTTCTTACAGAGTCCTGCATCTTGCAAAGTAGATTTTAACTTATATTGACCTAGACAGTATCAGCTCTGGTTACAATGTATACTTCTACAGACTGCTCTCTTACGGAAGCTCCTAGTTGCCCTCTTGCTAGCCCCGGCAGGGATGTAGTAGAGTTTTAATGATTTTAAGTAATAAGGTTTCATTTGACCTGTGGTGGAACAGTGTGGCAACCGTGTTGTTATTTCTACAAGCACAGTAAGATAGGTTTTTAAAATGAGCAGGTGCTCTCTGGTAACTCAGGAGCAGTTGTACAGCCCTTACTGATGTACGATTCTAGGTGTTGCACTTAATGCAATTTGAATTCTTAAGCAAAGAAAGCACATTGTGGCCACTAGGAGAAAAACACTCTAACCTTTTATTCATATTTTGTTATTTGATTGGCATATGTGCTATATTGTTACGTGAGGGAAAGGAAGGATCTGGTCACAAGAACAGAAGAACTTAAGTTGTTCAGAACACTTTCCTTCTATTACCTATCAGTAGGAGAAGTCTTTATGTTGAAAAACAGCCTCTGATTGACTTGCTGAGCACTTAAGTGTGAGACTTAAGTGGCAACTGTGCTGAAGAGGAGAGTTTAAGATTATGCCTTAAGTTCCCTAAATGCTTAAAAAATGGTAGACAGTAGGTTGTTGGGAAAAAAAATGCAGAATATCGGACAGTGTCATTTTAACCAGCTTATCTGCTATGGTGTAAATAGAAAGCATCTATAATTTAACCTGTGTCTGTATTTGAATGCTGGGCTACCATGGTGGGAAGGTTTTAAAAATGCCATGGCTAAACAAACCCCTGATCCTGGAAGTAAATGGTACAAGACTTGCTACGGTTAAGGAATTCCAAGCGTCATCACTAGCCACTCTTAACACCTCTGTACTCAGTGCAGAACTTGACTTTAATTTAACTTTCCTACATTGTTTCTGGTTGAACTTCCCTGTACACTCTTTGCAACTTAGAACTGTGAAATGATCACTAAATATTTAAATTAGCTAGAATATATGAGTCTATACATTGCTGTTCCGAAATGGTTTTGATTAACTTACAAAATATTGGTACTTCACTTGTAAAATCCTGTTCTTTGTTTATGTTATGTTTAAGGTCATGTTAAGCTCCAGAACTGACGTCTGAGTTCTGTTTTACAGTTTTCTTGCTTAAAATAGATGTAAATTAAGTTTAGCAGCAGATGGGACAGACTAAATTGTATTAAAACTTTTGCCGTACTTTCTCTTATTCGGTTTGCATTCGGTTAATAATTTTACAACAGTTTATGTAACTTACTGGTGAAAACCAGATGACGTTTTAGAAAGAACATTCCAATACATTTAAACACTTAAGTCTGCAGGTTGGGTACTTCTGGGGTTGGTTTTTTTGTTTGGTTGGTTTTTTTAAAGGAAGGAGTTGTGTTTGGATTCTGCAGTGAAGCTAAAATAAAGGCAGCTGGGTATCTAGGGAGTATAGCTTACTCCAAAATTGTATGTGAGCTGAGCAATATCTGAGTAACTATCCTATATGGCAGTCAGGATTGAAGTACTTAAAATAGTCTTGTCATTAATTTGATTAGAAAGAAGAATTTCAAGTTTATTTGAACAGTGACTACTGGAATAGTGGTGGCTGTTGCGGATATCTGTTCAATGTCTAGTGATGATACGTAGCATTGTCTGTGCTGTACCTAATTGTATGTATAAAATTAGCCCTAACATTTCAAGTCTTGGGAGAGGTAAATTTAAAGCTGAGAAATAATCAAGCTCCTAAATACAACATTCTCAGTATTGTTTTCATGTAATGGTTGACATTTTCCTATTTGATTAAAACTGCTTGGCAAATGAAAGTTGGAATAATATACAACTAACTTAGTATAGTGCTAAGGTAATTGGCAATGTTTTGTACCACAGAGTTTATCATTTGCTACAGTTGGCACCATCAAGACTTACCACTGCTGAATCATTTTCCTCCAGGCCTCAGTTCAGGCCCTGAGTTTTTTCAGTAAAGCACAAAATCAGATTCAAGGACAGGTCTTGACAGAAGAAAATGACTGGAGTGTTTCAAATTCTCTGTATGTTTTTCTAAAATGTATTTTGTTAAGGAGGAATTGAAATGGACTAGATGCGAGTATGTGTCTCTTCACAGTTCCAGTGCTCAGATGACAGTGGCTTAATTGCAGATGTATGTAATTAAAATTCAGTATTTGTTACATAGTCAGCTCAGTGTTAAAGTCCTGCTGTCATCATCAACTCTAGCCAGCCATTGTCACTTTGCTTTCAGGTACTGTACTTGAAGTTGCTTTTGGGTGCTATACTCCACAGATTTCTTGCAATACTTGTCCTTTTTGCAGTGGCAAGCCAAATTACTTTTCACTTTTTAATGTGAAGATTGTGTTCTGAGAAGTGTGGAAAAAGGAGACCAGTGGAAGTTTTAATTCTGAAACATATTTAATGATTTAAAAAATTGTTTCTATGTTACCATGTAGAATAAATATAAATAGTTTTACGGCCAAATAAATAGTCATAGGATTGTAATTTATTTTAGGGGGAACGGAGATTGCAAATTCATTTTGAAGTACAACACAAACAGAATATTTGAAGTTATGCTTTGTTTAGCCATTATAATTGCATCTGTAAGAATTAAATAATAGAAATCTTGAAAAGAGCAAATTCAGCTTAGATATTTATTTCTTTAAAAGCTGCAATAGTAATTCACTGATCTATTTCAATTAAACATAACATTTTTAATAATTTAAAGTTTATCGATATCTCCACATACAGGCACACATCTCTTCATGTATGAGCTTCATCAAGTCTTGCTGTTCATGGTGTTTACTGATATTTTTGGTTTTGCATTCTTTTTAAAAACAAAGCAAAAATATCTCCTACTTAAGCTATGCATGCTTTGGTCAAATCACTGAATATTGTTTTCATTTTGAGTTGCTGAGACTGGTACTTGCATCTTTGATTTACAGCCATTTAGAAGGTTAGTAATGGTAAAACCTACTCAGGAGATTTAGGTAGCATATCTAGATTTGGAATTTACATTGTTGAATCCAGTGCACAATAGTTGTTAGCATCCAGTGCTACAAATTCCAGCTGTATTTATATTTGTCAGGCAAGGCAGTGTATTATGACATTGTAGAGGCAATTGAGAAAGGGTCAATTGTATATTTAAAAAAAAAGTTAAATAGGATAAGGCGAAGCTGGTCCCTTGAAACTGGAGCAAGAAAGTCATGTGTCTTTCCTAAATGCCTTGTTCGCTTGAGCATGTCTTGTATGAAAAGCTCAGTTCCTCTTGTCTGTACAGTTGGGTGCTGATACTTTCATGTACAAGGGAATTGAATAAAAAACCGAGTGTCATCATGAAGACTTTGATTATCCTACATCTTAAAGTGTTTAAACATGAGGATGCACATAAAGTGCTGTAAGATTAAGGTAGTGATTACAGTTTGTTTAAAATTATGTAGGTTCCTGTGCCTTTACTCTTTTTACGCTAAATATCTTCTACAGTGTGAGAGTCATGATTAAACTTTTGCAGCATTGCTAGGTTGGTGTTCAGCTGTTCCTGACAATGAAAATGGTTGTCTGTGCATAGTTCATCATAAAGTACACTGAGCTTTTGGTGTGCATAATGGTTTTGAGAGTCAAGTAAGATGATATATAAAGTGCCTCTTGCTACTTTTGGGTTCACTTGTCATTCTGAAATTGATCAGTGGTAGGGACATAGCAGACACTGATCATTTACTGGTAATGCTGTTGTCTCTATATGTCATTTACACTTCATTTTATGCTGGCCACCTTTTTCATGACAGTTCTTTGGAAGGTGTGTTTTAAGGGTCAGTGAGGAACAGTTCAGTAGTCTGCAATTTCAGGAATGTGACCCTTGGAAATGACCCACGTTTTAAATACTGAGCATTGGAGTATGGGTGCATAAAAGTACAGGATGCTAAACCAAATATTCTGTTTCTGACTACTTTATTTAAATAACATATTCTAAGTCAATGAGGCAGCTTTTTCATGAAAGAATGCCAGTTGATGCTAAAAAAAGCTAAATGGTATGCCTCATGAAGATGCTAAATAGAGATTGATGCTGAATAGATGGGGAAAGTGGGGATTAAAGGGATGCTTTTTAAAATGAGCAGCCAGGGTTCTGATTAGTGCAGGTAGATACTAGCAGTTATGTTAAGGAACAGTGGAAAGACACGTAAGCTACTCTCTGTCACGATATTTTTCTTGGATTCTGCTGCATATTTCATGTTGGCTGAAGCACCTGAAACATCTGCATGGTTGGTTTTTTTTTTTTTCTTAGCTGCTGTGACAATGAGAAAACCTGTATCTATTTTCTCTTCTCTGTCATTATGTTTTACTAGCCATAAAACAGAGTATGACCTTCTTTAATATCCTCTGCTGTTTGAAGAACTCTGCAGGTGTGATAAGTTTAAAGCTTTCTTCTTTTTTTGTGTATGATACCCTATTTATGATCTGATACTTTTAAATTTTATTGCAGCAAATTGGGATGTAAGCTTCTGGTTTACTTTTGTCTTTTGTCAGAAGAAAAAGTGATGTGTACATCTGCATGTGGACACTCATATATCCAAAAAGTTGTTTCTGTTTTTCATTCTTAACCTCTGGGGTGGATTTGAAAAATGTCTTCCATTTTATTTTGCTCTATAATCTTGTAGTGTTTCTCAGAGAAAAAACCGTGAATATTTATATGAATTTCCTTAAGATGCAACAAAATATGTAAGAATTTGTTAGTTTCCCGTTTGCGGTCAGGAACATTAAGAGCAGTACCAGTGAAATGTAAGTATTTTACTGTGTTGTTTTCCAGCAAGAGTTGAACTTCACTGGCTCTCAACTATTTTTTTAAAGAGCATAGGGAAAGAAAGTCCTTTTCTCTTCAAGATACAGTAAATACTGAATTGATGTTCACCTGGTTAAATGTCTCCACGTGTGCTGAATAAATATTTGCAGTTTTAATATCACACTTTTAAAGACTGAGCTGACCTTAGATTTTTACCAGCCTTAGAACCTTGGCTTCTGACCTTGTGAAGACATGATCATGCAAATGTGTGTTAAAAGCCCAAAATGTTAGGGTTTGGTTTTATTTTGGTTCATGTCTTGCTCAAGAAGCTCATGTCTTTAGTGAAATAGTATAGGACAGACATTGATAGGTTTTCTGTCTTAGATACATCGATTTTAAATTTGTTCTTAAACTGTGATCTAGATTAGATCCTTGTGAGCCTGGAATGGTAGTATAGATCTCCAGGTTCTGCAAGTGCTCTGGAGTTGTAACTGGGTAGTTATAAGTATCGATCGTACTTGATTCTCATTTGGACAGCATCGAGCCATTTTGCAGCTTAAACAAATGCCCTTCTGAACTCTCATAACATCAGATCCTTTGATTGTCACCTGCTTACCAAGATTATACCTGGGGCTACAATCTTTGACAGAGTACTTGAAATTATCTTAACAAGTCTTATTTGAGTTTGCCACTATTTGAGTCATGCCTCCTCCTTGGAAGTGTTCCAGGCCAAGTTGGATGAGACTTAAAGCTCCCTGGGCTAGTGGAAGGTGTCTCTGCCCATAGCAGGGAGGTTGGAACTAGATGACCTTTAAATTCTCTTCCAACCCAAACCATTTTATGACCAACAGTCTGTTTTCCTGTGGCAGTTGTAGAAGTGGAGTCTGGAAATCCAGATGGCTTTCTTATGGGAAAAAAACATTCAGAACAAAAGTTTTTGATAAATCAGGTCTTAAAATACTCTAAGGTACTTAAGTTACTCTCATATGGATCTTTTTTCACTTAGGAAGAAGTCTTCTATTTTCTTATCTGTTTAACTGGTTCATCATTTTACCTCTGGACAGCCACCAAAATATTCATCCTGAATGGCTCTTTCAGCCTTGGTTAGAGCCCACAATTGTGGCCTCAGCAACCACTGGTGTAACTCCATTGGGAGGCCTGGGACAGTAGTGCATAATTGGCTGTTCATATGTGCGTCCTGGTTTCAGTGAGCTTGGCTTTGAATGGAAAAAATTCAAAACTATATTGGTCCTTGTTCCTGTTTTGGAACTTTTTGTAAGTTGCATGTGTATTTCTGTTCTTCTATTTCTTCACTTCTTTGGAGCTACTTTTCTGCAGTATTTCTCTGGGAGCACTGACAACAGCAGTAGTCAGGTAGGTAATTTTATTAACCTTATTCAGGAGCTGCTTCTACGCTTAAGGGTACATGTTCTTTAAGGCAGAAACACAATGTCCAGCTGCTGTCCTAGTACTCATTTTACCTGTTCTTGTCATATGTACTGATCAAGAGGAGATATTTTTATAAATAGACTTTAAAATTAATTGTTAACATTTGGAGGAAGTAAGAAGAAATGAGTGCATTGTCACTGTGACCCTCTCTCCATCAGATTTGTCCCTACCAGAAATGCGTATTTCTTGTAATAGCCTGCTGCTTCTGCAGTTAGACTTTCGGCAAGTGGGCTGTCATTTGTACAAAAGTGACTACTATGGATATACAACAACTTACCATTTTCTTGCTTTTCTTTTTGCAAGAGTTTGCCTACATAGCTGGTTTTACTGGGTACAGTTTTTGATTACATGAGGTTGTTCTTTTCTCCTGTCTTTGGTTATATGAGTGGGTGGCTGATGCTTTGACATTCAGAAATACAACGCACGTGTTTCATTTACTGAACTACATGTGGGGAAGGTGAGGCTTGGCACCTTTGTTAACGTGTTTGCTGTTAATGGTTTTGAGGGTTGGCAGAGAGTGTTCTGGTTCCCATTTAAAATGAAGGTATGAAAGATGTGCCCCAAAGAGGAATGGCAGAGCTGAAATCCAGGAGGCAGTAGTAGCAAGGAATGGTGGTTTGGGTGGATGGTGGCTGAGGGGTAAAACAGTGTAGGGTAACAACACCTGGGGACTTGAAGCCACCTATTTTGGTAGCCTTGAGCTTGTTTATTATAAGATACTGTTTATAACATTAGTTTTGAAAAATTGAAGTAAATAGTGCTTTATAAAAAATTATGACAGCTGAACAAGGTGCACTGCCTTTATGCAAGGAAGTGAATAGCTGTCTTACATATTTGAATTGGAATTTATTATTGAAATAGCATGCAATTTTGGGAAAGGTAATTTAGAATATCTGTCATCTTGTGTGGTTCAGTCTAGGGTTCACTGGTAAGGGGTTTTTTGTTTTTTTTTTTTGGTTCTTCAACTTCAGTATTAATTAGTTACTTTCAAAAACTTGAGTAGAATTAGTCATGTGCATTCTTTGCTTTCCACCACTGTTATGCTGTAGTTTGTTTTTTCTCTGGAAAGTGCAAAATACTGTAAATTGCTCTCACTGTGAAGCAATTGGTTTAAAAATGTTGGCCTTGTGGAGCTCTCAGTGCATAATTTGGAAATTAGTGTGATAGATAAAAATGCAATTCTAATATTTTGCTGCTGATGTGACTGCAGTTTTAAAAAGAGAAATAATCATACTTATAAATATTTTTGGCTTTTTCAGAGGGTAAGTCTGAAGAACTTAGAATATATTAACCAGATTGTTGGAAGCCAGTGGAAAGACCTGATCAATCAAAGTCTTTCAGAATACCGAATCTCCTGCACATATTACTAGAACAAAAATGGTTTGCATGGAAAGGAATAGCTTCAGGTAACATGTAGGTCTTCATAACTTGGTTACCAGATATGCAGTAGTAACCACTTGCTTCTTAATTTTCACAAGAGTGAAGTAGAGCACTTAAGCACTTCAAGACCATCTATATGACAAATATATTGGTTGGAGAAATCCAATCCAGTACAAACTGTGATTATTTTATTTTTTTTAATTTTAAATCACTAAGTTTCATTGTGAATGCAGGGATTTTAAACTATATTCAGAGAGATATTTCGAAATCAGCACAAGACAGCTTTTGTCATGAGTTCTAAAAACAGTTGGCGGAGAAAATGTGTGAGTCTGATTTTCAAAATGTTTGAGATCTGTTCCTGTATTTCATATCTCAGAATTGGAGAGGTGTGACTGTAGTTCAACTTCTCTAAGGCTTTTAACGCCATGTTGTGCCACACTTTGCCGAACTAGTGCATTGGAACAAGGACAGAGGGTACTTCTCCAGTGTGGGCAGCCCCCAAGCTCACATCTGGAAATCTGTGGAGACTGACATTGTGACAAGCTGATCCGTTTTCCTCTTGGTGATCTAGAAAATGACAAAATGTTAATGATAGAAATTAGCCATATGGCAGAAAAGATGAGAAAATAGCATGAAGTGAAATGGTCCTGTTATTTTCCTTGTTTTCATGGGTGTTACTCTTTTATCTGGATTTTTGATCAATCCTTCCTTTCTCTTATTGGGAGTTCAGGCACTGGGAACTGCTCACTCTTACCTACCTGTTTAATTTGGTCCATTTAGATCTTTCTAAGCTTTTTGTTCCCATGCAGTAAACACCCCAAATTACTATGAAGAGAAAAAGGGGAATTGTATTTTATGACTTATAAATGGCTAAGAGCAAGTGGAGTATGTTCTAGAGACTATCGGAAATAAGCATCTGATTTGCAGTTGTGTGGAGTTCAGGAGACTGGAGTCAAATCCAGGTAGTTTCTTTAAATTCCGGTTTTATGTTCGTATTTGTACAAAGCAGACTTTACCAAGAGAACTTAGAAGCTCTCTTTGCAAGGAGTAATGGTGAGGGTTTAAAGAAAATTCTAAATGGGCTGGTGGCTCAAATATGTGAAAACTAAAATGGAATTTTGTCATTCCATCACAAATTGTTTGGGTTCATCAAACTTGAAAGTCATAATTGTGCTTCCTTAAAACAAAGTTAAGTAGGAGAAGCACTACACAAATGCAGTGGTGGTAACATCTGATGTCTGGTGTCCTGGTATGAGATGGGCTGGAGGGACTGCTGTATTACCTTTGCATCTTATGTCTCCTAGTTGCTTGTACAGTAGTTGGCATGAATATTTAAATGTCCTCTTTAAACATAAACAGTGTTGTATAATACAACTGATGTGTAGGGAGGGGCTGAGTTTTTCATGTGAGTGTTCTTGGTTGCTTTTAAATTTTTCTTTAAGGAACATGCACTTAGATACCAAGAAAATTGACTATTATTTTATATTTATTAATTAAAACCACGTGTCATGTGCTTTGTTTTTGAAAACAGTTGTATTGAAGTAGTTGCTGCTGTTTTGCAGCCCTCTCGTTCTGTACTTTTTTAATGTTGGATTTTGGCGACTTGTCTTGGTTGATTACTGGAAGAATAGAATTTTTGTTTTTCCTCTAAACTGAGGTACCTTATGCTGAAAGGAGCATCTATCATTCTGGTCATCCTGCATGCACATCTATGGTATGTATTTTAATGTTTATGTGCAGCACAGAGAGTTACAAAGTGCTGACAGGGTTTAAGTAACAATTCACATAGGTAGGTCCTACCCAGCATCAAGTTAAAATCCTACTCACTGAGAGATGAGGGCATACAATTTGAGCAACTTTTCCAAGAAATTAAATTTCAGGAGAGTGTGTCAAATGTAACCTAATAGAAATTTGTTGATAAGTGTCTTTTTTTTAAAGGCAGTGAATGACAATGCTCTTTTCTTGTTCTTCACAGCGTGATGTTAGTATGTGGTATGCAATTCCATGGCTATTTCTGTATATACAATTGGGTTTGATATATTTTAATGCCATTGAAATATGAAAGAAATTAACCTAATTTATTAAAATAGTATGTACTTGGCTTGACTTCTAAGTATTTATTTTGGGGTTTTTTTGCATTGGAATTGCAGGTACTTGTTAGTATATATGATGTCTGGTCAGTGTCATGTCGTTATTTGATCTCTTTTTAGTGTTGTGTCCTGGTAGCAGCCAGAGAAAACTTTGAAAATATTTCCGTAGAGAGGTTTGTAACTGATATCCCTCACACTGGTCATAATCTCATACTTAAGAGATGGGCTGAGTCCTGGAGTATCAGCATCAAAATGTTTATTCTCTTAGCTGCTGTGTCAGTGCTACAGAGATTTGTCTGTGTGAATATCTGTTCCTTTGTGTCACATGAGACCAGAGTTGTTCACCGCTTTCAACCCTTCTAGTGGCAAAATCATATGAAAAATTATTTCCTAGCTGCTTTTCTTGCCTTTATAGGATGTTGCAGAGGTATGAAAAGAAAGGATATATTATTTATGAAGCTTTTCAAATTTTAATAAAGTTAGTACTTTTTTCTATTTTTTATTCAAATTTTTGGTGCAGGAACAGCTGTCTGTCTCTTTTGCTTATTAAATAAGAGCACTGAAAGATGTTGGAAATAAGTGCTGGGCTTTGTAGAAGTGCAGTGTGCCATTGCCTTCCATGGATACACGTAGTAACTTGCTCTGTAAGCGACTGCCCATCCTCGGGGGATGTAAGTTCATGTGCATGGTGTCTGGCCTTCCCTTGAGAAGCTTTAGGTTGTAGCTTAGCAGCATGTAGTACTACCTTGTAAACTACAGCTCTTTTGCTTTTTACAGGTATTTACAGTAGATTTCAGTTTAATTACTTCTTTAATTATGGTTGTAGTGATAAAACTATTGTTTACCTTACTGAATTTTGGAAATTTGAAGTATGCTGATAAATTCCTTTTCACTAAGCCTTCTCTTGAAGACCACTTTTCTTAAAAGAATTTAAGGGAAAAATACAGAGCAGAAATTCACTGCTTTATGTATAGCATCAATATGATCTTTTACATTTCCCCCCAGTTCCAACATATAATTCATATAGCTCATAAGATCTTCAAGCAAGCCTGTATTTTTTTCTTGTAAGTTTGGAAATAGGACTTGGTTTGTTTAAAATTATGTTGGGAAAAAGGAGTATTAACAATGCTGTTAACCTTTATTTAGACTGGAATATTGCCTTATACGTAGTGTCTTAGCTGTCGCCATCATTACTTTTCGCTGTACAAATCATTATGTTGTTTTATCAGATAGAGGAAAATACAGAGTTGTGAATATAATTGGCTTTAATTGCTAGCCTGGTCCTGATACATAGATGTATATTTCTGTAGGAAGTCTGTGTCGCTTATTGCACTTGAACCTCTTAATTCTGAAGGAAGTGCCTAAGGAAAAGGCAGTTTTCCCATTGACCAACAAATATATACAAAATCCCTGTGAGGACAATTTCCTATCTATTTCCAGATAATACTGATTGAATGCAACGGTTAGAGTGGTATGGAAGAAGTAGAGGAATTTGATTTTGTTTAAAACATTATGTTCGTAAATATGATGAAATGAGGAAAAACTGCTGTGACTTTTATGTAAGAAAATAATTTGTCATGGATGTATGAGAGTTCTTTGAGAGAATTAGAAAGCATGTGGGCAGGGAAGAATCAGGTGGTGTTACTTGGATTTCCAAAAAGTATTGAGAAGATCCATTCCCAAAAGTTTGAGAAGTAGTTGAATTGCAATGGGGAGTGCATCCTTACATGGATGGGTGACTGCTAAAAGGGGTGATGGGGAGAAGGTTCATATATAGAAATAAATTGTTGTCTTTTTTCATGATGAAGTCTTATGAGGCAAAAGGTTTGTTGATGGTATTAAGTTACGCAGGATGTTGGTGCTGAGGGGATTGCTAAAGGATGTTGCTGTAAAGTTAGGTGACAGCCTGCAGTTTCATGAAGTTAAATGTGGTAGTGCAGGTTGGGTAAAGAGAATGAGAAAGGTGAGCCTGGCTTTATGGGCACTGAAATTATATCATTTGTTAGTTCATAAAATCTTGCAACTGGAATGGAAATACCTGTTTAAAGATCAGCAGCAGTCATAATAGCAATTAAGGGTCCTGGAAATTAGTAGGAAAGGAATAGAGACTCACTCTACTGCTTGTACGGTTTTATCTTACTCCACATGCTGTCTGGTTTGTACCTCATAAGACTATGTTGGCAGAACTGCATCTACAGAGGACAGAAGAGTCAAAGAAATGGAACAGGTCTGTATAAGAAATTGTTAAATACCAGTACTCTTTTCAGGCTAGAACAGAGATGACTGGAAGATGAGGGGATAGAGGTCTGTTGTACTGGAGATACAGAAGGGGCAAATCATTGTGTTTTCCAGTGCAGAAGCTAAGTAAATCCAATGTCACTAATGAGCGCAGGTTCAAATCAAGAAAAGAGAGTGTCTGCACAGGTTTTGATTAAACTACGCACCTTTGCTAAAAGATGTTGCACATGCTAAAGGTTTACATGTACTGAAAAATAAATAAATTTGAATTCCCTCTATGGAGGGAATTCAGAGATTTTTATGAAAATATGAGTTGGTGCTGTCTCAGGAATCACTGAACTGTAGTTTACAGGTGGCTAAAATAATCTGCAAAGCAAGTATCACTAAGAGAACCAAAAAGTATTGAGTTTCATAATTGTTCATTATTCATAATACCATTCTCTGTTGAAGGCTGTTTCTGTTAGTTTTTTTCTAACTAGTGGCATCATCTGAAAGTGACACATTGTCTACCATGCCTTACCACAAAAAAAAAGGAGGAGCAGTAAGGAGACAGCAAGCAACCAATTCAAACTTACAGCAACATTTATTTTTACGATTCAGACAGTAACAAAACAGGCTTAGAAATAGTCTTAGAATCCACTTTTAACACTACTACTTTGATCATCTTTAAGACTTGCAATGCTATCTGTGTAATAAGCTGTTATGTGCTTTACATGGACCTTTGGCTGTCATCTGATTCTTTCTTTGCAAGAACATGACCCTGGGAATTGCTTTCAATGAGACAGATTACATAATACAGTGAGTATATCTTTGTGGACTCATTTTGTCCCTGAAGTGCCATTCAGATTCAGGCCTTCCCTGTAAGGTTTTCCTGTGATTTATATTCAGCATTTAATTAAACATGCATATTTCTATCGACGGTTTACTGATTGTCCCCCACCTGATTTTCAAATTGGCAGTGTGTGTAGGACATGGTTGGATGGAATTGTCGTACAGGAAACCAGTGAAACAACTTCCCCCCACCCAAATTCAGTGTTAATTTAATGTGGTGTTTTCTTTAGCTATAAATGGGTTGAGAAGATTGATGTTCATTTTTACTTTGTAGTTTCCTGTATTGTTGGCAATGTGTTTGGAGCTGAGCATGTTCAGTCATCTAGAATGCTTGAGGCAGTAAAGAGTCTTGTCCACAGCTTTCTAGAATAAACTGATAGATCTTTAAATGTTCGCTGACATTGAAGTCAAATGTATGCTACTATTAAGTGTGCTAACTTGGAAAAAACACTGGCATTTTTTACAGTAACTTGAAAGTATTGTCTTTACTTTGGATATGCTTTTTCTGTCAGAGGAAATAAACTTATTCCCAAAAGTTCATATGGGAATCATGTATTAATGCTCTTTCTAACTTAATGATTTAACATTTGTTTTTTTAGAACTTGAGCTAACACCTTAAGAATGGTTTACCTTTCCAGTACAGTCAGATTCCTTGTGGCTTGTTACTGATTGTATAACGCTTGCCTCATTGTCCCCCTCTCCCCATTCTGTAGAATTTTAGTCTTTGTTCCTTCCTTATCCTTGTGTGATAATGCCATCTACTCTTAGAGGGGGGAATGTCTCACCTTTAATTTTCTGAGTAATGTGCCGTAGTTCAAGAATGGACCGTACAAAACAAAGCTTTGTATAAATTTTTAATGGATATTTGCAGTTTTCTTTGTTTGTTGTTTGTTTGTTTTTAATCAGAGTTCAACCTTTCCGTTTATTCCAAGTCACTCCATCTTAACTGAAGCAGCATTCTCCCAGATGTTGTGTTTGCGTTGTGGTGACTGCTTAGGAGAGTCTTTCTGTCAGAATGACTCTGTATTGGGTGAATACATAGATCACTGTAGCAGTGCTCTTTTCCAGGCAGGTATCAGGAGACTGTTTTTTCTCCCTAGATAGTAGGATAGATGGGAGATAAATTTTGGGTTGAGATAAGCGTATTCTTTTTCTGGTCAAAATCAGTTACTAAATGAATAGGAAAAATAAATTGATCCATCAACTTATGAGGTGGTTTTTTAATTAGGTTTTGTTTTGTATGTACATCATCAGCAGGTGACAGATGTGCAGTGTTTGGATTTTATAAAGAGAAAACTGTGGTGCTTTCCACAGCAGTGCCTCAGATTTCAACAGCAAATGTCTCTACTTACTGGGTTTTCACATAAGAAATGGTGCAAATACTTTCACTTGGCAAATCCTTACGACAGGGAACTTAGGAAGATAACTATAAAAAGCAGGTTTAGTCGGTGGTCAATTATCTTTCAATAGTAATCAGACATTTAAAGATACTGATCAGTTTTTGTCTTTTTGAGCAAATGCTTCCTATGAGTTGATGTTTATCCAGAAAAGCAGTAAGTGGCTAGTAAATGGAAGATTTTCTTCATAATTCACAGAATCATATGGTAGCTCAGCTCTAAAGCATGCTTATTTGAAGTTTCCATAAAGGCTTCTGTCTGCTCCCTTTCTTTGTTCTTCCAGCTTGTAAATGTGAACTAGTCTTGTTTCAAAACCTTTGAAACTTCTCCTGGTTTCATCTGGCACTTGAAGATTACAGTGCTTCACTTTTGACCCTCTGAAATGAACTGTATTTCTACCATGGAAAAAAATGCAGCTGCTTGATGTGATAAGGCTCAAACTTCATTTGAATAAGGTCTTTTATATTGGGAGCTACATTTTATACTAACATACAGATAGCTGACTGTAATTTATACAGTTATTTAAAAGAGTGGGTGTGTTCCATTATAGTATCAGGGCACAGACTTAGCAAGTTCATGGTAACAGTTCAGGGGTGAGTCGGTTCCCTCTGAGGCATGCCAGAGCTGCCATTCCGGGCTAGGGACAACCACAGTGGGCAGTCTGGAACCACCTCCACCAGCCTGGCTCTTGCTCACTCCCTGCTCATCTCATGTGGTGTGCTCCTTGGGTCCCATCCTTCCCAGTTGATCTTCACAACAGAGGTTGTATTGACATATGCCTCCCCTTAGTAATGCTGTTCACCTGCGGAAGAACCTTTGTTCTTCGCTTAAAAGCTTCTCCACAGTTTTAGTTAATCCCTAATGATTTCATGCCAGCCTTGGAGATTATAGGGTAGAAAGTGCCCTGTAGGTTAGTACCATCACCTAAATAATGTGGGTCTGAATGTCCATCTACTGCATTTACTGCTGAGATCTTTCTGGTTTGCTTTTGAGTTTATATCTTCAATGCAATCTCTTTGCTGAGTGGCAATAGCCAGCTTCAAAGCTGGTGTCCACTACTTCCTGTGTACTTGTGCTTATTTTGTCTGCCTATTACTCGGTAGTGTCACTGATGTTCCTCTTCAGCTTTTGACAGTCTGACTTTGTCCTAACCAGAACGTAGGTGGCAGTGGAGGCACAAGTGGTCTCTCTTGGGGCTTCCCTTTACCATGCACCAAATGACTGTTCTTTGAAATTGTTTTCTGGCTGTATTTAAGGAGTAATTGGTTGGGTTATTTTTTATGCAAGGGCCTGTTTAGGACAGCTTAGTTTCTTTGTAGCCTTTTGTGAGAGGTCATTGGTAAATGTGTTTTGGTAGTCCAGGTGCTCACTGTGCTCGTAGAGTCTTTCAGAGAAGAACAGTATACTGAGATGTGGCTTTTCCTTACAACAGCTGCATGGAATTTTCTGTGTGTCCACTAATACTTTTCTTTTGAGTAATTTATGCAGTTTTTTCTCGTACAAACATTTAACCTAAGTGATCCATTGTTTCCTAATTCTCTCCTTGAACCCTTGTCAGAAATGCATGTTGCTTTTCCTGTCTTTCAGAGCTGTAAGATTGAGACTGTTGTAAATGAGAGTTCCTGTATCACAGCTACCAAGTCTTTCATTCTTGAGTTCTGTTCTAATACTTTGTTATTTTTCACATTGTGAAAATTTACCTTCTTGTAAACACACTTCAGGAGGATTCTGGTGTGGAATCAGTTTTTCCTTAGTGTGTAGATCTGAAGAAAAAAAAAAAAAAAGGATGAGGAGGAGGTTCTTTTTCTGTAGGGCTTTATCTCCTATGAGTCCTTCTGTAAGTGCTGATTGTCTTGGAGAAGCACTTTAATAGATTTGCTATTCTTTCTCTCTTCTGAAAACTGCTGATTTTCATGCTTTCTCCTGTTTGTTTCTCAAACTTGGTTGCGCTATCTTTTGCATGTACATTACCAGCCAGATTTTATGGTCACTCCCACTCCTCCCCATCCCCTTTGAATATTACTACTGATTTTCTCAAGTGTGTAATTTTATTTCAGAGACTTTCCTTGACTTTCCTATTTAGCTGTGTTGCCTTTTTTTGTTTTCTTGTTTATTTAAATACTTCTTTTATGTGAGGGCAAGCAGTTACCTTCTACAAATGAGTGTGAGTATCTTACAAAACTGAGAGCAGGAAATAATGAGAGCAAACTGGTTTAATGAAACATCTGTATGAAAGGGCATACAGGAAAAATTGAGCTAGGATATAAGTGCAAATTTTGAAAATAATGCATTTATCTCTAACTCCTTATTCTCCAAATTCCAAGTGTCTTAAAAAAATCATCTATGCTGGATCAAAACCAGAAGTTTTCATGGCTAGAGAGGCAACCAAGTCTTGCTTCTCTAGTCAGCCTAGCAGTAGAGAAAATGGGTTTGATGGAAGGACTGCTTGGTGGATAAAGAGCTGGCTGGATATCAACATCCAAAGAGTTGTAGTTAATGGCTACAGTGTCCAAATAGAGACCAGTATGCAGTGGTGTCCCTCACCTCATATCAGGGGCCCACACTGATATGTAGTATCTTTTTTGATGACATAGATAGTGGGATTGAATGCAACCTCAGCATTGAGGTGCATTTGATATCCTTGAGAGAAGGAATGACATCCAGATGGAGCCTGACAGGCTTGAGGAGAGAGCCCATGCGAACTCTGTATTGAACAAGGCTGATTGCATTGTCCTTCAACATGTGGGTCAAGGCAGTCACCTGTTTCTCTAAGTGAATAAACTTTTCAAAATGAAATGTTTTACAGTAAATGAAAAGTTTCTTGAAGACAATTATGAAAAAATAATTTAGAAGAGTGGGGTTTTTTCTTGGCTTCTTCCAGATACTAAATTTGGGATCTGTGGTTTTTTTTAAATAGCTGTTAAAATCTGTAACAGGTGTATACATCATCCAAAAAGCCTCTCTCTACAGAAGTACTGAGTTTTGCTCTTTTTATTAGTTCCTTTCCACTACCACCTTTCCCCCTTGAATGATCAGTCCTTAATGCTAAATTTGCCTCTTTGCTACCTGGAATAAAGTAATGGGATGTTGGCAACAGCCCATGCTATCCTGTTGGCTTTTGGCGTATTCCCGATAGGTGGTGTTAATATACCTGACTGCACACAGCTGATATCTCAGCGTCGGTTGTGTGCAACTCTTGCTTGTTTCTCAGCAGTGTAGTGGCTTCCTTGATACTTCAAAGTGCCCCTTTAGGGCCTGGATTATTCCAAAGCTGATGGCCTGGTCTGGTGTGGTCCCTGTGAGTCAGTGGTTCTGCCTCCTTACAGCCGTGTGTGTTGTAGGTGAAGGAGCTCCTGTGCCAGTCTTATCTGGGATCGTTTTTAGATTGGCAAGGTAGCTTCTTGAATCTAGGCTGACCTCACACATGTACCTGTAATTGTTTTTGCTTTTACTGATAAGTGTTTCAGGCTCGAGAGTGCTGACCAGGAATCCCCAAACTGACTCTGCTAAGAAACAGTATGTAAGCGAAAAGTTTCTGCTGTTGTAGTGTTCCCAGAAGTAGTTTAGCTGTAGTTGCACAATATCCATCCAAACAGTAGCCAGAATGAGTGATTACATTTTGGTAATTACCTATGAGTAACTGGAAGCTGAACAGTGAGCTATAAAACAGAGAAGAAACTGATTGGAGACTCTTGGGTTTTTTGCCTCTTTTCTCCCTTTCCCCTATGGTGGTGAAGAGCATTCATATATCTACATTTTAGAAATGTGTCGGTCTTTGTTGTATGGATAGCATATAAATAATTCAGAATATTTTACAACAGCAATTAGCGTTAGTGAAAAGTAGTAGCAGTTGTTTTAAAAGTGGATGTCTAGCTGTGAAATGGTTATAATTTCACAGTTTTAATGGAAGTACTTTCAAGCTGAGAAGACAGACACTTATACTTGGACAAACCACTTTTTTTCACTTAGTGTTTTGACAGCTTTAGGAAGTTTTGGTTAAAACTGGTTTTGACAGGAAAGGATAGAAAAAAGCACGTCATGTTTGGAAGGAGAACAAATCCTTGTCTCTTGGAAACTCAAGTATGACGAAAGAGTATCTACTTGTTATCTTCAGTGATAAATTATTATAAGCAACTTGAGGAACATGACCTATATTTAAGATTGTCTAATCCTTTCCAGTGGGTGATCCTGTTTACTCTTACAGTTCGCTTTATTAAATATAAACAATTCTGAACTATGCTTTCTGAGCTAGCAGTTTGCCACAAATTGAGTAAATATAAAGAAGTTAAAGATACTTTAAATATCTGTATGGGTATTAATCTGGTTCAATATATTGCATTTCTCGGGCTATGTAGGAGAGGAAAGAGGGTTTTGGCTTTGTTTCTGTTTCAATTAGTGTTTTATGGAAGAATTCCAATTCTTCCTGTCTCTAGGAAGGAAATACGAATTTGTTTATGGATGCTCCCTCTTATTATCAGAACTCCATTTTTGAGCTAACATGCTTCTAAACGTGTGTTGTAAACAAAAATAAAATGTAAGTCAAAGGTGTCCTTGAATCTAGTTTGGTATTTTGTCTGGTCTTTTTATGTCTAAAAGTAGCAAATACCAGCCAGTCCCTTCTCTTATAACACTTAGAGCTGAAGGAGAAAAGAGCAGCACTTTGTTCAAAATCATATATTGTGGATAATTGGAGATTTTCACAGCAAATAAATAGTCTTGGGAAGGAATTGTTTCTAATTACCACCCATCAGTCATAGCTCTGAATTTAGTTAGTGTAAAGTTTCCCTGTGTAGCAAATTTCTGATGAATACCTGTCATACTGCATTGCTTCTGCTGGGAGATGTATGTACCAGTCAAAGGAATAGAGTTAATACTGCATCCAGGGAGAACATTGTTGCAAAACTTCACTTTGTGCTGCAGTTGTTTTGCTGGTTAGATATTAGTGAAGTTAAGAAGCTGTGTTTCAAATTGAGAACACAGCTGGATTTTTGCTAAAGTATTTGTAATACTTCTGATATATTACTTTCCTGAGTTAATGCAGTGAATGAATGAGTCTGTACTTTTTACCAGCTGTTTTAAGTGGCGAAATTGCTACATGCTCATGCTCTCTGGGCTTGATTTTGTTGTTGTTGTTTGTTTGTTTAGTGGAAAATGAAAAGACTTGATTCAGCAGGCATATGATGATGAATATACTAGGATTTTCTTATGCTTCCGTAAAGGTATTCAAGTATATTAATGTCTTTGCCCTTGAACACTAATAAGAGCTACTGTATTTGCATGTTGTAAGTATTTATTTTGTAACTTCACCTGAAATGCCTCCAGTATTTAGTGTTAGTAAAGCTAGGTGTATATATAGGGGCTGTTGCAAAGAAAAACTGCCCTCCTTTAAGCATTTTGGATCTTACATTATATGTTATTGAGCTTTTTAAATTTTTTTCTTAAATGGGAGTGCCTTTTCTTGCTTAATACATAAAATCCAGTGAAAATGAAAAATGGTATTTTCTTATGGAAAAATAATGTATTCTGTTTAC
Organism: Oreocharis arfaki; assembly: GCA_013398015.1. Taxonomy (NCBI): domain Eukaryota; kingdom Metazoa; phylum Chordata; class Aves; order Passeriformes; family Paramythiidae; genus Oreocharis; species Oreocharis arfaki. The sequence goes on along the minus strand of VZRR01003977.1, from coordinate 797,658 downwards.
AGCTGCAGATTATATTTCTGATAACTTTCTTTTTTTTTTTGGCAGTTGTACTCGCTAAATGATTATAAGCCACCCATTTCTAAAGCTAAAATGACACAGATCACCAAGGCAGCAATCAAGGCTATAAAGGTAAGAAATCAGTTAACTTCTTTTGACCTCTTTTACATTTCTCATATATATCAAAATAATTTTGTGGAATAGTCTAAAGAGTTTGCTTCAGATATTTCTACCTCTCTTGCTGCATGTACAATTTCCAGTTTATGATCAAACATGATAGTGAGGGGATTTTCGGGAATGCAGCAGAAGGCTTACTTTGTTGTGTGACTTTCATTTGGTGGTTGTCATATGTGAGAAAGAATTATTCCAATTAGACTCTTCTATCAGATCTGAAAGACTGGGTTTTTTCCTCAGTTTAAAAAGGAAGCACTGAAATGCCTGTTAACAGATGAATAAATAGAAAACTACAATTCACCTGTCCTCCTCCCCTCTCTCCCCTCCTCCCTCCCCAGAATTTATGCATGCCTTTGGATCAATACAACTTTTCATTTTTCTAAATTCCTAGCATACCTTTTCATGGATATTGTTCATAGAGTTCAGTTTTCATATTGCTTGGATACGAATTGTTTTTAAGTTCTAGTCTTAGTGCACTTATTAAAGATTATTCCCGCCACAAAGTAAAACTAATTGCTAAACAACATGGCGCAGCAGAAAAAGTCACTGAAAAATGGTGAAGGAAAGAAGTATGCCGCTAGTGTTAAGCATTAAAACAAATGGAAACTCAGTGAAAGCTGGAGAAGTAGAAAAGAGGACAGACCAAACTTACCCTCTTCCTATCTACACTGCTTTGCTGACGATGCAGATATATTTTCAGATAATGAAATCCATGTTGGTGTTTTGTATTATTGGGAAAGAGCAATTAGATGACTGAAGAGTGAAATTCAGTGACATTCTTTAGTATGTCTGTGTAAGTTAAAGCCTGTGTGTTGCCATATAATGAAACCACTGAAAACTTCTATTGAACTTAAACAAATAATAAATCATAATTGGCAGTTCTATTAATTAAGCAATTAAATGATACCAAAAGTTTTTATCATGTTCTTAACTTGGAAATCCTACTTCCACTCATATCTTTTCAATAACAACATTTAATTGTGTAGAGTGGTTGTCTCAATTATTGTCATGTTTTAAAGCCATTGTGATTATATATGAGATTTAAAAAACAATTCTACGAACGACAGGCCAACTTAAAAAGTATTCAGTAGATGTTCCTAATTAATGAAAGGCAGAGAAGTTACACATTTAATAACATTAGGTGAACGTCTTCAGTCATGTACAGTGAAATAACCGTGTGTTTTGGTGGAACAATCATATTATTCTCCTAGTTCTCAATAAATAAGCATGCTATTCAAAAAATCCAGTGTAAAAAAAACTTGAAGAAAAAGAAGAAACGCTGATATTAACTCTTTTATATGCTATTAAGTGTTTTAAGGAAGATTGCATGTTTAGCTGTAGGTATTGGATTGCTGTTTAATAATCCCAAGTTTCTGCTTCTGATTTTGCTATCGATATATCAACATACTTGAACAAGTATATTCATCTTCAGATTTTCTCCTCTATTGAAATGCTATTTTATTTTTCAGTTCTACAAGCATGTTGTACAGAGTGTTGAGAAATTCATTCAAAAGGTAAGTCAGTCAAGTGGGGGTTTAGGTACACATATGGATTAATATTTTTAGCACATATTAGTTTATTTCCATTTTTAGTCACATTCAGTTTCTGCTAGTAATCAGAAGCAGATCATAACCCGCGATGCAGAATGACAAATACTTTGTTCTCATTTTGTTCTTTGATCTGAATCACTGTGGATACTGTTTTAAGACTACTTGTGTATGTATTTATTTAGTGTTAAGAGAGACTGTCAGCACACAGCTAACAGCAAAACAATTGACAGTAGTTTGGCTAGTGACAGTTGCTTTTGCTTTTATGCCAGGTTTTCCCATTGATTTTAAAGCTAAAGGGAAGATGACCTTCAGCCTCCTCTTTTTTTGTAGCAGGAGATGTAGCATTTCAGTTGCTACAGCGTTTAATTTACTCTTGCAAGTAGATTAAAACAAAAAATATTTTTCTGGCTAGACTAGAATTACTTTCTGGGAAGATGATAGTATTAATTTAAAGATTCTGAATAGCAAAGAAATTTATAGCACTTTCTTTTCTTGCAACAGTTAATTATTCTTGGGTAAAACTGCATTTTGCTTCCAGTTGGAAATGCATGGATTCAAATTTGTGAGTCTTCCCTGTTTATCTGTGTTGTACCTGATTGTTCAGTTGGTTATTTTGGTACTGAATTTCTTCTCTTATTGTAAATAGCAGTAAATTATTATCAAATTGCATTTTAGTTTTGACAAATCAGCTAGAAAAGTTTGGCTGTTAATGTTGCAATGTTGGATGCAATTTTCTTTCTGTTATCCTTTTTACAAAGCAGTCTGGATTGCTCCGTGTTAGTAACCTGTCTTGCTCATTGACTTTTATTCCTTGGTGCTCAGTGTACTCTACAGTGCCTTTTGCCAGTGGCTGGACAGTGTAAACAGGTTTCAGCTTAAGTCTGGTGTTTTTATCTGTCTCAGAACTATTTATGAATGAATTATTATTATGTACTAGTACATCAGTCCTGTGTGGAAAAAGAAGTGCCATATGTTTGAAGCAGTAGTACAGACTAGTAGTATACTTTACGAACACTGCTAGTTTTTTGTCAAGTAGTTGTCTTTTGGGGCCTTGACTCTGACTTTTTCCATCTCTGAGAAGGGGATCACTGTCCTCTGGTCCCTGTTCAATTCAAGGTGAACACAGGAGTAGGAGAGCAGATATACATCTAATCCATCTCTGACCAGTAGCAATGTGCAGTTTCACGTCCTGAAATTAGTACAGAGCTGTCTGAGTTGCAAACACTGCTTTTTAGTTGGAGTGGCTGTAGTTGGCAGTTCAGTATTCATAGGCACAAGAAGTTTTATCCTCTGCATGGAAGAATGGCAGTTTGTCAGGAATGGGACTGGTGGTTCATGACCCTTCCACAAGCTACTAAAACTACTGAGTTATCTTGACACATATGCCCTTCAGTGTCCAGTACTGCTCGATGAGGAAGTTCTGCACTGTTCACTGCTGGTTAGAGAAGGCAGATATATTTTCTTATTGATATCCTTGTTGATGATCACTCTGGATTAGATGATTCCTTTTGGTGGGCTTGATGAGGGTTTTTTAATTATTTCATGAACAATTTAGTGAAATGTGCAACTTTTTTATAATTTTAAATAATAACTTTTTGCTTTAGTAGAATGAGAGAGAAGCAGATGATAACGAGGTATTTGATATTAAAGGACTTAAATTGTATGTTTGGAGAATAACTGGATATTTTTCTGAAAGCAGTCACTTCAAGTTAAAGCTCAAGATGAATCAATCTTCCATTAAAATCTGCTGTAGACCTGACCAGAGCGATGTCAGTGCCATCTCAGTTAGTTTGCTCTTCATCCTTTACAGCTCCAGTATTTTCTTTCCTGATTTCATGAGGTTACTGAAACTTCGGATGAAATAATTGGCCATGACATTCTTCGTTTTGTGACACTTGACTCATTGGTCTATTGTTATTTTGGTTGACTGTTTTATTCTCTGGCAAAAAATCACTTTAGGGTTCAAATGGTCACATTTCGTGTATGTGAGGTGATTCCATTGGAGAGCCAGACTTAATTTCTTTGAGTAATCAAATTACCTTATTGATTACTCACTCAGAAAATAAATAAATATTTGTGTGTAAAGGCTCTCCCATCTGAGATTAGTGATATGCAGGTTCACTGCCCCAGTTTTAATTTTTATTTAAATTTTTACTCATATTTTATTGCCTTTTTCATATAATCTATATTATAACATTAATTGTCATATTTTGCTTTCTTTATGTGCCTTGCTTTGAAATACTTAACCTAATTTCCTGAGTTTTCTTATTGAATATCTGTGAGCTTTATTAATTTGAATATTGTGAAAAGTTGTATACCTGTCTGTTCTGCATGCAGAACACTGTTTTTTAATAATTTAAATTAAATTTCAGAAGCTAGAATACATTGAAGTGATTTTCTGAAGACAGCATATTATACCCAATTTAAGCTTAATGATGCACATATATTCCTAAAATGATGCCACACACATTCTTAAAAATAAAGAATGCCATACTTAAAAACACTGAACTATGTTTAGAAACTAAAGAAATGCTTTCTCAAGGTTGCAAGTGTTAGCGAAGCAACAGTTTTCAAAACAGAGCATTCGTATCTAGGGCATAGTAAAATTAATATTCTGAAGTGTTTGTTTGGCACTTTATTAAAGTTTATTAACTTAGTGTGTTGCATAATATGTTCATAGAGAGGAAAATGGTGTCCTTTCCTGTGTTTTCCATAGTACCTTGTGTGATAACTGTATACACCCAATATTTATTAAGTGGATTCTTAACATAATATATTCTGATGATAACTTCATTCTGGTTTTGGACCACTTTTCCTTCTGTCTTAAAACTGGTTGCAGTAATGCGGTGTAATTACTTTGCAATTAGAAGACAAAAATTTTAGCATTAGTTGTTAAGAAAGTAAAATCACGTAAGTAATTAGTATTTTTGTTAGCAGACATGCCTTATAAATATCATGCTGTTGGCAAATTATGCAAGTTTTCCAGAGTTCTAAAATAAGTATCATTGGTATATTCTCAACCAAACAGATATCCCCATAAATATGTTTTTCTTCTACAGGGGAGGATATACGACACCCTAATTACAACAATGTAAAATAAAGTAAACAAGTTTTAACTTTAATGTTTACTTTGATCATAAAAAAGGACAAAAATATCTTGAATTACAGTTACAGCTCGTCCAAATGTACTGTTAAGAATTTGGTCATGCTTTATGCAGTACTCTTAAAATAGAGCGTACATTTTAAAAGGATATGTGGTTTGTGTGTTAATTTTTTTAATAGATAGATTTTAAAAAGTTAATTTTTTAGCAGTAAGAAATGGATTTTACACCATTTACATATCTGCAGAATACATATAAATGTGATAATTTAAACATTAGAGGTTAGATGCTTTTGAGAAAGTTTCGTTTTCCAGGACAATTTATAAAATGGAGAACATTTCAGTGTACTTGGACCCATTTAAAAATTAGAGAGGATTGTTCATATTTACTTTGGCATTAATGGTTTTGGTTATTTTTTACATGTGCTCATTTTAAATTACCATTCTTTGCAGTGCAAACCGGAGTACAAGGTGCCTGGTCTGTACGTCATTGACTCCATCGTGAGGCAGTCCCGGCATCAGTTTGGACAAGAAAAGGATGTATTTGCACCAAGATTCAGCAATAACATCATCAGCACGTTCCAGAACTTGTACCGTTGTCCTGGTGATGACAAGGTAAACCACTTACAGATCTTTCTACTTAAAACAATCTTTAGCAAATCATCTATAAAGAGTAAAGATTTTAATCTCTTTGTGCTTGCTGGAGGAGATCTACTTTATAAACTTGCCCTGTATATGTATTTCTTAATGTTGCTTGTGTTAGTGTAAGGTTTGGAAAGATACATTGGATGAGATTAATTAGAGTTTTGAAAAGGTGATCTTCCCTTTGGTTCTATGACCATCCAGCAGCTAAATAAGGTTTTACTTGAATAGTTCGACTCCATAGTTCAGCTGTTCCCTTGGATGACAGTAGTTGAGATAGATACCAAATTCTGTTTCTAAAAAATTGGCTGGAAATAGCAGAGTGCAGGCAGTTTAACTTTCTTCATATTTGTCCCTGGTTGTAAAATTGGTAGTGTTTCTTCTTATTGAATAACTACGAAAATGTGGGGAATGCTAAGGGCTTTGTCTTCACAGAAATTTGTGTAATAGAGTCATTAAGTAAAGTAGTAAATGAGACAGGATGCTACAGGAAGAGAAGAATTATATTTTGAATAGTTACATGCATTCCTACAGCTGTATTTTTCAACCAGAGACCTGAAAACCCAAGACATACATGGAAGGTGATTAAGGCAAGTTCAGTCATTGTGTTGTCTTAGGATTCCTGCCTTTTTAGAGTAGCTAGGAGCTCTGCAGGAAAATGTGTCAGGATCTGCAGATTTTACTTGGTTGGATAAACTTGGCTAAGGATGTCTGTCTTCTCTCTGCAACTGAGTTCTGAGATGTTGCTCAACAGGTTATTTAAGTTAAATGACATTTTTCCAGTCTGACTTTAGGTTAACTGTGTGATTACCTTGTGCTGCTTCAATTCCACGGTGTTTTACTGTGTTTTTTTATAAATACGTGCGATTTTTTAACTTATATTTTTATTCATTTAGTTGTATTCCTTTAGCAGTATTAATGTGTTTTGTAAACTCATTTAGCTTGCTACTTTGGGAAGTATAGTAATACAGAAATAGCTTGATGTATTGAATAAGGAGAGATTGGAACAAGGATGGATGCAAGTACTCAGTTTGTGTCTGGTTTTTAAAAATATATGGTAAATTTATTGTAGGCTAAGAAGTAGCACTACTTGTCCTGTGATATTTCAATGCATGGCAATTAATGTATTGCATTAGAGGTGTTTGATGTGAAGAGAGATAGTAAAACATAGTCTATTTAGGGTCAACAGAAGTCCTGTCAGGTTCATTTCTAGGATTTTTTTCACCTCAGCGTGAAATGTATTTTTCAATCCAAAGTCTTGCTGCTGTGCTGCATAAGGATTCAGTATAATACGAAGGTCTTTGTGCTGTGAGAATAATTATCCTATACATTGCCCAGCAAAAAACTGTGCTGTCAGAGACCAAGATATGTACCTGGTTTGTAACATTTTGGTGTTTATTCTGATTAAAAGACAATGGAGAAACACAGCAGTTACCTTTATATGAGGAAATATGGAATTCGTTTTTAAATCAAGCAGAAATGCAGTAGCATTTCATTTAAGGTAACAACAAAAACACCTCACTGATTCCTCTGTCTGGCTCAGAGAAAGTGCAAGGTGTGGGTAGATAATGAGCCACAGAAACAGTTTTATATTTCTGTTCTGAAGAAATGAGGGAAGTTAGAGCCTCTGGTGGACTTGTCAAGGACTGCTTATAAAACAGACTTTCAAAGAAGAAAGGCTCGGATACCGTAATGCTGATTAAGCCTTCAGAGATTTCTTTAAGGGAATTCTAAATTGCATCTTCCATGCAGTGAAAGTTCAGCACTTCTCTCTATTATAGTTAAATATCCTCTTGTAGTTCTGGGGAAACAGACTTCTTCTTTGTTTTGAACACTGTGGCTAAGTACTCCATGTTGTTGTTTTATAGAACTCAAGTAATTAAACCATCTTTGTGACAGCAAGCACCAGATCCTATGAAGAATTTCCTGCTCTTTGTCATACTAGTGACTTTTTTCCCCAAAATAAAGCAAAATCTTTCCTTTTGGTGGAAATGAAGCTTATTTGAAAAAAAAAAGTCTGGAAGCAGATCAGAATGGTGGTCTGTTTATGATGTAATAGAATGCTTCTACTGAAATAGAAAAAAATGTAATAGAAATGTAAGCTGAACAATGAGTTACATCTAATGGAATTGTATGGAGTCTTAATTTTGATTTTTTTTCTTCTTCCTTCCCCATGATCCACGTTTTTTAATATTACTATGTATTTTCAATAGGCAGGTAGTTGTGTTCCATTTTAAACTTTTAAATTCCTCACTTCATGAGGAAATGAGAATAGAAATGAGCTTGTGAAATATTAAGCTGCATTTCTAATAAAAATGTTTAGCAGTCTTATTAGTATACACCCATTTTTCAGTGCAGATAAATGATTTTGGTTCACAGGCAGAACAGAATTGCATTTATATATGTTAACTATAAAAAATTAGGAGACTAACAATTCATTATTTTAATTATTAGGAATGCTTTAAAATGCTTCCTTAAAATGATTTTCCTTCCATGTCATCTTCCAAGAGTAATGGCACGTTTTTGGTTGAGAGAACATTGTCACCTGTGTGTAGTAGCTCTTTGCTGTTGCCTAGGGTCAGTCTCTGGTTCATAGCTCATATATCTTTGGTGTGATCCAGTAGAACTGTCCTTGCTGTTTGCAAACCTAAAGGTCCTTCAGTCTAGACAGATTAATATTGCTAGCTAAGAATGCCATAATCAATAACAAGAAAAATAAGCATGACTCAGGTCTTTTGTTGTCTTTTCTTCATTTTAGAGTAAAATTGTTAGAGTGCTAAATTTATGGCAGAAGAATAATGTGTTCAAGAGTGAAATTATTCAGCCTCTCTTGGATATGGCAGCAGGAATTCCTCCTCCCGTTGTGACCCCTGTCTTGCCCAGCACTACAGCTGCCATGAGCAACAATACGCCAGGTAAACAAAACCAGATGGAAGTCATACTTTGAATCAAAACACTTCTGTCAGCTTTGGTATGTTGCCTGTTGTTGGTATGTTGCTGAAATATCTCACTCGAATGCTAGAAAGAAGTATATTACAGACACCATGAAGATCAGGGAAACAGGAAACTATTATGATAAATGTGGACTTGATCATTTTCTGCTCTGAGCATCTGCCTTGCTTATGTAGGTAGATGTCAGGAAAATAGATTTTTAACTTTGTCACTTCGTCAAAATTTTTTCTTTCAAAGTTGGGATATATGAGAAATTGGCCAGATAGGAATGGCTTTTGGCACCTGCCTTTGGAACCCACCTTTTGCTGATCCCATTCTGAAAAACAGTGAGATGGACAAATTCACCTTAGTTTTCAGTGGGAAAGCAAATACGTGAAATTTTCAGTTCTTGGAGTGCCTTTTCTGCATCTTCTAGCTCAGTATTTTTTAATTTTCTATAGTATGACTACATTAAATTGTTGGAATCATAAGTCTGCTCTAATGTTTTCTTAAATTCTGATGCAAATTGACTTTTGAAACAGTAATCTAGTCATATTTAGCATTCATTGGTGTATCTCTACTTCTGAGCTATAAATGCAAAAGTGTTTGCAGGTATGGAGAATTTGTCTGGATTATGGCGTGAAACTAATTATCAGAGTGCTGATTTAGTCTTGGTGTTTCTCTTGAGAAAAAGCAATAAAACAAGCAGTCCTCATGAATCCAGCTGATGCAGGTTGAAATTTTTAGTTGAATCCTTAAGACTCCTCCTGGGGATAAACTTTTGAGTCCAGTGAAATTCGGACTAGCAGACAAGTAGATTGCTAACAATTATCTTTCGGTATATGTAGTTTCCACTGAATGTTTTGGAATACTGTGTGAAACCTATTTATTTTGCTTTCATCAGTGGTTTTTTTAGTAGTCCCAATAGGTCAATAATGAAAAGAGCTGTGAACTACACTAGCACAAAGTAATTCTGCTACTTGGGGAATGTTGAAGTGAGTCTGTGTTATTTCTGTGTGCTCTCTGTGTATGTCAGAAAAATAGTTTCAGTTGATGTGCTTTCTCAGCATTTAGTGGCAGCAGATTTTTTTGTTCTCTAACACAATTTTAAAGTTTTTATGTTTTAAAGTATTTTGACATATTGTTTTTTCTCTTTTTTAGGTACACCTGTGACTCCAGTTACCCCAGCCAATGTGGCACAGAGTTTACCTGATCCTTGGGTATCTCAGATTGCTAACACAGACACCCTTGCTGCTGTTGCACAGATTTTACAGAGTCCTCAAGGCCAACAGGTAACTATTTTGTAGACAGTTACACTGTAGACACTGTACTCTGTCTGATTCTTTGTTTCTTTAAGGTACAGGTAAGGAATGCTTTCATGAGTATCTCTTTGATTTATGTCCAGCATCCATGTTAACAGTCTGATGAGGTTGTTCATCACAAGTAAGTTCCAGGTCAATTAAAACTCTGTGTTACCTTTTGTAGCCAACCCTGATTGTTCCTTAAAAGTGTCTCAGGTGATTTCAGATAAGATGGTCTGTAATACATGTCTATATAGATGACAAGTATGGATTTATTGCAGTTGACTAAATCAAGAGCAACAATAGGATTTCATGGATATAGATATAAAATAGAATGCAAATTAAAGCATATTTCTCTGTTGGATGTCTGAAGAAGAGCTAAACATTGTACAGAATTACAGAATGGGAGCACACTTTTTCAGGAAGTTACTGTGTGTTGTTTTAATTTTTTATCTTTCTGTCAGCTGAACATAGGTTTTATTTTGCAGCATTCAAAAATAAGATTTTGGCAGTTACTATGTTCTTCAGTTTTTAAATGCTCAAGTACAAAAAAGTGTCTTGATGTTCAGCATCACAAGAACTGCTTGTCCTCTTAACCTGCAGTCACATAAGTTGAGCACACACAATTGGCTTTCTGTGAAAATGTAGATCATCGTTTTCCAATCTGTGATGGATCTATGGCACCTGCATAACTTTGGCATTATGATTTTTATTAGGACTGAGGTTGTTTCACCTGCTGGCATACTAAACAAAAATCTCACACGTATGAATGAGAAGCAGTGGCCAGTGAAAGCTCTGGTGCTGGCAATAACAACTTTACTTAGTGAGAATGTTTTACAGTATTTAGCTATGCAGAGGTATCTGTAATTGTTCATAAATGAAGTTGAGGGAATATTTCCATCTGATTACCCTGGAAGAAGCTGAAAAGTGAAGCAAAATGAGTTTGTGGGATACTTTGTGAAATATGGAGGAAAATAGTGGAGTAGCTCTTAAACAAGGAAATGGTATTAAATGAGAATGGTAAATACATGGAAAGTCAGTGACGTAATTCAGAGTTTATTGCTTAGAGAATACAAAATAAGAAAATGATGAAGGAAGAGAAAAAAAAGGAAGATGAGAAGGGAATTAGGGTTTTAAAAACAGATCACAAAGAAATAACACTTGGATATTTAGCTCAAAATAGTTTTAAGAAGTGTGGAGACAGACTGGGTACACAATAAATATGTACGTGCAGGTGTCTAGGATTGGTAGAAGAACTATGGTATTTGCTTGCATCCTGTCCATCTCTTTTCTTCTTGTTCTCTAAACCACTCCATCTGCCACAGCCTCGCCCCAGCTCCAAAGACCTTGATTTAATCCTACAGTTGTGTTTTATGGATGAGAATGCATGCAGGTAAATTGAGAGTCTAGACACAGGAGAGGGCAGACTAAGAAAGATGGGACCAACAAGAATGTGAAAACAGCAAGAATGGTGCCCATCCAGGATTTTTCCACTCGAGGGCCTCCATCTCTGCTTCTTCAGTTTGATTCCTTCCTACTGAGAGCAATGCACAAGGTGGACCAGCTGTATCAGCTGGGAGGGTGGGGTAGAACTCTTCAGCTTTGCCTATTGCAGTAATCAGTGAAAGCTCTTGCTGAAGTAGAACAACAATTGAAGCCTTTTCAGAGGCTCTGCTGTATAAGAAATCTGTATAACTGTTTTTAAAAGAATAGGCATAACTGTTTCACATTATCAGAAAGTAACTCTTAAAACAATCTAAAAAAAGGGTCACACATTTTTGATGTGTCGTGGAAAAGAAATTCAACCTAATTGAAGTTTCTAGTGAGGCTAGTAAGAAGGGAGGGATTGAACCCTCTAAGAATTCAGTGGGGAAACCTATAAGGAGTTGGAATATGAATGTAAGGGTAATCAGGGACTTAGGTCAGCGTTGTTTGAACTACCTGGATTTGCTCAACGTTTTTTCCACAAATATCTAGAGATAAGGCTCCAGGGAGTTCTCTCATGGAATGTCAAAGAACTGCTTCTCCTAATTCCACAGTGCTTTAGGAGAGCTTCTTCCTGTAGGGTTAATATATTTTCTTAAGGCAAATTTTGTGGAAGCATCCCTGTTCAACAGGTAAATTGATCTGCGCATGAAAAAGCCTTTTATTTCCTCGTTAGGACACCTTCCCTAGAAGATTATTTACAGATAGGAATTTGTAAGGAAAGATAGGAAGTAAGGCAACCAGGATAGACCAGGTGATTGGTTTGTGCATTTGCTTTTTATGTTTTGTTAAAATAGTAAGGGAATTGCATTCTATAGCCCAAACCTGAGTTTCATTGTGAGATTTCACTGGTGACTTGTGCAGAGACATTGGTGCAAGCTCTCCCTATGAACAGATTGCATCGGCCTAGAGTGGAGCTTGCCACAGTGCAGTTCTTTTCTCTGTACAAATGTTGTTACAGGATACAGATTCTCGTAATATAGGTGGGCCCTTAGGAAGCTGGAGTAGGCTAACAGATTTTTTTCAGGTCAAAAGGAATCAAACTGGAGAAACAGAAGAGGGGGAACCCTAGAAAGCAGGAAATCCTGAGTGGTGACTGGCATCATCATGCAACCTGTCAGAGCAAGTTAGGAAGAAGAAGCATCTGCCTATCTTATCAGCCCCAGAAAACAAATTAGCCAGTAAGTGGGGACAAAATTTGCTGTAAATGAAAACAAATTAAGACAAAATAATAGCCATAGGTTAGATGATACTTCATTCCTGAGGGTTTTTTTACTAAATGGAAGGGGAAAAGTCTGTTTTGTACTTTGTTTTTTTGCTTAAAAAAAATCTTGTTCAATGTATTTGTTATCTTTTCTCTTTTAGCTTCAGCAGTTGATACAGACACTGCAGATTCAGCAGCAGAAACCTCAGCCTTCGCTACTTCAAGCCCTGGATGCCGGTCTTGTCGTCCAGTTACAGGCCCTCACAGCACAACTCACAGCTGCAGCTGCTGCTGCTAACACACTTAATCCACTGGAACAGAATGTCTCTTTTAATAAGGTAGAAGTAGAATAATAGAAATTTGAAGAGGTATTTATTTTTAGAATATATGCAAGTAAGAAGTTCTGGATTTTATTGTTTGACTTTGGACATTTTAAAAATACATTAACGTACTATAAAATGCTACATCTTGAAAATACAAAAAAATGTCTGGACAGAGTAGACTAAATGAAAATATTAGTTTTATATGAGTTTAGGGCTAAATGGCACATTGTAGAATATCTAGAGTTGGAAGGGATCCATAAAGGTTATTGAATATGGTAATGGATTTGATTTAGCAAAGTTAAGCCATTGTTACATATGTTTCCTCACCTTTTGTAACACAGCAGTAAGAATTGTTTCTTACAAGGTAATAAATGGAAAATATGCAGAAATTAGTATGCACTGTTTTCTCAGAAGAGTAAGAAGTTGGATTTGTAATTTTCTTACATTATAAAGGATGTGCCAAGGAAACTTCTAATCTTAGCCACAAAGTGATGTAAATGAATAAATAGGCCTGTAGGTAAAGAAACTACTGTTGCAAGAAAACCCAAACCCAACCAACCAACCAAAAAACCAAACACCAACCCCCCCCCCAAAAAAAAACCGCCCAAAACCCCCAAACCAAACTACAAACAAAACCAGAATGCAGGAATTTAAGAAAACTAATATAATTGCATACGAGGTAGGAACAACCATGCAGGCAGTTGCAGTCTTAGTAGTATAATACCTATAATAATAATAATAAACAAAGGACCAACTTCTGCTCTAAAAATTATAACTAACTAACTAACTAAATAAATAAACAAACATTATTCTATTATCTTTGGAAGAAACAGTTTGTGAGTACATAATCTCTGTAGGATTGTACTGGAGTGAATAAATAGTAAGAATAACAAAGTTGGGGAAGCAAAAAAACCTTTTTTAGTCTTAACTCAGATAACCTCTTCTTATTGAAAGTAATGCTGCTGTAAAAGTAAGTCAGGAAAAGAATGGCCTGTACTCCTGCTATACCACAGTTGTAACCATCAACTCAAGAAGAGTGTAGTCCCAGGGAATGAATGCATCAGTTAATAGGGAGTGCCGTAATATTTACATACAGAAAGGATTTTATAATACGGCATTATTCTGCAGACTTCAATTCCAGCATTTCCATGGATAGGTGTACTCATAGCTGTGGCTGTCTTGAATGTTGGACAGCTTAAATGAAGCAAATTGAAGGAATTCACATTCTGATGAGATATTTATATACAGACATGAAAAAGGGGCAGCTTTTATGATAAAAATAATTTATTACTATTCTAATCCAAAGGAAACAGTGAAGCACAGTTTTCATTCCATGGCATAATGTTGGTGAATTGGATAACAAGTATAAATAGTGCAGGAAAATAGTTTTGATGAATGCGTGAGTATCCAGCTTATCTTTTTTTAAAAACCCCTATTCCTAGTACATTTGGCGGTTCTTCCAATCCTTTGTTTTCAAGCTCTTCAGTCTGTGTAGTATCTTGTGTTACTTAATTGTGCAAATTAATATGCGTTATGTGGAAAATTCTTTTCGCAACATCGAATGTGCATGTTTTCTGACCTTGCTACAGAACCATATCCTTGTGTTACGGTAAAAAAAATTTGATCAACATTTCCCATGCATTTACCCTACTCTTTTTATTTTAATTTCCAAAGAGAATATCCTGATCCTTATGAAAAATTTTATTTCCTTTCAAATAAAAAGCTTTTTTCATTTCTTTAATACTTTCTGTTGCTTTTTCTGAACGTATTTTCTTCTTAGGTAAATAAACATGTGTAGCATAAAGGGAAGGTTCTGTGCTTTTTATATGCATGTGTGTGTAACATTAAAATTGGTATCCTAGTATTTAATTTGGTTTAATTTCTATTACTTCATTGTAGAGAGTATTCTTTTACAAACTGTGTGAAAATCAAGATCTTTCAGTTCAGATTTTTCCTTTCAATATGTAAGATGTTACTTAAAACAAATGTAAACAAAATCATGCTGGACATTTACCTGTCTTGACTGGAGGTTCTCTGGTTTTCTCTGGCCTCATTTAATCTAAATGTTTGTTTTATGTGTCATGACCTATTGGCTACATTCTATTTATTTCTTTTCTCAGATGTATAAATAGTACATATTCTGTTATTTTCATTCCTACTTTGTCATAATGGAAGATACATGATGATTAATAGTATTTTAAGTTCGAGGTTGTTTTTGTAAAATACACATTTTTTTTCATAGCAGCAGCATTTTATAAGTGGCTCACTGGAAAATATTCCGACAATACAAACAAAAAAGGCAGTCACCTTGCTTTAAATGGATTAGATATGTATGGTGAAAGTTGTTCTGGATTTTAACATCCCATCTCACATAAGCTTGATGATCTGTGTTTCTACTGTATTTTCTCAGGGACTTACTGTGTCCTGCTTTCATAAATACTATATCGGGAAAAGTGGTTCTAAAAATTCTTTATTGATGAGTCTTCTAGTTAGCTTATGCTTTGTTCTTCTTGCTCGACTCCAGTAATTGAGAGTAAGTAGAACATCTTGAGAAAGAAAATGGGCTACTGAATCATCATGTCTTGTTGCTGAAGATGTTTTTCCCTTAGTACTTCAGAGTGACTGCCCTATGTTCTCATCCTCTTGGTTTTTTTCTTCTGATATTAAGGTTTGAGAAGTAGTTATGGTAGTTTGTAGTATAGCATTAGCTCTGCTTTTCAGAAAACTTCCAAGGTGTGCAAAGAAGCATGGACATGGCTTTAATAGCACGGTTCTGTCACTAAATAGTGAAAAAAGGCAATCTCACTGACAAATAACATCTGTTGTATTTCTTCACGCTTGTTCCTTAGTTTTCTATTCAAGAAAGTAAAGTGCTACTAAAATGCTTCCCGACTTTTTAAAATGAACAGATAAATTTTTTTACTTAAGCAGGACTCCAGTGTAGACATCTTCGCAGATAAAACAGGAAGTTTATCCAAGTTTTTCTCCTTGTCAGATACCCTTCTTTTTATCCATTAGAAGGCTTATTCCTCTTACTTGATAACTGCTTGCTTTGATTTTTTTTGCAGACTATGTGAGAAGTTGTTTTCAAGGAGCAGTATATTTGAAGGAATTCAGGTTGTCTAAATGACACGTGTATGTGAAAATACAGTAATTCTTTGTGAAGTAATCAAGCTGTAGGTCTTCTCTTGATATGAGCAGAGCAGTTTGCTGATTACCAAAGGATTGAATAGTTGGCCTCTTCGTAGTAATTTCTTCTAATTAAAGGTACCATTACATAAAATTAATCTTTATTTAAGCTTTACTCCAAAGTAGCTCTTAGTTACTGTGGAAAGAACATGCGGTTGTACTTTTAGCAGCAGAGCTCAAGAAAGCTGGGGCAAGATTTGATGCTCTCCAGAGTTTGGTAGCAATAGCAGTATGACATTGGATTTTCTATTCAGGTTATTTGCCAAAGTTTTTTTGTTTTTTCTTAAATTGAGAAATAAGAACATCTTCCTGTTGAAAAGGAAATATACATAAAGAGGCATATAAGGAGTGTTCAGTAATGCTTATTTTGTTTTCTCCTAGAAGCTGATGGACAGGTTTGACTTTGGGGAAGAATCTGAACAAAGTGAAGACCCTAAAAAGGAAACTCCCTCTTCCCAGTTGTAAGACCAAGCTATGTTTCTTATGGAAAATGCTAAAATTTGCGTGATGCTAGTTGAACATTAGGATTAAGTAAGGAAAATATTTATTTCAGAGCATTAGTACACCAAAACAGTAGGAGGAGAAAAGACAATTTACTAAATTAAACATACACACTTTACTATAAGTCTGTGTGCCAGAATTTTTGATGACTTTATCTTCAAGTTAGCATGTTCTTTGCTTTTTATTGTTACATTTATACAGTTGATGGGATAATGATATTAGAAGGTGGAACTAGCTCCATTGTCCTCATTATTTTACATTTTAGTTGAACTTGAAACCCAGTTGTGAAGACCTATTTACTAACTGTTTAAACCAAGAGGAAAAACTGTAGGCTTTTTTTTGTAATTAAAATTATTTCATTTTAGGCCATTAGTACCAGAATCTGTGAACAACTCACTTTTTCACCAACTAGCTGAACAGCTACAGCAGCAAAATTTAGAACATCTCAGACAACAGCTTTTGGAGCAGCAGCAGCCTCAAAAGGTAAGAACTCCATCTTGTGGCTGCTGTAGTAATTTATGTTCTCCACTGATTAAAACTGACGTATTCCAGGACAAAAAAATTGTGTTGTTACTGACAGTTTTCTTATAATTAAAGTCTTTGTCCCTAGCTGACTGTGTTACAGGAGCTTGCAGAGTAAGTGGGATAAGTGGAAAAAAGTGCCTAAAGCAGAAAAAACCCACAACTAAATTTGTGGGGTGTACATTTTGCTTCTCTTAGGAAGAGAAGACATGTTAGACATGACTGTGCTTTGGCTGTTCAGCTCTTTGTATGGGAAAAAAAAGTTTTCCCGTGCTAGCAGAAAGAATAAGGTGAGCAATGAAGTGATTATGCTTCTGTCTCTGAAGGGAGGACAGAATAGAGACTGTAGATAACTTTAATTTCCCCAGGTTTTATGTCCTGACTACTAATTGTCTCATTCTGTTAAAGAATCTGAGCTAAAGAATAGAGTCATGTATTTCCTGAGAAATTATTCATTAAGAACTGGTGCTTGAGATAACCAAATGTTCCTTCTTAACTACATGAATTGTGTCATCTCTATACTGAAGTAACTTGGCTTATTTCTACTGAGGTTAGTCAGTGTTCTTTTCCCCTCCTGATCCCATTAAAAAAACCTAAAAAACAAAACAAAATTATTTTGTCTTGCCGCTGGCCAGGTATAAAGTTGACTTCGTGTGGAGTATTTGGATCTGGTTTCACAGGAAACTAAGAATCTCAGATTGAAAGAAAAGACAAGAGATCACAAACTTAACAAACGTCTGTTGGAGATTTTAGTTTAAGCTGTGTGAAGGCGAAGTCGTAGGACTATTGAATAGTCAGGGCTGGAAGAGACCTAAAGACCTTCAAGTCCAGCTGTCAACCAGCGCTGCCGCTGTAACCCCTGAACCACTAAACCACATCACCCAGCCCAGATCCAGATACCTCTTAAACTCCACCAAGGACGGTGACCCCACCAACTCCCTGAGCAATCTAATCCATTCCAATTTATCTTACTGTTTTATTTTCATTTCTCATTTAAGTGTAGTAAATGAAAAAGAATATACAGCATAGCTACAGACTAAATAGTTTTGGGTGTTGGTGGATATCTAGGCATTTCAGTCTTTAAACACTAAAAATGCTGTAAAGGAATAAAGCATTAAAGAATCCATTTGTTTGAGAAGCTTTGGATGTGTCGTATCAAAAAGTAACTGTCTAATTTGAATATAAAAATATTGACTGTCTACCTTACTGTAAAATAAGCAAAATCAAAGTTTACAATACATTTATGGGTAGAATGTTTACTTGACTCTTCCCTTACTATTTGATTTTCTGTTCCAAGACTGGAAGGATTTTCCCTTCTTGTCTAGTCAGTATGGAGAGAAAGTTTTATTTTCACCTTGATAACAGCTAAAAGATACAAACTTCTGCTGGAACTACTTTGTAATGACTACAGCATGTTATGGGTAATATTTTCTTTAATTCCGTGTGTAAGTTTCATTGAGAAAGATCAAAAGGAAAGAGAAGGAAAGATAAAGCACAAAAAAAATTATTAGACATCTGTTGAGCAGAGGGAAAGGAGGAGAGGACAGAACATAACAGAAAGAGCAACAAGAAATGTAGGCCTTGATATCAAGAAACATTGTTGAAGAATAATTAAATATAAGGAAAACGAGACAAAACATACTGTCAGAAGGCAAATAAATTAACTTAATTATAGGAGAATATTTTTTACAAACTTGTTATAGTATGTTTAAAAAATATGAAGATGAAATTGTTACTATTAGTCATTCTGCTAACTTCCTGTCATTCTCTGGGCATGTAAGATTTGTTTAATTAAAAGTTAAAATATAGTGAGGATCACTGGAGTGTTTACCTGCAGTAATGGGTTATAGATCTTAAATTACTCATCAAATTTGTTCTCATATAATTTCTTAATAATTTAAATTAATTTATTCTAGTTCTTGAATTTATCTTGTATCTTAAAGATATTTATTCTGAATCTGTACTTTCAGGCAATGCACAGGCCATTATAGTTTTTCCTCTAGCAAATCATCAACAACTTTTGTATTCCATGTTCTTTAATTCTGGTGTTTTGTCAGAACTGCTTATTTTGTTAGGTCTCTTGAAATTGCCATGTTGAGATAAATGACATAACTTCCTCCCTTATCTTTGAGAAATTGCTTGTCTGAAATAATGCACTGTAAGAAAGTTCAGACTAGTGTAAATTTTTTTACTAGTTGAATTGGTATAGCAAATATTTTTATTATGTTAGTATCAAAATAACATTTATTAATCCATATGCATGGTGGACAAGTGGGGATCTTTCAGGG
The DNA here is from genome assembly GCA_013398015.1 of Oreocharis arfaki. Taxonomy (NCBI): domain Eukaryota; kingdom Metazoa; phylum Chordata; class Aves; order Passeriformes; family Paramythiidae; genus Oreocharis; species Oreocharis arfaki. Next base: position 778,451 of record VZRR01003977.1, on the reverse strand, counting down.
TCACTGTACATATGGCTAATTTGTCCTATGAATTTTTGTTTTGAAGCAGCTGAATTTAAGCAGTAAATTTTGTACTTTGTGTGTACTGCAGTTTTTTGATTCAGCAAATAGATACTAATCTTTTATAATCAGGAATACTAAATATTTCAGTGTTTTATGTTTAAAGATGATACCATAAAAAAGGAATAGAATGGATTGATGTCCAATTCAGCTTTCATATTAATGAGAAGTGGGAATATTATTTTCTTATAGTATCACATTTTGACAGTAAGCATTTGTAATTGTAAGGGGCTTTATGGTATATTATTAACTGTTATTTAGGCAAGCCCTGAGGAGAATCAAGAAGGAAATTTTGGTTCAGAGCACTCTGCGTCACCATCACAAGGGAGTAGTCAACAGCAGTTTTTAGAAGTGGAAACAAATGTAGATGATTCAATGGATATTCAACAACAGGTAAAACTATAAAAAATTTTATTACAGAAATTGAAAGGAAAACACATACTAACGTGATTTCAAGTCATATATATTGTGAGTATATTTATCTAGTGTGACTGAACATCTTTTATGTCTGACCTCAGGACATGGATATAGATGAAGGTCAGGATATTGCTGAAGAAGAGATTTTTGAACAAGAAGAAAAGAAATCAGCTGTTCGTTCAAGATCAAGAACTCGTTCAAGATCTCGTTCAAGGTTTTGTAATTACCTTGTATTAAGTAAATGAAGGTTTTCTGGAAAAAAGTTGCAATTTGTGATTGACAGTCTCAATTCTGTATTTTCCAAAACTGTCATAAGCAGTTTTTGGCAATGAAAAGACATATTCATTAAGTATTTGTGTTAGATGCAGACTGTATGACAGTTCATTTGCCATATCTGTGGTTTGTTAAGCCCTGTTCAGGTTACAGAAATAACTAACACTAGCCAGCTGGACAGGCTTTTTGTGCCAGAGAATTAGGTAGTGTAAATATAGAACATTTTGAATGTGTTTTGTTTTAAGGTGTATATTCTATTCCTCACCGAGATGGCATTAAGTTTATTTCCTGAAGCAGTTTTAGTGAATATAATGGAAATATCTGTGTAGTGCTGAAAGTTTGTAGTTAAAAGACAACTAAGTCAGAGTATTTTTTTTTTTAACACGTCATACTAAAATTAAGTATTTTGTAGGTCACCAAGGAAACGAAGGTCTAGATCACGGTCTGGTTCTCGTAAGCGGAAACACAGAAAGCGTTCACGCTCAAGATCAAGAGAAAGGAAGAGAAAGTCATCTCGGTCATACTCCAGTGAAAGAAGGGCTAGGGAAAGGGAAAAAGAACGTCAGAAAAAGGGATTGCCTCCTATACGGTCAAAAACACTAAGTGGTAAGTGGCACCTACTTAGCGCTTTAATAATGTAGGATTAAATGGAAAAAAGGCTTAGTTTTCCTTGACAGAACAAGATTTATCTTGACTACGTATAAATAAGTTTAATTTCTGATGTTTCTTAGAACTTACAGAGGTACATCGCGTCATCTTAGACGAGAGCAAGTATCGTACTGTTCTACTGATGTTTTTACTCACATCGTTGCACCAGTGATTTTGCTTCTGAACAGAGAGCAGCAAAGGCTTGTCTCTAAGTTATAATCTTCATTCTCTTTAATGCTTTTTTTAATGGGACATTTGAAGGTATCCAGCAGTTGATCTGAAAATTGTTAGACTGATAAAACGTTAAAGTGTGTGGTACACACTTTGAACACTTTGATGAATATCTTAGAGGCCCATGATTTAAATCCTTTACAGTGTTTTTTAAATAGATTTTTAGAGGAATGTAGCACCATAGCAGGTGGAATTTGCTAGTGTAAGACAGACCATAATAGCAGTATCTTAAGAAAGTATTCAAAAACCAAGTGGATTTCGGTCTCTGCAGGGTGCTGCTGCACACTGCTGTCATTTCTACAGAGAATTTACGTACTTTAAAAAAAGGAAGGTAGTAAGGAGAAAAATAGCTTCCTCCACACAGTTGCTTAAATCAAAGGGAATGTATTTTGAGAATTTAACTTTGTTTAGATAGGTTATAAACTGTTTCTGATGTAGTTTCGCATTTATCTTGTCTTAGAACTATATTGTTCGTTTGACAAGATAAGCAGCTCACAACTCATTTTTGTAAGGGAAAGAGTGTTCTGTTCTCTTCACATTAGTATTTTACATCTTTCCAAGGTGACTTAGCTGGGGACTGTACTACAGTTTAGGTGCTTTTTTTTTTTTTTTCCCCTTCTTTGGTTTTTCACATAAAAAGACATAAATCGGTTTTATAGTGTAGATTTCTCCTGGTAGTCCACAAGGCAGGGAGCTATAATCAGAATAGTTGAGAGCTGAGATACAGAGATGTTAAGTAGCCTAATGAACAGCAGTGGCATTTGAGGTCCTGTGAAGTGTAAAAGAGATATTAAGAAGGCTAACTGAAGAGTGGGAACTTAGTCTTGAGCAATTAAATAAATAAATAAATCACCAAATAAATAAGTAATTCGCCTGACAAGTGTTCTACTTCATGATATTTGTTCAGTGACAGCCACTATTATTACTTGATGAGATCCTAAAAATTGTTTCATAGAGCTTAACACCACGAGATACAAAAGGGATATCTACAAGCATGTAAGAAACAAAAGAAATCTTACTACTGGTCATTCTCAGCACTTCAAAGTACTGATGTAAAATGAAAATGTCAGTTGACAGAGGAATGCACAACTCTGGTTTCCAGTTTGGTGCAACAGGTTTGGTACAGGAAAGAGATTTGATATATCAAGATGATGAAGAAAGAATGTTTCCTTGGTTAAGGATAGGATAGGCCAAGAAATCCAAGTTGCACACATTGTTTGGGCAATGTTTGGGAGGCAGAGGAATTGAAACCATGTACATATGGGAGGAGAAAGTCTTAGCTCATATCAGTGAGCGTTTATGTTTGATGAGGAGGATGGGTGGGCATTTGGAAGGCACTTGCAGGGATCTGGGCTTGTGGTGGAACTGACAAGAATCAGAAGTATCATGGATGTCTTCAGCCTGATGGGCCTCAGATAAGTTTATTTTTCCGGGTTCTTCCCCGTGGTAAATTAATAGTATTGTTGCTGTTTCTTTCAGGTGAAAATGCAATGTGTAATACTGCAGTATTAAGTTCCATCTGTAATACACTTTTAGCCAGTTAGAACTTAGTCTTACTTTGTTAAAATTTACTTTAATCCTAAAGGCATGGGTTTTTTAATGGAAAGTACAAGAAAAACATTTTGGGTTTTTTCTAGAAGTAATTTATAATTCCGTTTACCTTAGCTGATAATCTACAGGATTTTATGGTTTTATTTCTGTTAAAGCAACTATTTTGTTTAAAAGAAAATGAAACAAGAATGAGCACTTGTAGTGCACGTTTGGTGATTTTTAACCCTTTAACATTTTTCTTAATGTACTTAACCTTTATACAGTAAGTAATAGATTTACTATTCTTGGGTTTTTATCAGTGATTTCTGTGTAATTTTACAATGTTTTACATTCATGCTATAGAGTATTTCATAAGCTAACATTTCAGTATTTTGATTGATATGAATGTGTCTCTTGACAGTTTGCAGTACTACTCTTTGGGTAGGTCAAGTAGACAAGAAGGCTACACAGCAAGATTTAACAAATTTGTTTGAAGAATTTGGACAAATAGAGTCAATTAATGTAAGTAAGCATGTTGCTATGCTTTTTCAGGAATTATAGACTAGAAACTTAAGCATGGTTATGCCTCTGCATTCCTTATAGCTGCTTAAACTTGTATTTAGGAGACTTTTTTATCACAGTTTAATAACTGTGGCCATGGTATTTGCCACCTGGTTTTGATCTACTCCATTTTGAAGTGCTAAAGACAGTACACTTAATGGTAAAAAGCTTCTCCCTAAGCTCTAGAAATTTATGCAGTTTTTTCACCAGGGTTTAACCAAAAAATTATGGTTGGTCTGGTTTAGTGATGTGTCATGGAGCAGGTATCATTTTTCCTTGGCCTGAGGAGGACATCTGATGATGTGTATCCACATTGTTCTTGGTTACCTTCCTAACAGAGGATTCCTTAAGTAGAATCCTTTTTGATAAAACATTTAGAAGAAAAGAAATTGTACTCTAAACAAAAGTTTATTCTAAAACGTGACAGTTAAAAAGATGCTTATAATTGGGAGATACAATTCTCATTATTTAGAGTAATTTAGAGTTAGGTGTTTAGATAATTACCTCAGTTGTGATAATTCGGTTTCAAGAGAAAGTATTTTTCTCCTAAAATAGCATACCTACATGAGAGAAATCTGGGTTTTTCTCTTGCCTTCAGCATTTTAAAAATGCTTCTTGTGCAATTTCATTCATATCGGATAATACTTTCACTGTTTTCCTGTCATGTTAATATATTCAAATATGTAGTTAATTAGGAATACTTCTTGTGGCTTTACAGAATCTTTTTAAAAGTTTCAGAAATAAAAAACCCAACCCTGTAGCCAGACATTTAAACCTCATTTTGATTTGCAGGGACTGTCCATTAAGGAAAGTAATGTAACAACCATAAATGTCCCAATGCCTGTTATATTTCAAGGGCAAACCACATTGTAGATAGTTCATCCTATGCATTTCACAAAGCTGAAGTACCTAGAATAACAATGTATATCTTAATGCAGTTCTTACAAAATATGTTTACAATCTGTCATCTTACATATGTTTGTTATGTTACTGTGTGCATTTAAACAGTGTAAAAGCAGACCAAGATTTTTGGTCTGAAAAGCTGATATAAGCAATTGTCATACATAATATGTAAGCCTGTCAAAATTACGTGCCATGTCCTACAATAAATAAAACATGCTGTGCATACATACATACAATAAAACGTTAGAAAAAAAATTACGTTCAGGAATGAGGATTCTACCCTTCAAAAATGCAATATACTTTTGATCACTACTTTGCTCCTTTGTGAAAGGTTAATGCTCAGCTCAGAGAATTTGGAGCTTAAGAAGAGGTAGCAACCTCTGCTTTTCTGAAGTTGTCATAATGTAGCTCCCAGTTTTTGTCTGTTCCATGTTGTTCAAATCTTTCATGTCATTTATAACACCCATTCTTCAGCTTGCTGCTGCTTCTTGAAAATGTTGTAACTGAAATAGCCTGCCAATATTACTCCTAAATTTTCTTGATGCTCAAACTTTTTAACATGGCTGATTAAGGTAACAACTGTTAACAGTGTAAGCCTTTCCTCCCATAGTATTAGTATTTGATTGGTGTAGTTACATAATCTGAAGTACTGGTTTTCCTACCTTTTAAGACCACTGCTGTTTTTTCATAGATGATTCCCCCAAGAGGATGTGCTTATGTCTGTATGGTACATAGACAAGATGCATATCGTGCTCTTCAGAAACTTAGTTCTGGGTCTTATAAAATTGGATCTAAAATTATTAAGGTAAGGTGATTTTAATCTAAGGATGCTGGCCATTTCAAATACAGTACAATTTTACTATGATGATTTGTCTTTTAGCGGCTGTTGATTCAAATGTACAATGTGGAGAAGAAGAATTAAATTGCTTTCTCTCTGTGTAAAATGCGCCTTTTAACAGGCAATATGAAAGACAGAAAAATTACATTGTCTAGATATTTAGGAAACACTTGGACAGTAATTTATGTATGTATAGCCCAAGTCCTGTACCTGGCCATGTGGGTCACTTAATATTAAATTCTATAGTATTCTTAGAGTTAAGTATTTCATTAAATGTTATGGGGTTTTTTCCTACCTTCTTGATGCTTCAGAGTAAGTCCTTGAAATACTGTGTTTTTAATTTCCCTATATATGTTTGGATTAATATAGAATAAATTTAAGCTTTCTGATGTAATTAATCTTACACAGACCTGTTGCAGAGGCCAAGTAAACTTCCTGCAGGTTCATTTAAAATCCAAACATTGTTAAAACTTCTATAAATAGACAGTGAGGATTGATGTGCAGTGACAGACACTTGAAGGAAATAATCTGAAATACTCTGTTCCCAGGTTATATTATTCAACCAGATTGTCTGATTTGGTTTTATTTTCAGATTGCTTGGGCTTTGAATAAAGGTGTGAAAACAGAATACAAGCAATTCTGGGATGTGGATCTGGGAGTTTCCTATATACCGTGGGAGAAAGTGAAATTGGATGATTTGGAGGGCTTTGCCGAAGGTGGCATGATTGACCAGGAAACAGTAAATACAGGTACAGGCATTAACAATTCTGATAGTTAGTGTGTTTGTTTTGGTAATTACAAATTCTTAGAAAATTTATTGTTTAGGAAATACATACTCTTTTTTAATTTACATAGATTTTTCTCGCTCTTTGTTTATCGTATAAATGGCACTGTAATAATGAAGTCTAGATTGTATTTTTAGGTTAGTAACTAGTTGATTGTCATGACAATGAGGAACTCGTGACAGAGGGTAATTAGTTTAGGCCAGTTAATAAAGGTTGGTGTATTTTAAAAGTTATGGACTTTCTGTGCACTGGTGTGTGAAATACTAATTTGTGTAGAAATTGTTATCTGCTTGTAATTAGGAAAGTTTTATATTCAGGTATAAGACTTAAGATGAGATTAGAACTTGTCCAGATAGGCACAACTTAACAGAACCTTATGGTATTTTTTCCATAAAGTCAGAGAGACAAGAAAACAAGTAGTGTTTGTTTTGTGTACTAAAATAATAAGTTAGACCTTATTCTGAAACCCAGTTGAACAGTTTGTTAGGTTTATGAAAGATTTACTTGTACTGTATTTTCTTGAAACGGACCTAGCACCAAATGACTGGACTACAGTGAAATAAACAGTAGATTAAGACTTTTACAGTAGGGACAGTGATTCTTCAGGTTAAAATACAGTCTTGATTTGAGTGCAAATTGAGTATAAATAACAAAAATTAAAACATGTAGCATTGCTGAAATACATGCGCTGTGTTACACTCAAAGTCTAAAACTCTCTAAGAAATGGCAGATGAAAGAAATGGAAGTTGTGGTGAGGTTTGTTTAACATGAGGATTTTTTCTTATTGTACGGTTGCCACGTGATAATACATATATTGGCTAGAGCAGTTTTTAGAAAACAGGACTGTACTCTATATTGCAAATTGTTAACAGAATGACTGGTGAAAAAACTTGGCAAGTTTTGAAAAATCAGTTTGTATACAGGCATAATTAAACAGCATTTCAGGTAGATAAAGATATTTTATGTTCTTTAAAGTACATAATAATAAATAATTGCACTAAGTTCTTTTCATGATAAGTGTGAGTGCTATACTAGGTTCAGATTTATTGTTTAAGAAGGAAGGAGACTTTTTAGTAGTTGAGCAAAAATGACACATTAATTCTTTCTATAATAAAATACATCATTTTTAAAGAGTGGGAAACAGCCAGAAGCTCAGAAGCTGCTAAAGAAAATACTCAAACGACGCAGAGTGCTGCAGTTGATAAGAGTACCGTTATTACAACACAGACAGAAGCTTACACGCAGCCAGTCACTATGCTGCAGGTTAGTATCGTCTGAGTTTGCAAAAGCCCCACAGAACTGGTGGGCAGACCTTTTATTCAATACAGGTAAACTTTATTGCTGAGTTTAAGTGATAAAATATTTTTGATTTAAGTCGTGCATCCATTAGTGTTCATCTGTGAAATATTGTAGAATAAAATCGTTTGCCATGGTTGAGCATAATCTTTAGTTTTATTCGGTTGCTTAATACAGAAGTTTTTGTATTTATATTATTAGTGTTTTATCTTTCTTAATGTGTATAGACATTTCCAGTTCTTGAACTGACATAAAATTATATTAATGTTAATATAATTGCATTTACTTGAATTGAATTTTGAGCTTTTTCCTCCTCACAAAAGCTGTCTCCTAATGTACACTGTGATCAGTATATATTTTAATATACATGTATATATTGCATTTATACTGCTTCTAATTACATCGTTGTAAATATGATGCACTGTAACAAAATGCATAGCTCAAACAGAAGTTCGAGAAATACTAAGTAATTTTCAGGATTTCATTGTGATTTTTAGCCTTATATTTACACACGCTAAAGTTAATTTTCCAGTACTGTTCTTAAATACATAAGTTTTTCTGGTGAGACTAGAATCACTGTTTTCAAAGTGCTCTCAAATTGCTACACTATCTACGTTTTTCTTCCTTTTCTTTCTCTGCATTTCTGCATTCACCCCTCTACGATAGGTAAATTTTTACTCTTGAATAGATAAAGTGTTAAACTGTATTTTTGGCTATCTGAGAATAAAGTAAAAATAACACAGGATTCTTCCAGTGTCCTTGTTTGCCCGTAGTGTACCATTTCAGAATGCAATCTAATTCTTCAGAGTGTTCAAAATATATACAAAGCCTTTGGTACATTTAGTGCTTAATGTGAATTGCAGTTAAATCAATTTATCCTTTTTAATGTTCTTGAATACCGTAAAGTATTGAAGCTGCTTGTTCTTCTTTCCATGAAAAAAGATTCCAGTGGCTCCAGCTGTCCCTGCTGTTAGCTTGGTTCCACCTGCGTTTCCTGTCACAATGTCTGTCCCTCCTCCTGGTTATAGCCCAATTCCTCCTCCACCCTTCCTGAGAGCAAGTTTCAACCCTTCACAGCCACCTCCAGGTAAGTCAGTAAAAATAAAATGCAGTATGTAATGAGCATAGGCAGTTCATGTACATCTGTGTACATCGGAGTTTTCTGTCAGCTACTCCTTACCGTCTGAGCAAGTTGACCTTTGAGCCTTAAATTTCATACTGTATTAATAGGAATGCAATGAGGATAGGAATCACAGCTTTTTACCTTTGCTAAAACTTAAAATTTAAAAATACTTAGAGTCAGTCTGCTTGCTTTTGAAAAGTTTGAAACTCTTGATTTTCTTCTTTGGATACTGTTGGCAGAAATCACTTAAAGATGCACCTGCAATCATCTCTAGTGAAGATGAGGTTGTGTTTGAAAGCAATAGCCGCTATTGCCTCTTCCTATTAATTTGTTGTTTGCTAATGTTCAGTGGTGCAACTTTTTGGGGTAAATAATGTAGGCAGTCTTTTACTGCAAAAGTTTACTTGCTTTTCATGTAATTATTTGTCATTCTTTTCCATATAGGTTATATGCCTCCCCCAGTTCCACCTGTTGTCCCGCCCCCTGTTGTCCCACCACCTGTTGTCCCACCAGTTGTTCCAACACGTAAGTTTGATTCCTCTAACAATTGTTTGTGTGTGATGAAAAGTTTAATTTGTTTATATACTCCTTGTTACTTAATCAAAAGCAAGTTAATCTTGTGTGATGGAAAACAGTAACACAGAAGTTGTTGTTTAGCTGGTTTAAGCAGGCATTGAGAAAAAGACTTACAGAGCTTGTAAAGCAGACTGAAAAATTATACCTTATGTGGAGTTACTGAAAAAAGTTAGGGCAAATTGTTAATTATTTGTATGCATAGTTCAATATTTGTATCTCTTTAACACATGTAGCTGTTACTGGAGTTATTTGGTCTTAGTCACTGAATAATATATAATAATTTATTTTAATTTAGCATTCTAACTGTATTCATGTAACATTTAAAGATATGTTAGAGTACTGATTGCTTAGGTTTGCCTGCAGCTCATGATCTCTAGAAAAAACTCCTAAATATTACATTGCTGATTGAGGATAAGAAATTTATTATCAAAAAATGTACCAGTTAGGGTAATTAATTTCACTTCTTTTGATTTATCAGCCTGACTTCTACCAAGCTAAATTTGAAGACTTCAGTATATGATTACTGTGATACACTTCTGTTATTTTTCTACAGCCTTAGTACAGCCTCCATTACCAATTGCACAAGAGACGATGAAGGATGTTCCTTTTACTAGCCTTGTTCTACCAGTTGGCACAGTAACTAGCAATCTAGCTACTCCAACATTATCTGCTGGAAGTGTTTTTAATCCCCTGCCAGTCAACAAACCAGAATCAGATGACAAAGGATCACATCTTACAGACCTTCAGATTTCTTCCAGTGAAAACAATAGATCTGGTAAGAAATGTCTTCATTGTCTGATATGATTGTGTATAGGAAGCATCGCGCCCTGAGAGATTTTTGCAAATCATAGTTCTAATAACTACAGAATAGGAAGTTTTGGCCTGGGTAGGGTATCATTCTGAATTTTATTTGGGAAGTGGTGAGAACCATCTTTGTCATCATCTGATCATTGACTTCTAGCAGCTTATGCTCAAATGTGTTTGTCTCACAGTCTCTAGAAGTAAAGCTGAGCCTGGGAACCTGCTGGAAAACTTCTTAAAAGTGCATTTTTATTACACAAGTAGCAATGGAAAGGAGCAGGAGAGGGTAGGATTGGATAACATCTATAGAATTTCATCAAAGATTTTAATAGTTTCGTTGCATAAATTGGGTGATGGCTGTGGAGTTTGTCAATTTTAAGCTACTGTACAGTCTTTACTATGTAGAGACATTACTTTCTGTAGCATAATGTCTATGTCTAATCCAATATGATTAAAATAATATATATTCATTATAGAAACTAGGACAGACCTTGTCAGCAGTATCCTCACTGCATGCATTACCTGAACATGGATTAAACTGCATTTTGTTTTGAATGCTGTGTGTTACACTGGTATTTTCTGTTAATTGTTCTTCTTGTTGCTGCATTTTAGTGCAAAGTGATGTCTCAAGTAGCTCTGGACTTGGAGGAGTGCAGCCACCCAGTGTCTCAAGCAATTCTGGGCTTACTGGAGAAGGGCCATCACCCACTGTCTCAAGTAGCTCTGGACTTGCAGGGGGTGTACAGCCACCCAGTGTTTCAAGCAGCTCTGGACTTGGAGGAGTAGTGCAACCACCAACTGTTTCCAGCAATTCTGGTCTTGCAGGAGGAATGCCGCTACCTGCTGTTTCCAGTAGTTCTTCTCTTGCTGGCGGGATTCAGCCAACTAATGCCTCAAGTAGCTCTGGACTTATGGCTGGAGTGCCACCACCTAATGTCTCAAGTAGTTCAGGGCTTCTAGCTGGAGTGCATCCACCCAATGTCTCAAGCAGCCCTGGCCTTCTGACAGGAATGCAGCCACCCAGTGTGTCCAACAGCTCAGGAGTTCTGGCAGGAGTACAGCCACCGAGTGTTTCAAGCAACTCTGGGCTTCTCATAATGCCCCCACCCAATGTTTCAACTAGTTCTGGACTTTTGGGAGTGCCACCACCAAATATTTCAAGTAATTCTGGACTTCTGGCAATGCAGCATCCAGCTGCAGTTCCAAACATGCCTCATTTAAGTATCAGTAATCAAAGAATGCCAGGAATGCCTCTTATAGATATCCGTCCAGGCCTAATGCCCCATTCGCCTGGACCAAGGTTTCCATTAATGCAGCCAGGAATGCCGCCACAGCGTAGTATTCCTCCTCCCGCAATCCTTGATCCGTCTCTTCACCCACCACCACCTCGAGGTCCTTTTCCTCCAGGAGATATTTTTAATCAAGCAGAAAGACCTTTTGGAACACCAGGAAGACAAAATATCGATAACATTTCTTCTAATCCAGAGAAAAGACTACCTCTTGGAGGTGATAACATTCAACAGGAGGGAGACAGAGATTATCGCTTTCCTCCAGTGGAAAACCGAGATAATCTTAACAGACCATCTCCGGTGGATGTCAGAGATTCTGTTGGACGACCACCAGTTGATCCAAGAGAGGGTATAGGAAGGCCTCCAGTAGATGGAAGAGAGCACTTTGCAAGACCACATATAGACATGAGAGAAAATTTTGGGAGACCAGGCATAGATAACCTTGGCCGAAGAGAGCATTTCGGTTTCAATTCAGACAAGCACTGGGTACAGAGAGGAGATTATGATGAAAGAGAGCACCATGCCTTCCCTATTTATGGTGGCCCTAAAGGCTTCCATGAAGACAGAGAGAGGTTTCGGCATGTAAACTATAGGTTTGATAGTAGAAGTGGTCCCAGTTGGAATAGAGGCTTTGAACAAGATGCTCACAGAGATTTTGATGACCGCAGAAGACCCTGGGAAAGACAGAGGGATAGGGATGACAGAGATTTTAATTTTTGCAGAGAAATTAATGGGAACAGGTTTGGACGAGACAGAATGTCAAACAACTGGATCCCGCCTCCACATCCACGGGTTTTTGAATATTTTGATGGGGCCACTTCTCAACGCAAAGCTGATAATATGCCCCAGGTAAATGGTGAAAATACAGAGACAGAAAGTCAGCCACCAACTGCACAGGTGCAGGATGATCCAGAACTTTATGAAAAACTGACATCTTCCGTCGAGATAAGCAAAGAGAAGAGTGACACAGAAGCTGATATAGAGAGTGAACCAGTGGTAGAAAGCACAGAAACTGAGGGGACATAATCATCACTCAGTAGGTAAAAGATACCTTTTGTAAAGTTGTCATCTCTCTGTAATAGATAAATGGCTGACTGGACCGTAGCAGTTCACTTTTGTCTGCCAGAATTAAGTTAATCTGATGTTCGTGTTCATCTTTCACTTAAATAACTGTACAACTGACTTGTATAGAACACTGTTCTTAATTTGAACATGGTAGGTAAACGTTTTTTGCTTTTGGTTTTTTTTTTGTTGTTGTTGTTGTTGTTGTTTTATTTTATTTTATTTCTTTGGTAAAGCATAAACTTGCCCCCAGTTGCTTTTAATTTCACAATGATAAATTAGCAGCTTGTCAAACAAAGACTTCCTATGGAAGAAAATGGAATTTTTAGATACTACCCTTAGTTTGGCTATCGAAATTGTTATACTTGAAAACAGGTGCTGGTGTATCTTGTCTGTGTTTTTAGGCTGCTGCAGAATTTTAAAGTATAGATAAAGCTGTGATATTTTATGTTCCTATAATTCGGCAGAAAAAAAAAAAATGGCCCATGTTACTTAAGGAGCATAACACAGAGATTAAAAGTGATTTTGTAAAATCTACACTATAGTCTCTGTTTTCTCTAAAGTAAGTGTTTGTGATTTGTTCCTCGTACTGCAGTGAGTTTAAAAAATGAAAAAGTACATTTTAATGTTGGGTGCATTTTGTTTTTAGATGCCAATAAAGCATATTTGTTTGATAACAGTGTTTTAGGTATTGTATTTTTTTGAAAAACCTGCAAGCTCTAAAAACTTGGAATCAGCTATGATATGTGCTTAGCCAGTTGTTGCAAAAGGTTTATATTACTTTTGTAAAACCAGTGCAACAGTTACATGTGCAAGAAGCATACGGTTTTTACATCAAAGATCATGCAGTCCTATTAGTTTATGTAAATAACATGTATGTAAATATCTGTGTAAACTGTTTGTAGATACCACTTTTTCTGTGCGTGCCTGCGTATGTGCAAGCACTCACAGAATGTTGGAGGCAATTCAATAAAATTGAAATGAAACTAGGTTGTGAAAATTTGTCTTTCACCTTCTTTAGGTAGTAAGATAAAACTTACTTCACTGCAGTACTGTCAAGCTTGTATTTATCTGCTCATGCTCATTGTTAAAATGTTCTTACTACTTCTAGAAGGTGGAACATATATACTGTAAGAATATGCAGTAGGATTCTAGCTTACTTTTTTAAATGCAGATATGCATGAAGCCGAAACTTAAGCGAATATTTACATTTTCTTATTTTGTAATATATTTGGTGTTCTGGATAGGTAGTGTTAGTATTTTGAGTACTTTGTGGTTAATTGATTTTAATGACTCAAAATTCAGAAATGTCACATGAGAAGTAAAAAGCTGTTGTTGGTCTAAAACCCGTACATGTTTTTAACAGAAATAAGAGTTAGGGGGTTGTGTTTTGATGGAATAACATTGAAATTGAACCTCTTTTTAAATTTTTGAGATTAATTGGCTGCTTAGGTAAATTAGTAGTGCTATTCTCTCCTGTTTCACCTACTTTGCTGCTTGTGTATCCTTTCAATTAGTGGTGAAAGATTAAGCTGTAGGATGATGTCAGATTTTCAATTTGTTCCATTCAAGTGCATTTCACCAATTTCTTTCAAAATAAGTTTTGTTAAAATTCTGTGTCTGAAGGCATCCTTTCACTCAGTTTTAAGAAAGTTGTTTTTCTCTTGCATAATAACATAATAAGGCTAGATTCTGTTACATGAATGCCCCTTTGGTAAAAGAAACTTTTTTAGCCTAGATTAGAATTTTGATCTTTAACATTAAAGCATTAACATGCAAGTTTTATTTCCCCTTCTGCTTCCCTCAAAGGGGTAAAAGTATGAAAACATCAGGAGTGTAAAGCATTAGCATGCCTTTGAACCTAGAAGCAAGTTACGCATGTGTGTGTTGTCCTCTTCCTCTGGAAAGTGAGGGATTTTTTTCATGCTGTGTCATGGTTCAGTTTTTCAGTTCCAGGGACTTTTATTCTGAATAGTAAACAGACAGCTTAATGAAGGTAGCCCTTGGAAAGAGTGGACTTGAATGAATTATAATCTATTGTGCAAGTAGTAGTCCTTAGGTATGCATTAAATAACTACTGCTTTGTAATGGACCTTGCTGATGCGTTTATTACCGGAACGTGTCTTGGGAGTTGAGATGAATTATGTTTAAGGTAAATGTATTATCATGGGCAGTCTCTGGCTCAAAGAACCGATGCTACTGCACCACCTACTCGTAGTGTTCTGGTCAGGCAGATTTGATTGTGTCAAAGTCCAAAGCACAAAATAGCTCTGATGATATCCTATGAGCTTAAGGGGTTTTATTTCATTTTAATATGTTCAGTTTGAAAGGGCTTCAGTCACAGACCACAGAAATAAATCCTTAAAATCAAACACATATTGGCAGTAGTTTAACTTTTTAAACATTTTGTTTAAAACCTCCTGAAAACTAGAAGTTAATCTGTTGTTCCTCTAAACTGGGACTGGCAGTGTGCCAAGTTGCTATAGTATGAAGATTTAGGTAAATTACCAGGTGAGAATTGTTTAAACAATTTGGTTGGTAGTGGTATAGAACAATGTATTTAATGAATCTATTCTCTTTGTTAATATCTTTCAAACATGAATAAATTGGCTACTGTACATGTGTTACACCACCAATTTCTAAACACTGTCTTTTTGTAGAATAAAAATTTCTTGTACAGTCTTCAGTTGCATCATGTTTACAGCTAGAACTGTTCTATTTCTTATTTAATTAATGTAGCATGCAGACATGTATTACCAAAAGTAGCCATATTTAGAAACTTGAAGGCAAAACAGTCTGGTTTCTTTATCTTGCCAGTAGGAAGTTTTAAATGTTTTAGAGATGTAGTGAAGACTTTCCTTTTTTATTGTAGATTACGCCATCACAAGCCAATGTGTGCACTGAAAGGAACTGTCCTGACACCCAGACCAATTCTTTGATGTGATTCATGGGAGTGACTTTAAATTTTTGCTTTTGCAAAGGAGAGAGTGAGATTGGGACAGAAAGATGGGGCCCAGGCATTGGAGTAGCAGTTCTGGCTTATACTTGTTTAAAGCTTGCTGTAGTGATGAAAGGTTGCGGGTTCTAGCAGCTGAAGAAGCTGATGTACGATTCACGTAAGTGACAGACAGATTGAAAAATATTTCAGGTAGCTTTGCAGGCAACACAATGTATTTAGGCATGTACATTTACTTGAAAACCTTCTGCATCAGTGAGTTGTTTGGTGTATTTACCTTTTTAAACAGGCTGTGGTTCTTTCACTGTAGTGCACTTGAGTAGAACACTACATCCATAAAGATGAAATGTAGCCTTTGTTTGCTATAAGGACATGATTTCTTTGCTGAAGCCTTTTTCTGTGAAATACTGGTACTCTTTCTTTTTATATGTGGTACTTCCTTTTATTACAGACTCAGGAATATATTCTGTTAGATTCCTTTGCTTCGGTAGAGCTCTATACCATACTTAGAGCCACTTCAGTGATTTAAATGACTTTTTGAAGTTAAGGAACTTTTAGCCTGAGTAAGTCAAGATGGGTGTACTGTAATCAAGTCTGTAGTGTGGCATGCACAGGCATTACTTAGGCACAGTTGTAAAATTATAAAATAAACTTATATATAGAAGGTATTTATAAGATAAGCCAATTGATTGCAGAAGTCTCTGAATATAGTTTGAGCAGTTTTGACCATGTGCAAGGATATTTTCTGTTGGTCAAACTGAAAGTACTCTTGACTTTTTCCCCTAACTCACATCTTTGGGTAATTTGCTTTGAAACTGATAGAAATGGATCCTAAATTTCATTCTCTGTCTTTTCAGTAATGTCTTTAAAAATAATATAAGGATGACTTTTTGTTGCTTGATAATAGGAGCTGAACAGTCAGAATCATCGAGTGGTTTGGGCTGAAAGATACCTTAAAGATCATGCCTTGGGCAGGGACACCTTCCAATAGACCAAGTTGTTC
Organism: Oreocharis arfaki; assembly: GCA_013398015.1. Classification (NCBI taxonomy): domain Eukaryota; kingdom Metazoa; phylum Chordata; class Aves; order Passeriformes; family Paramythiidae; genus Oreocharis; species Oreocharis arfaki. The sequence goes on along the minus strand of VZRR01003977.1, from coordinate 762,099 downwards.
AAAACCACATCCAGCCTGGCCTTGAGCACTTCCAGGGATGAGGCCATCCATAACTTCTCTGGGCAGCCCGTTCCAGTGCCTCACCACTCTCACAGTAAAGAATTTCTATCTAATCTAAGTCTGCTGCACATCAGTATAAAGCCATTGCCCCTTCTTCTGTCACTGCATGCTCTTGTAAAAAGTCGTCCTTCAGCTTTATCATTTTGAAGCCCATTCAAAATATCAGGAGTCATCAAGAATAACTGGGATTATTTTTGTTATTAATTCATGTTATTAAAAAGTCTTTCTTTCCCTTTTTTGTTATTGTTGATTCAGGTAGTTAAGGGATCTTTCTTTCCCTGTTGTGACATCTACTGCTGATTCGTTTGAATTTTGCAGTAGTCACATTTTCCTTTCAAGTACTGAGCTTCCACAAGTAGGCATGCAGTGTGAAGCCTTTTGCTGGTATAGAGGAGATTGTTTTAAAAGGCATAAAGGCAGGATGTTCTTTTTTAATTTGAAGCTGCTTGTTTGAACAAGAATGGCAAAAGTATCTTTCTTTGATTGTTACTAGTCTTATGTTTTTCCTTGAAGGGTTGTCATAAAGGTGTTGTTCCCTCCACTTATTTGGTACAAGTTCTTTGGGTGCACCATAAACATAATTCAGTTAGTGTATGTACATGATATTTCGTAGTCAAGAAAAGTCAAATAGAGATACTAAAAAGAAAATTCATGACATATCTCTGAGTAATAGCTTCCATATAGGATCTGAAAAGTGATTCTTGTCAGTGATGAGAGTCTGTTAATAGGGTTTTGGTTGAAGTTGCTAAGCTGTAAAATTGTATTTGCCATTATTCTTTTATTCCTATCTTGCACAAACTTGATGAAAAAGGGTTGTGTCATGGAATATCCTACTCTTAATATCTTTTAGATGCTCTGCTACCAAAGATTAGAGAGGGGGCAGTTCTAGCAGTCTAAGCACTCTTAAAAATCAAGATGTTTTTAAGATATATTGTACAGTTGCAGATTAATGTTTTCTCTCTCAAAGAGTTTAAAATGCACATTTCAGTGCTTGCATAGTAACAGTGATATTAGTTGTGTCACTGATTTACTAATCTTATTCTGTACTCTGTCATTTTTCTTTTAAAGTTAAGTCACTAATGCTAATTTTAAATTTTCTTATCTAATGAAGTCATACTAAAGCCCTCAGACAAGGGACTGTTTTTGTGCTTTGCAAAAAGATATGGTCAGAGAGCATTTTAACTTGTAAATAGGCTAGTTGAAGATTTTTTTCCTCCCTGATTTAATGTTTTAATGCAGCAAAATTCCTCTTGAATGGTTTTCTCTATGTATATCTGTGTCATAATGGGTATGTGTTCACACTGGCATGTGTCAAGGTTTCTGTTGAAATGCAGAAAGCAGATTCTTTAAGGCAGCTGACGATGTGTTTCTCAAACACTTCACAGGTTACTTCACAGCCATATTGATTCATACACTAGAACATTATAATTGTGTGCAATCCAGTGCAAGAAATCCTTACTAGGTGAATAGATGAAGAGTGTTAAATGGATATAGAATTGTTAACTCAGATGTAGGTTGGTAGGATTCACGTGAGCCATGGTTGCAGGGACTTTGGATCTGGATGTCACTTCCACACTAAATAGAGATCGTATTGTAAGTAATGTGGCTTTCTCTTGGTAACACCAGGAGTTAAGTAGAAATAATCTCAGTTATAAATTCTTTTCTAAAAATCCATTCACCTTCATCTAGTCAAAGGAAGCTCTGTCACTGCCACTTCAGCTGATCAACGGAAAAAATACTTGGGATTTATGCTGTTTCTGAGGTAATCACATCTCATTCAGCAATGCAGTGAAATGCAGTTTTAAGTGTGCCTTAAGTTTTTCCTTTTGAGAAGGACCACCCATTTCAAACTTAAGACAAAAATATAGAGAAAATCAATAAATTTTTGTCTGTAGAATTTGAAATGTAATTTTGGGTTCTGTGATTTTCTTCCAGAAATCTTTGGCATTTCAGTAGTGGAAATACATAAATACTAAGTGTACACTCAGATTTGAAAATGTTTACTGAAGGTTGTACTAGTTTGTCCCATTCATCTTGATTTTTTTTCACACACTTGCATTACATTATTTTGTCAGGCAGTTCTATCACAGAATTCCTCTTACAGCAAGTTAGAAATACCTTTGAATTATGTCATTCTGTTGCATAACTGAGATGTTTAAATCTAGGACAACCATAAGACTTTATCTTGAATCTCATGGATTTTTTTGTACAGTATGACTACCAGTGTAGGTAATTCACTATTGAGGACCCTAGTAGTAAAGCTGTCTGTGATTAAAAGTAAAATATTGAAAGCAAATTGGAATGATTGCTGATTGTCTTGAAATTTTGCTATTTGTTAAAAGCAAAATAGTGGCATCTCTCAAATTCCATGTTGATTTAGAAACACCATACTAAACTATGAACTTGGATGGTTGAAATTCTATGAATTGATAAAATGAGTGAGGCACCCCTTATTTTTGTTAGAATGTAAACTTTTGAAGTGATTAGGATAAATGTTATTTCTACAAAATATTGAAGTGTAATTTTTAAGTTTTGTGTGCATCCTGCTTGTAGTTTCTATGTATACACTTCATACATGCTTTGTTCCTGCAATCTTCATTTCACAATCAGAAGCACTATAGAAAACAGGAAAATGTTATGAAATAGCGTATTTTAGCAGACACCAAAAATACTGTACAGACTGGATCTATATGTAAACCACTGGATAGATAGTGGTTTTTTCAGCTGCAATAGCTTGTTAGCCTAATTTGAAATGAGAAAAAATACAGTTAGAAAGCATGAATGAACCTTTCTTTTTTTTTTGATTCAATAGAACTTAATGCATGCCTTCTGATTAAATATTTACTAATTAACAAGCAAGCAAGCATCCAAAGATTTTAAGTACTCCTGAGCATTTTTCTTAGTATTGCTCATACCTCAATTAAAAATGAACACCCCCTCACCCTGTCCAAACAACAAAAACACCCCCACAAAACTCAGGTAGGTGTAAATATTTGTAAGCTTACAAGGTTATTGGAGGTACAACTTGACACAGATGTTAATAGACCTGTTTGGGTATCTTTAAGTAGTAAATACTTTAGAACCCAGCCAAAAGCATGATGAACTATCTCACTTGCAGGGAATGTGCTCGACTGAGGTGTTAGTGTAAAATCCAAAATTATTTTGTTCCTTGTTTGTTATCTCCCAGTCCAAATACTGCCCTTGTTTGGGGTTCCACTCTGAACACTGATTAGAGAATGTTCTGATTAATGCCTGTGTAACCTGTTCAATAAGTAATGCATTCTGTGTATTGCATCACTATAATACAGACACTAGTGAGAACTTGGGAGTGGTGCTGTTTGGGACAAAATCATCGCAGAAAGCAAAAGGGGAGATTACCAAATTCTGTGAATCCCCAGTCTCAAACATTGCTATTGAATGTCTGCTTAGTACAGAGATAATTACTGATTACTTTTAAGTATCTCAGTAGCCAAAAAGGGTGCATTTTACAATAGTATCCCAGTTTGACAAGTGCTGGCTGCAGTATCACTCACTTTCTGCTATCTGTGGAAAATACCGTTTTCTTGATTAAAGTTATTACATTCTTTCATGTTATTGCTAAAGAATTTGAAATAATGCTGCTTCAGTCTAAACCAGTATGTGATATACAGCCTCACTTGTTCACCCTTAAGACTTGACTGTTTCATTAGGTCCAGGATTTCAAACTCTGTCTTGGGTGTCTCAGTTTCTTCTTCAGCAGCCTTTAGAAGAGCAGGTGGTAGAAGATTATGTGGTTCTAGTTTCCTTGATTTTTCTACTGCTTTTAGCCCAAAGCCTTCTAGGGGATAACTTTTTTTCCCTTTCATATTCTCTGTCCTGTGCAAGTATTTATGAGCAGGCTGCCCTAATAAAGATTTTATTGGTAGTCTAAGAGTATGATGAAATAGATTGTATGAAATGTCTGAAAAAAATTGCAAGCACTATACTTGTCTATTCTTGTGCTAGGAAATTAATAGAGTGAAAGAAAGCAAGCCAATTAAAGCTGCTTAAATGCATTGGTCTTATCTTCTGACTCTCCCAAAACAATTGTACTTTCTAAGTAGATCTTTTCACTGTAGCATGTAGAGCAGCCCTTTAATACATGGTCACTGTTCTTTGTTCAAAATCCATGATGTCCTCTAGCTTTCTTCTCTTCATCTGCATACTGCTTTTTTGAAAGCTTATGTTTTATTTAAATAGCATTTTTTTTCTTCAAAGGATTAAAAAAAAATGAATGCACTAGGTTAATAAAGTTTTCTTATTTCATTTTAGAATGTGCTGCCTAACTCTCTTCAATAATTTTCCTTCTACATGAAAAGTTCTTATATTTCTGTATTAACCAGAATAGAAGTAATGAATGACATGTAAAAAAAAAAGAGAGAGAAATAAAATTTTTTTCAAAATTACATATATTTGTCATGATAGTCTGGTTCTAGCATGTTCAAAAATGTAACTAAAATGGCATTTTTCACACATCTTTGCAAATTATCCTGTCTCTAATATGCAGCTGGAAAAGTTGTGCACAAGCTAGAGCTGTCCCATGCAACTTGTACATAGTAGTAAATACCAAAGTCTTGATTTTTCCTTCTCCATTCCGGTCCTTGTCACCAGATATTCTATTTTTTCTTATTCAGAGCGAAGAAATTTAAGGAACCAACAAATTGTCTGAAAGCTATGAAGAATTTAACTTCTCCCAACTTGAAGAATTAATTTGTTCTAAGTGTCTCTCATCTTGATACATTAAAGTAAACAAATATAAATCCAAAAGGAACAAGTATGTGAAAGCAATTTTATAAATATTTCTAGCATTTTTAGTAATAAAGTCTGCTAAAAAACTGGAAAGGTTTTAATTAATGGTCTGTTTTACCATCTGATTGGCTTTTTTTAAAAAAACCAGCTATTTGAAAATTACATTTTCTTAGTGGCCCTTCTCAAGAAATTTAGTCATTGTTCTTTGGTCTCACTTTTTTTTTTTTCCCCAAGACTGGGACCTATTAAGTGTCTTAGAATGCAGCTTTGAAATGACCCATCTTGTCTTACAGTAACAGTCTAGCCATTGACTTGAGCGACATACCCCAAAACATGCCACACATTAAAATTTATTATTGTAGAAATATCAGTGTATGTTTATGTATCTATTTTACAGAAGTTTATGGAAAGCTTAGCTAGGGAATTTACAGGTTACACTATGAAAGGAAACACAGACTTCAGTGTTCACTCTTCCTTTTGCCATACATGTTACACTTAAGGTCTTCTGCAGCTGACATGTACTTATTTTGTCTTCCTCCTTTGCTATGTCAAAGGAGTCAGAGTTAGACATGGGGGTGTTCACATACGGATTTAAGTTCACATACGGATTCAGAGATTTCATCATCTCTGAAAATCAGTTGAATATTTAAAAATCTAAATCTTAAATTGGGGTTTTAAATTTAGCTTGCTATGAAACATTTGGTTGGTTGCGCCAGTTTTTTTACACTATTTGGTGTCTTATTTTTTTTAAGTAAAGCGAAACAAAATATTGTTGCATATATACATAAGGTTCAGTCTTGGTGGTGGTTGATTTTTGTTATGAGAGAATACAAGGTTCCCAGTCTTATACTATAGAAAATGATGCACTGGTGAACTGTGACAGGCAAAACCTTAAGTACCCTGACACTTGGCTGGAAAAAACACCAACCACAACCTTTTATCTCAGGGTGTGAGGTAGCACAGGGAGTGCAAATATGTCCAGGCAAACTGCTGTGTCTTGCCAGGTGCACAGGCAGGTGCTTTGAGAGTGGGATAATATTGAGCTGTATAGACACAAGGCACCTACTCATCCAGGGTTCAAGATTGTCTTTTCTACCTGAGCCACAATAGTGGTATTACTACAGCAGGCAGCAAAATAGTCTTTTTATACTGAACTTTGTCACATGGTTAATATTTATAAATAGGAGAAGTATTTAAAGTTAGTATGTTTTTCAATATAATAGTTACTGCCAAATCAGATTTATAAGCAGGGTGCTCTGCTTGAAGGGAACCCAGTTACAAGCAAGAAAGATGATAAAACCACTGCGGGTGCTTTTTTGGATTGTTCTGGAACAGAATTGTATCTGAAGATACTATAGGGAGGTGGTTCCCACTTCAAGGTCTCACTTGCTGGGGAAAGGCCAGAAGTTAATCCTGAACCTTTTCATTGTTCTGACCTCCCAAAGTACTATCAGTAGGTTGATATTTCAAATACACCTGCATTTACATCTGCATTTGTTTTCCCATTCCTCATGTAGTCTTGACCATGCTAGGTAACAGCCAGCACAAACATGCTACGTCTCATTGTCATCACTGTTCCTAGCAAGGATGTTCTTCGGTCTCTTCCAGTGCCCTTTTGAATCCTTCAGATACCACTGCTATCCATTTCTAAAGACATTGAAACAGGAAATTTAGTGTGTTTTCTTTAGGCACAAAACCTCTACTGGAGTGATTAAATATTTCCCCAATTTTTATTTTCACCCTGATTTCTTTTCTTTGGCAAAAGCTCTTCGTAACGAGCATTTCAAAGATGATTATATCATGGTTTCATGTCTTCAGTCTGAAAGTGAAGTTTTGATGGGTTTTGAAGAAATAGTTTCTGTGTACTCTTGCTATTCCTCTATACTTTTCCTGTCTGCATAGGGCAGTGGTGTCTAGCCAGTCACTGCAGCCTACTTTGTCACCTTAAGAAAGTCCAGTGTGTCCCCAAAATATACTGACACTTTCTGCAAAGAGCACCTTCTTGGGTTGTGTGCAGCGAGAGGAGCATGCAAAATGAATAAGCCTGCCTTTCCAGGACACCTTACCCAGTTTTTGAACCCTTCTTTGCAGCAGGCCTCTGGATTTAGGAAGATGAGAATAGCAGCTGGATGAGGTGCTCCCATTGTTAATTGTCATCTGTACTGGTGTTTAGGGACCTGACATGAATTGCAAGGTCAGCAGGTGTTTGTGCCTTTTGTGAAGGGTGGCCACTTCTGACATGTTTGTTCTGAGGACTTGAGATACCAAGCAAAGCCCTAAACTCTACTGGCACCTGTGCAGTTGAGGAATTGCTAGGTCTTGTCTGTGGCATGTGGCAAATGCTCCCTTTCACATGTGCCTTTTACTGTCGCTTCTTTGAAAACATCACTATTGCTTTTCCACTATTTAATTCTCTCCTGCATAAAATAGAGCTTGATGAATCCAAAATGGTGGGAGGAGTTCATATCCCCTGCTTATGGATGTGGTGAGGGTCCTATACTATGCGTCAGAATGCCATTAAATTTATTGGTTTCTAGTGGTGAAAAACAAATATTTCTCAGATCAAGGTATTTCCATAAAAGAACACATATTTTTTTGTCTGTATAGATTGTAGAATAAGAATTTGAATTAGTTTCTTTTTATTCTTTAACCTTTTATCTTTATTCTTTTATCTTGTATACCTGTACATTGATTCTGTGTGCAGTGTGCTTCTTGAAAAAAGTGCATTAGTACTTTATTAACTTTCTTCTCTCAAAAATTATGTTTTCTGCATTTATTGACATCTGAATGTATCACAACCTAATGGACTTAAAGGAGGATGCAAAAATGAGCAGCCGAACAACAGCAGAGGAACTGGGAAGTCTGTTCTAGTGGGACTGAGGAGTGAATTGTGGGCAAGAAAAGGAGAGATCTTTGAAGCTCAATCACCTTAGCTGTGGTTATTGATGTAATATTTTATTCTGCATTCTAAAATGAGGAACAATTTTGTAACCGAATTCATAGGAACTAGCAAGTTGTCAAGTGTCAGAGTATTGCAGGATTTTTCTTTTGAGAGAACCTCTTTTTGTGAAAATTAATATTAAACAGTGTAGCAACTCCTCTCACAAAGGTGCAAATGTTGCATGTTTTGAAAAATTTTCTAAGCATTTGCTGATTTTGTTGCTGATGCAACAAACCTGAGATTTGATATTCCTTTCTTTGGTGGTTAGGTATTGATTGAAAATGTTTTTTGAAGTGTTGGCAGTGACCAAAGGGAGATTACTGTGGTTTTGAAGAACTGTGAAACTGAAGGATTTGTGAGGGATATTAAGTGAATTCACTGGGATTTATGTATGTTTTCACTTGGTTATAATGTAGAATTGGTACCTAACTAGCTGGCTGCTGCTGAGGGTTAACACTGTTATACTTTGGTATTTTGTTTTGCTTTTGGTTTTCGTAATTTCAAACACGCAAGAGTTTTGTTTGTCAGCTTTGCAGACCATGAAGGGTCACATGTAACCCTGTCAACAGTCAGGAGGAGCCTTGTAAACTAAGGAGAAATTATTGCTAGCCATGATGTTTATAAAAGTTATGTTAAAGGGAAAAAAAAGTGATTTTGAAAGCAAGAAATGCTGAATGCTTTTATTAGATTAGGGTGTCTCCTTACAGTTTGATAGAAACTATAAAGAGAAACAGCTGAGATAGCTGCTGGGAAAGTATTTGACTTACTTTTTAAAGGAAAAGAAATCACTGACCAGTTTCTTTGCTAAAATCTCTATGTTTAGTCTATTTGACTTGTTCTTTTAGAAACAAACACAAAACTGAGATCTAACAAAATACTTTAAAGTCTTTTTGAAAACTGCAAGCAGACTTAAGCAACTATTAAGAAGCTCTGTAGAAACCTAGCAACTGTACTTTGCAACCTGCAATGAATACCTTTGAGCAAGGGACACTACCCAATAATAAATTTTCTTTTTGTAGTTTGAAATCTGAAAAAAATTTGCAAGTACTTATTTGTTTTAGTTTTTGAAAGAAATTTCGATATCTCTTTTTTCACTCTTGCTTGTAGTTAAGATATTTTTTCTTCCCTGGATTTTGCTTGCACTTCATTAAATTTATTTCCCAAGCTTGATGATTTGCTGCTGTGAGACCAGCAGAGGGTGCCCAGGACATGCGTAGTCGTGGCTGTTTCTTCCAAGCCCACTCTGGTGCGGCTCTATGGAAACCAGAGAGCTGCTGCATTAAGTCCTGTACAGGTGAGCTGCTTTATGTCTTCAATACAATTCTCACAATAATTCACTCTTGTGCCTCAGTGCACTACTTTCTGTACAGTTCTTGTGTACATGCTCACTGGGGATAGTTTTCACCCTCTGTTGTACCCTCTATTGTACACTAGTTGGATTTTCTATTTCAGTTTTTTCACATTGATTTGTACTCAGTGCACTAAGAGGAGGCCAGGGGTTTAGCCTTACAATGTTGAAATGTGAAAGGAAATCCCAGAAAGGTAGAGATTTTCCTGTGATAACCTTCTTCGTCAGTGACTAATTTCTTATTCATCTCTTTATTAAGATTTTTTCCTGGTTCTTTTCTGAAGTTTTCATTTCTGTTTTTTTCTCCCCATACTACAGTGAATATCTTCTCACTCTGTTCAAGAACAATGTGATTGTAGTATTCTCTGCAGGTACAGAGTATGGATAAAATTATGTTCTTTACTGTGAATTAAAGGAAGGAAGTAAAGGCGAATCTGGTTTTACACCTTTTGGGGCTTTTACAGTATAAATACCCTTTCAGTTTTTACATGGACATGAGGTTCATCAAACAGATTCAATAAACTGTTTTTTAAAACTGTTGCTTAAAAAGAAAACAAGCTAGTAGATTTCTTTCATTGCATCTGTTAACAGAAATCCTGATTTGTCCCAAACAGTAGGAAAGAGAATTTTTTTCAGTTTTATTTATATCAGCAAAGAAAGAAACTTCTGTAAGTCCTCTTTCTCTTGTTAGAATTGGTTGTGTGAAGAAGGATCAAAGAGCGGTTTCCATGTAGCAAACCCAGATTTGGTCCCATAGAAGTTATGCTGTTTGATTGCTGCTTGAATTATCCTTATCTGGGTAGCACAGTAGGTCCAGCACGAACCTCTGGACAAGTCTCCCTGTGTGTGAAGCGAAGGCTAGCACGTCTCATTCATAACCTCATATTGTCACTTGTCCATCTCGGATTCTACTACTCCTTTATCAACTGGCCACCATCTTGCAGAGGGCACGTCAGTAAATCTCACATGGTCCCTTTACCTGTAAAGAGCTCCACTTCTGCACTCCTCTGGCAGCAGAGAGAAGGAAAAGTCTCCCAGCTTCCAGATTTCTAGCTCAGGCTATCCAGCTCCTGGTGAGATGGAAGAGAAGCTTCATTTGAATGTTCAGTGAATAGTAACTGAAGAGGTGGCAAGAGGGACGGCTTCAAAGACAGCTTGGGTGGCAAAACAGAGCAGCCACATTCATAGTGGGAGCCTAAAGGCTGCTCTCCACAGCAGAGTCAGGGCAATAAGGAGATGGATGGGCTTTTGTACAGTCACTCTGCTCACATGGCAGATGAAGGAATACTTGTGGGTGAGCCAAGGAAAACCGTGTTGCACATGTAAAGCAAAAGACAAATTTAATTGCGTAAGTGACTAAAAAACAAAAGGAAATTTGATTAGGTCTTCAAAATATTGTTTGCAAAATATGACTGCATATAGACTCAAAGAGTGCCAATTGAAGATAAATAAAAATTGTCACTTTTAATATAAGATACATAATATCTATAATTTTGTTTATAAGAAATCAAGATCTGAATATGCATTAAACTGTATCATTGCTAAACAAATTTATATTGATATACTATATTTTCTCCTCAAAAAATATAATGGTTTTATTTAATTCCAGATCAGAATGTTTAGGTGGTCATTTTAGTAAGAGTAAACCTAGCTACAGGGAAAAAAAAAACACACAACAAAAATTATAAATGGAAAACTAGGTTAAATAAATGATCAAAATACTCTCTCTTTTTTTCTGATTTAAGCAACTTGAAAATAAAAATTAAAATCATTTCAACTCAAACAGTCTTTCTAAAGGGAATTTTAAGTTTTCCATGTTCTGTGCTGCCACTGTAAATGCTGAACAGGTTCCCTGCCAGGTTTCCTGGCCCCCAAGTCAGGCCACAGCACCGGGAGGGGCACCTGTGCTCCATATGCCCATGCTGTGGACGTGGCTGCTCAGCAGCTGTCACCCTTGTTTGGTTCATGGGCTGTCCTGGGAAAAGGCGGTTGGAGGATGGTGCTGGTAGCACCAAGGTTGCAGATTCAATCCCTCTGTTGGCCCTTTACTTAAGACCTGGACTCATTGATCCTTGTGGATCCCTTCCTGCTCTGAATATTTTGTGAGTCTGTGTGAAAGTTGCCATAGCAATGGGGTGGGAAGGAACAAGGAAGTCTTCTGTCCACCTCTTTGCTGGCCAAGTAAATGCAAGTGCAGAAAGCTCTTATTCCTGTCGGGGCAAAGTACAGGCTTTCCTTGGGCTCTTCTAGGGGAGGATGCACTGCTGGGTGAATAGTATCTGTTTCCAAAGGTCAGCTTTACTAAAGATGCTTGAAGTATCAAGAAAATACTTTTTTTTCACAGACTCATTAGGTTATTTGGCACCCACCCTACTGTTTCTCATCCCCAAGTGGGCATGCCTGTAACAAGGCATGGTGATGTCTCCCAAAGGAGTTGCTTGAAACAAAACCTCAGACTCATCCTGCTGAGAAACAGTTCTTTGGGCAACTTAGCAAACCTTGAAAAAACTGCTGCTTCTCATTTTATTTTATAGCTCTTGTAGCTTTCTTTTAAGATGCCATAAAAATCTGAGGGTCTTGGGAGAAATCATAGTATCATTTGGAAGTAGTCAAAAAAATTACTTAATGTTGTATCAAATTCTCAACCTCCAACATGGTAAACCTTTTACTGCCTAGAAATGAGATTTTGAGAGCAGGAGCTGTGTATGTCTTCTATAAAATGTTCCTGATTTTCACTGTCATTCTGAAAATTTGTGCTTGCATGTGAAAGTATGAAAGGAACTGACACAGAAAAGGGTCTGCATCACTCAGGTTTTTGTGCTTATCAGGGCACTGCTGTTCCCCATTGTTCCCCATTCCAGGCATGTTCTGTATCCCTAAAAAAATTTTGTTATTCTAAAACATGTCTTGAATATTCAATGCTGACACAGCTAGAGACACTAACTTTCATTAACTCAGAGACCACTAACTTTCATTAACTCAGAGACCACTGTGGAGTTATGGTAGAAGCTGTCCCTGGACTGGCAAGATGTCTACCTCACCTGTTTCCCAAATTCCTGCTGGATGTCAAATGAAGCAGTTGGTAATTTCTTTTGGCACATGGAACCATCAACTGTGGTGTCAGGAGCAGATGCTCATCCTGCTCAGCAGTTCCCTGAGAGGGTGAGGAAGGCACCCCTCAAACTGACCAGAGAGCTGAGTCTGAGCAGTCACCTCTAACTCACAAGCAGTACCCATCCATGCTCATTTCAAGGGAGTATTAAGTTAGTTTTAGTAATAAGAAAAAAACACGCTGCCCAAGCGTATAAACAAGTAGAAAGGAAAATAACCTTATGGTAGAATTTAGTCAAAATTTAGGTATTTATGGGTAGATTAGATTCTCTTCTAGTAAAGATAGATTCAAAAGTATTATATCATGCCTTGTCAGGGGGCAAGTTGATTGAAGAAAACTTATGACGAGTTCCTGACAGTTCAAATTATGCTACTACTACAGAGCAGATAGCATGTTTTTTCCTTTTGTCTCCCATGTAAGTGGATGAGATGGATGCGCTTTGGTAGCTATTGATTGCACATTTGCTTTGTATATCTAAGGTCTCAATAGTGACCGTCTGAAAGCAGTAGTTAAACACTATTTGAATGTGGTGTGTTAATTTAAGGCTCTCCTGCCTTCTTTTCTACTCTTTTATTTCATCCTTGACAGTCTTCAGGATCAAAACACATTTGAAGAGGTTGAAGGGCAACACTGCCAAAAAGAGAAAGCATAAAAATAATCCACTGGAATATGTCTGTTGGAAACATGGTCAGACCCTGAGATGAGCACAGTTTGGTCAGAGTATGATGCTAATTACACCAGCATTGTGGGTTTCATCCTTCTACAGGCTATTCACTTAGCAGTTGGACTTGCTGATCCTATTGGGTCCCTTCCAACTCAGAATGTTCTGTGATAATCTCTGTTTAGCTGTGAGAGTGCTCATTTAGTCACTCAGCAGTGCTTTAACTGTTATAATAATAAATGCTTTTGATTTCCTCATTAATACTTTGAAAAGTAGATTGAATTGCTTCCCCCATTGATTTACCACTCCTTTTTATGATTATTATAAAATTTTAAAATCTAGATACTACTCCAGCAAAGCACATAAAATATGATTAGTCTGTTTAGAATAACTGGATGTGCTTTCATTTAAAGTGCATGTGGGAGCATCATTGCATTAGTGCCTAAAGGAAAAGGAATAAATAAGGGAAAAATGGAGAAACAGAAGATAATGTAACAACACTTATGTAAATGTGATCATTTGCTTCCGTGATTGTAAGCACGACTGATAAAGCAGTGACAAGTTTTAAAGTCTAATATGTTAAAACACAGCTTTAGTTTGTCCTTTTGTTCCGTTAATGTTTCTGTTTCCTAGCTTTTACTTTCCTGACATTGTGGTTCAAGGTAGATGAGCTTGTGAGATTATTCTGTTTTTTCTAATGAAACCATTTTTTTCTGTCCTAGAATGTTATTCTAGAATGGGAAATGTCAGGTTTTCAAAAAATATTTGAATAACATTTCTTGAAACTGGGTTGATTTCCCAAAGTTTCATATTAAAAGTTAGGAAAAATGTTATGCAGAAACTGCCCTTCTGCCACCAAACTCTTACTTGATGGAGTTAATTACCTTTCATGAATTTCAAAATAATTCACATAAAGGAGTTTAATCCTCTGAAATATTCTGTGCAATATCTTTCACAAATAGTTTATTGAGATTCTCCTTCCTCCCATTTGCTTTCAGTGACACTTCACATTTTTGATAGAAGCAGATGGTAGATTTTTCATTAGCACTGTGAGATATGATACCTTCTTTGTCTTTTAATTAAGTTTTCAAGAAGCAGGTATGTTTCCCAGGCTGCAAGATTTTAACTGAGACAGATTTTAGTGATGTTTTTACTTATTATTAAGCCATATTTTAATAACTACAGATGGGTGTCCATAAGCCCAGATATGAGTAGATATCTTGTCTCCAAAATCCTTGAAGTTTCAATTAGTCTTCCAGGTATCTGTCTGCTTTTAGTCCAGTATGATATTTAGCTTGACTATTTTAAACAGACTAAAATTTACAGCACTATCAAGTCCCTGTTGGCAGTCAGGATATAGATGTAAATAGCTATGCATCCTTAATTTGTTTCCTTATCTGCGTTTATTTTATATGAGCATTGAAATTGTATTATTAAATTACTGCACTGTTTAAACATAAGAAGGCTCAAACAAAAACATGTTTTGTATGGAAGTTGCTATACAAAATAAAGCTGTCTTGTAGTTGCATCCAAAAAATCGATGTGTCATCACATTAACAGAGGTCTCTTTACCATAATAGATTATTTTTGTTTTGCAGGAAATTAAAGTGCCAGTTTATTCTTTGTTTCTGGAAAATCTTTTTTTTTTCAGCACAGGAAACAAATGGTTCTAACTTGTATTTGGTCTCTTAAGCTTACAACTGTATAACTGTGGAAAGTAATCAATTAAAAGACATGGCAATCTGGCCCTCAGTACTAAAAGTAAAATAATAATTTTAGTCTCAGAGGTTACTCAAGTCCATCATTCCCTTCCTTTGAGGCATATGTTCATCCTGAGTGTGAAACAGTGCACTGTGTAAAACCACAGGTTCTCAAAGACAAAAATATTGTTCCCTAGCAGGTGGGTGTAAATCCCGATGTAATTGCACCTGGGAAGTAAAGTACATTTTGAATCAAAATGATGGTTCTTGGTACTTGTGCTGAAATCAGCCTAGATTAACACAGAATAAGCATTCCTTGTGTGCTTATAAATATGCACATCCATAGTCTTTCATGTTGGATTATCCTGTCTCTTCCCACTCAGTGTAGTATCTTTTATGTTCAAGCTTCCTTCTTTTCTGGAACTGCCCAGCTCCTGCTCACACCATCACCTTATTTCTTAAGGCACTTAAGCCAGGACTTAACTTTGTGTCCAGAAATTTTAATTTGGCATAGTTAAGTACAATACTGTAAAAGACTGTATTCCTTTCGAATCATGGTCAGTTATAAAAATGTGCTGCCTTATCCTTCAAGCTCTCATGCTAGGATATTTGTAAAATAAACCAGTAAAGTCACAAAATACGAAATTTTATGGTGACAATTACTGTGCCTGCACATTGTCTGTAAATTCCTTCTTTCTTCTGCTTGTTTTGTGGAGATCAGAGGAAAGTACAATATTAACTTCCATAAACCTTGATCTCTCATTGCAACTTTATTATTCTCCTTCTTACTGTATCTAATCACCTGAGCATTTTGACTAGCATGCTCCTGTTTCCATGGTATGCATTCTTTATTCCAGATGAGATGTGTCCCTGCTTTATTACTTGCTGGAAAGGATCTGGAGCTCTCGTATAAACACATCAATGATACAGTTTCAAAAAAGTCAGGAGAATCAGGAAATTCCATCTGTGTTGACACCCTCTCACAAAAATCACTAATTCATAGGAATATGATCCACTATATTAATTACAGTTTAATGGAAGTTGGATTGAGTGCTCTAAAGTTAAGATCTCACGTGGCTTACTGTAGGCTTTGTGTGATAGTGGACAAATTGCTTTATGTCTCAGTATTTTGGTTTTCCATTTATCATAAAGGGCTGATGACAGAATTTGCTTTTTTTTTTTTTTCCCCCAGTTCTTGCCTTTACTCATTTTGAGTGTGATAAGTTTCATAACAGAAGTGCTAGGAACAGATTTGGGCCCTGCTGCTATCACTGGTAATGGGAAATTTTGTTACGCCTTCTCTGCTAACAACCTGCATGCTTTCAGGGAGAGTTTGACTAAACTGTTCAACAAAGACAAGGATGCTTTCATGTGATTAGGAAGTTACGGACAACTCTTCTGTCCTTGGAGGCTCATGATTATTTTCAGTATCCTCAGTCCCTAGTTAGTATAGTTTCTTCAGTGTTTATGTTGCCATAAATGTCTGTAATAATTGTTCAACGTACGGCAACCTAAAGATGGCATGATGTGTAACAGAAAGAGGAATATCCACTACATTCATAGCACTTAGCTGGTGCTGCCTTTCAGTGGAGACACTTAAGTAGATGCCCAATAGGGCATTCTTACAAAATAAAGGAAAGCAAGTATTTTCTGGAAATTGACGATATCCCACTTAGTTACGTCATTTGATAGAGAGGTCACCTTCAAATTTATTTGACTTCATGAATCGTCCTTACCCATGCAATACGGTCTATGGAGGCTCTGGAGTGACTGTGGAATCAAAGAAGGAAATAACTCTTTTGAGTGTTGCTTTTTTCATCATTTCTATAATTACAGGTGCTCCTTCCCCTCTCCCCTCCCCACCCCGCTGAAGCAGTTAGAGGTGAAAACGGCTATTAAATTTAAATTAATTTCAAAGGGCATTAGGCAATGAAATGTTAATGCTACCTCAGTACATTTGGAAAATAAATAGGGAGTAATCAGGATGTTGCATTACAAACATTTCTGTGTCAGTATTGTACTTTTACTTTTTTTCCCCCTGTAGGGACCATTAAAAAAATTCAAATCTGATTCAAATCTGAATGTCTATGAATTGTACAGTCTCATTCGTTGTCTACATTTATAAGTAAAAGCTAGTGTAATATGCAGCAATTTTGACATCATACCAGGAAAATCATACAAATCATCATTAAAAATGGTTGAAGTATGACCTTTATTTTACTCTAACCTGAGGAAGTTTTTCAGAAAGCAATTAGGCTTGACAAGAAAGTTGAACAACTGAGTAATTGACAGGATCTGTTTAATCTCATTTATCAATCCTTTTGATTTTGCCAGGACAATAGTTATGGTCTGTATTGTCATGCAAGAAGAAAGTTCCAGCATACACAATACATTATCCAGTCTTTACATGTGATCAAGCATAAGAACAGACCTTTGTCTACGTTTGCCTTGCTCTCCACTTTGTTATTTTAATGGAGAGTAGTTTGTTTTTATAGGTAATTTTGTTTAAGGTTAAGAGAAGATAAGTGGAAATGTTTTGCTCTGCACTCTGTGCACGCTGTAGTTTGGAAAATGGATTTGCTCCATTGGAAGGAGCACCTTCAATTAGAGGCAGGGAACCTTATGCTAGGGTTGCTGTAGGCACAGGGTGTTTGACTGTAGTACAGGGGAAAACCCACGGAGGGGCCTGGCAGCAGTGTACAAGACCCAGCACACCCAAACTGCTCCTGCTGGCCGTGCAGCGTCTCACTCTGTGAATCAATGAGCCCCACTTGCCAGTTTACATGAGGGTTTTGGTTTTGAAAATTCCAGTTAATGTCAGTTAAATTCTATGCTTCTTAACAAAAAAAATAATAATAGTAAGAGACCTGTTTTGAATCCACCAGTGTACAGGTGAAGCCACTTGAGGGTCTGCACACTCAGGCTTGCCCTTCTGTGAGGGATAGGACCCTTCACTATCTTTTTCCCTTATCTCTACTCCTCAGACTCTTCTAAACGCAGCAGAACTTGAGGGCCTCGCTCTGGGTGTTCCCATATTGAAGCCCGTCTTTCCATCTCTGCCAGGCGGTGCTGCAGCCTCAGCCCTGCCTATTGCTTTTAAAGCCTACTCAGCTCATTCTAACTCATTCACTAACTCATTCCTCCAGTGGCCCCACAGCATGTGTACCTAAATCCTCTGGATAAACCACTCCTATGATAATACTTCTGTAAACCACTGGAAATGGCTATTGGCAGCAAAGGTGGAGTAAAGGTACGACTGAGCATGAGCATGTTGAACAAGTAGAAGAGCATCCAGAGCATCCAGTGGTGACTGAGTGGGTGCTTTCTGCTACTTCCAGCCAATTGAATTAACTAGCTAAATGGATTTGAGAGATGCATCCCTTGTCCTGCAGGCTCCATCCTTCCTTGCAAGAATCTTGAGATAAATGGCAGCCGTGTGCATCACAGTATTCAGTCTCTTTGATTGAAAGCTCTGATATGTGCCTGGTTTCTGTGGCCGAGCATGAGGCTGATGAGGCTGGGTGGGATCTTACACAGGATCATGTGGGCTGTTTGCCTGCTTTCAGGGAGAACCAAGGACACCTCTCCTCATTCCCACATGGATTTGTCTCAGCCGCTGCCATCACTTCTTGTGACACCATTACATGCAATACCTGTATATAACCTGCTGACTGGCCTTGTCTTAGAAAGCTTTTCTCCTTAACTCCATACTAAGTCTTGTCTTCTGCATGATGAATATGGAGAGCAATTAGTTATCATCCTCTTCTCATAACAAACTTCTACATATTTTAAATATGTTATCATGTCTTCTCTTAGTCTTCACTCTTTCTAGACTAAACAATCTATTTCTTTCAACCTTCTATTCTTCTACATCTGTTATCAATTTTTTGTGGCTTTTACCTGGACTCCTTCCAACTGTCTCTATCCTTCAACAGCCCAGTAGGCAGAGCTGGATACAGTAATTCAGTCAGGGTCTTGCCACTGCTGGTAGGGGAAAAATAATTACTTGATTTGCTTACATTATTACTGTGATTATATATCAGGCTGCCTTTTTCTGCAAGTGGATAGCGTTCTGACTTAGGGTTTGCTTATAGACCACTCTAACTCCCTTGCAGATCTTTCTATAGTAATTCGCCGTTCTCTTTGTGGATCTAATGCATTAATTTCAGAACATTTATCCAAATTACTGCAATTGTGGTGAGTTCTAATCCAAACTTGTAAACTGCTTGCCACCTCACCCAGTTTAATATATCCTATCGGATGTTACAAACTTTTATCACCAAAGTATGAGATTGTCAAATATACGAGGCATCAGAATTACAGCTCACTTGTTTTGAGAAACCTCATGAAAGGCCTTTATCTGATTGATAACATGCAAAAGTTATATTGTAGGATGTAGTCAGACTTTTCTCTGCCTATCACTGTGTCAGGATATGACGACCTGAGGTCACTGACATTTCAGCCACCAAGGGCAGTGCTCAGGTGCTAACTTGATCTCTGCAGAGCTACAGGTGATGGCCGCAGTATTCTCACATTCAAAGTTTATTTTGAACTAGCAAGGTTGTTCAATGCTGCATTTCTTTTCCTAATACATTTGCAGGATTTTTCTTAGCTCTCTCTATCTTTCTTTTCCCTGCATGTTTGCATGGTGAATTCCTTGCAGTTCTTCCAGCACGTGTACTTACCAATACCTCTTAAATTACTACTTTGGGGCTCTAGGGTAATAAATGATCTCCTGGTATAGCATACTCCTCACTTACTCTGCACTGGGTTAATTTGCTGCTGTGCTTTATTGCTGCCCTCCTGTAAACGAGTCCTTTCTTTTGAACTCTCCCCCTCTAGATTGCCTTTGCCTAGGGGTGTCCTTGATAAGTCTCTGGAGCTGGCTGTGGCTGCATTCCCTGTGCTTCTCTAGCGTTGGTCTGCTCTTTCCTTCCTAGGAATCATGCAATCTCTCATTTTATAACCACTTTGGTTTGATTTCGTTTTCATTACTAAATTCTAAAAAGTTCTACAAAACGAAAGTTAAAACTAGAACACCCTCCCATGTCTTTTATGGCCTGCCAAATTACTTCTTCAGCAAATACTTGAGTATCTTTTTCTCCAGGAGAAATAAAAGAGACGTTTAATACCAAACTTTGTCCATTTTCTAATTTTTTTGAGTTTTGGTATGCTCCCATGGAGGAGTTCTTTCATCCAGGAAGCCAACAGAAGATTGTTTCAAAGGTCATCTTCACTCCATGAAGTAGCTGGGGGAATATTTTTATGACTTACTAATCTAATCCTTTCTGCAAAGCAATTGCAGCTGAAAAACACGGCCTGACCTCAGAAGCTGAACATTGTTTTAAAACATATTCTGCAGCTGTTTAAAACACATCTGGAACATACTTCCTGAAGAAACTACAGGGGATTCTGTGCCTGTTATCATTATAATTGATCATTATAATGGCAACCACAAAGAGATGAGATAGAACCAGCTGTTACATCACACATATATATATATATCTATATCTATCTCTCACACTACCCTTGGGACAGGTTGTCAGTGTGCAGCATGATACATATAATCTCTCCTGAGCAGTGAACAAAGCAGAGCTAAGACTGGCAGGGACTTCTACAACCTATCTAAAAAGAGGTGAACAAGATAAATCTTATATTGGTACAGCACCCAATGAGAGCATTGGTCTCAGAGTGAGGACTTTATGGTTGATCTGTCTCTTATGGGGCAGATTGAAAGCCTACATCTGCAGCCCTTTTTTCCTTTAGGGAAGGATCTCTGTGGTTCAGCTATTTGAGAATATTTCTGATTTTCTTTGTTTAAAAACTGTTCTGTAATAGTTATTTCATGCCTCTGTAAATGGATGACAAATAGCCACATTTTAGTGAAACCGTAACTTTCTTTAAAACCATTTCTTACCCTGCTTTTAGTGCTATTTCAGTAGCTCTGTGGGCAACAGCAGCATTTTTCTGTCTTTGGAGGTTCCAAATACTAGAAATACTTTAAGGGAGTGATTTTGGGTTCAGTTTGTATTCATACAGATAGGTTATATATCATGGGTGTTATATAATGCCTTTAATTTAAGAGTCCATAACAAAAACAAAACATTTATTATATTCTGAGGCACTTCCAGGAAGCGAATAACTATGATTAACTGGATAGGCCATTAGCCACCACTATTACTGCTCAAATGCAGCTGAAATAGCATTTATTTAGTGGTAAAAATATTTGGCAGCACTGCACTTGCAAAAAACCCTCAAAACTTTACATTTGGAAAGTCCTCTACATTCCTAGAAATTTCCAAAGAGATGGTATTTAAAGGCACCAGACTCAATTTTCCTAGGCTGTAACTGTACAAGAAATATAGTAAGTATATAATTTAGGTGAATATTGCATTTTAAGAATCTTATACCATCATATATAAGAATTCAATAATCAAAGTAGCTGTGGGCATGAAGTTTTCTATGGATTGATTACGCTCACTCAATTATCTCCACTTTATTGTACATATTTACTTATGGTCAGATGCATTTGTTCTCTGCAGTACATACATTTTCCCATGTATTTGGATCACTGAAGAAATATGTTCTGCAATTAGAGAAAAAACCCATACTTGTTCATTTTATAATAGAATTACTAATGAAATAATGATAGCAAGATTTTTCTGTTAGTGATATGAGCCAAAGAACTCAACCTAACAGATACTAAGTTACTTACCATATTTTACTTGTGGGGTTTTTTAAATGCTATCTTGGCATTGAAATAGATTGTTCTTTTTAGTATATCTTAAAAACCTTCTATTGTGATACCTTCTATTGCAATGCCTACTGAAAGCTTTACTTACAGTAAAAGAATTTTCCTTTGTGATGAATTTTTGTTCGAAACAAGAAACAGAGTATTTCTTCAAGAGAGCATTAAAGATCTTCAGATTACTTTTTAATTTAATAGTCTTTGCAGTTGAATCTGATCAGAAACAAACTATCTTCTGAGGTTTCTCTATTTTCTCTGTCTCAAACAACTTGCTAATGTATTTCATGATTTCTCTAATGTCAGATCTCTTCAGAAATGGTGGTGGTAGTTACAGTAAGAAGATATTGTAGTAATTTGCAAGAATATTTCTGGTTTAAATCCTTTGGTGAACAGGAATTATATGAATTTGGCTTTGTTGCTCTCTGGAGATCCTTGGCATCCAGAGTAGGCTACATTCCCCAGCTGATTGGATCTGATGGATAACTTTCTGTAGATTGGGTGGTCTGTGGTGGAGCCAAGGAGCAGACTCTAGCTCTAGTGATTGTCTTTTTTAGAAAAAAATACTGTCTCTTCACAACTGAAGTTGAATTTTTCCCCGTTTCTTAGAAAAAATAGTGTCTATTGAGAATAGTACGCTTGGAAAAAATAAAAATTTTGAAGGGCTGGGTAACTCTGAAACTTCACAAAATTTTTGAAGTGGACATGTGCAAAAGAGATAATTTTAAAAGCAGAGTTATCAAGAGAATGCAACTACCAGTGTTTAAAAACAGATCAGTCTTTGTCAGAGCTAATGGAGAAGAATAATGGTGATGGAGATGTTTCTTGATATGGAGAGTGCCTGAGTCTGTAGTTGAGAAAAGAAAGATGGGATCAGCAGCTGGTAAAATAGTAAGTTTTGCTGATTGTGATAATTATTTATATAGAGCTATTTCCATTGTTTTTTGTTAAGAGGGACCATTACAATTTTTTTTTAAGAGACAGATGTATGCACACCAAAATGTCTAAAATGTAATATGAGAGAATGTGAAAATAAAAAAAAAAAATCTATTTAACAGTTCATCCAGTTAACCCCCCAGGATGGATTTAATAGTAAGTCATTGGGAGACTGTAGCTGGCATCATAGCAGCCTGTAGTCTTCAACGGGAAGAGCCTTGGCAGTGCTCTGGAGCTCTGTCATCCCATAATGATTATCTGAGGCAATTTTTATATGTTGTGGCATTTGATTGGAATAACTGAAATGAATGAGCAGTAACACCAATGTAGATTGAATCAATGTTTTTAGAATTTGCAGAGAGGCAGCTGACTAGAAAATGGAGTTAATGATCTGAAACAAAATGACCTACAGGAAGAATATCTTCTGCTTATTTAATGCTGGACTGACCTACCATCAATACAGAGACATTTATAGAATAACAAGAGTATGGAAGTAAGAAGCATTCTGTTTACATAATTTATAAATTTTAATTAAGTTGCCAAAATATTTTTAGCACCAGGCCCAACAAGACAGAATCAGACTGGAATTACTGACTTTCTGATCAATAGCAGCTGAGGTCACAGAGAAACTACAAGTAATGACAAATCATAACTTGGACCTAAAATAAGATTACTTAAGTCATTAATTAAGCTAAATATAAACGATTGCATTTAAATGTTGACTGATATTTTCAAGCCATTTTTAGGATCTTTAAGAGAAGCTTCATGTTGTAAGATTCACCTTTTCTGGCTATTCATGCATTTTTAATTCACCAGGGACATAATTCCTGCACTGCAGCAATTGGAAACAGTATTTCCACTGCAAAGTGCGAACTGTGAAGGGCATGTGGAAAGCAGGCTAATGGTCTCCTTTGCATGGCTAAGCCCAGGCAGAAGACATGATTGATAGACAGTAGAGGGGACACAGGAAACACATTCGTTCTGCAGATTGACAAAACCCTAGCAGGCAACTGCAGATGGGTGGGTAACTTTCATCCAAAGGAGATGCTGCAAGATCGGGATAAAATTTAGTTATACAAATATGAAGTCAAGCATTCAACGAAATAAGTACAGTTTCTACAATTACTTTTTAGAGACAGCAAAACAAGGGAGGGGGGAAAAAAAAGTGTGTTTCTTACTTGTGAGATATTTCTGAGCCATTGTTGTAGTTGTGTAGAAAGAAAAAAAGGTGAAATGCTATCTTTGGACATATCAAGCAAGGTAACTCCAGCAGAGGAAGTGAAGTTATCAGTGTCTTTATCATAGAATCATAGAATCACTTAGGTTGAAAAAGGTCTTTTAAGTTCATCAAGTCCAACCATTAACCCAGCACTGCCAAGTCCACCACTAAACCATGTCCCTAAGGACCAGTTCTACATGTCTTTTAAATACCTTCAGGGATGAGGACTCAACCACTTCACTGGGAAGCCTGTTGCAGTGCTTGACAACCCTTTTCATAATGAAAATTTTCCTAAGATCTAATCTAAACCTTCCCTGATACAACTTGAGGCCATTTCCTTTTGTCCTGTCACTTGTTACTTGGGAGCAGAGACTCGCCCCACCTGGCTACAACCTCCTCTCAATGAGTTGTTGAGAATGATGAGGTCCCCTCTGGGTCTCCTTTTCCCTAGGCTAAACACCTCCAGCTCCCTCAGCCACTCCTCACAGGACTTGCGCTCCAGACCCTTCACCACTTCCGTTGCCCTTCTCTGGACACACTCCAGCACCTCAGTGTATTTCTGGTAGTGAGGGACCCAAAACTGAATACAGGACTTGAGGTGTGGCCTCTCCAGTGGCAAGTACAGGGGGACAATCACTGCCCTGGTCCTGCTGGCCTCACTATTTCTGATACAGGCCAGGATGCCATTGGCCTTCTTGGCCAGCTGGGCACAGCTGGCTCATGTTCAGCTGCTGTTGACCAGCACCCCCAGGTCCTTTTCCCCTGGGCCGCTTTCCAGACACTCTTACCCAGTCTGTAGCTCTGCATGGGGCTGTTGTGACCCAAATGCAACATCTGTCACTTGGTCTTGTTGAACCTCACACCACTGGCCTCAGCCCATCAATCCAGCCTCTCCAGATCCCTTTGCAGAGCCTTCCTGCCCTTCAGCAGATCAACATTCCCACCTAGCCTGGTGTCACGTACGAACTGACTGAGGATGTGCTTGATCCCCTGCTCCAGAACAGCAATAAAGGTATTAGACAGGACTGGCTCCAAAACTGAGCCCTGGGGAACTCCTCTTGTGACCAGCCACCAGCTGGATGAACTCCATTCACCACCACTCTGGGCCCAGCCATCCAGTGAGTTTTTAACCCAGTGAACAGTGCAAGAACTCCTGCCCAAGCCAGGAGCAGCTAGTTTCTCCAGGAGAATACTATGGGAAATGGTGTCAAAGTCCAGGTAGACAGTATGCACAGACTTTCCCTCCTCCACTAAGCAGGGCATCTTGCTATGGAAGATCAAATTGATCAAGCAAGACCTGCCTTTCACAAAGGCACACTGGCTGGGCCTAATCCCTTGGTTGTGCTGTACATGCCATATCATGGCACTCAAGATTACCTGGTCCATGACCTGCCCTGGGACCAAGGTCAGGCTGACAAGCTTCTAGGTCCCTGGATTCTCCTTCTGTAGATGGGCATGACACTTGCCAGCTTCAGCCATCTGAGACCTCACTGGTAAACCAGGGCCGGTGATAAATGATAGAAAGCGGCTTGATGACCACTTCTGCCAGCTCTTTCAGTATCCTTGAATGGATCCCATCCAGCCCATAGACTTGGGTCTGTGTAAGTGGTGTAGCAGATCACTAACAATTTCCCGTTAGATTACAGGGGCTTCATGCTTCTCCCTATCCCTGTCTTGCATCTTACAAGTCTGGGTTCCCTGAGAACCACTGGTCTTTCTGTTAAAGACTGAGGCAAAGAAGACATTAAGAACCTCAGCCTTTTCCTCATACTTTGTTGCTATGTTTCACCCTACGTCCGGTAAAAGATGGAGTTTCTCCTTAAGAAGCATTTTTTATTGTCTTGTATAGCTCTAGCCAGATTAAGTTCTAGTTGGGTTTGGGCCCTTCTAATTTTTTCCCTACATAAGCTCACAAGATCCTTGTAGTGATTTGGAGTTCTCTGCCACTTCTTCTAAGGGTTATAAACTTCTCCTTTTCTCCTGAATTCCAGCCAAAGCTCTCTGTTCAGCCAAGCCATTCTTCTTCCCCAACAGTTCCTCTTTTGACATGGGGGAATGGCCTGCTCCTGCACCTTTAAGATTTCTTTCTTGAAGAATGTCCAGCCTTCCTGAATTCCTTTGCCCTTCACAACCACCTTCCAAGTTGACAACCAGTCAACCAGTCTCCTAAACAGAACTTGGTAGGATAAAGTCTCATCACTCATGTTCCAGTAAGATTAATCAAATGGAAGACACTCAGAGGCAAGCTAGGGAATGAACAAGAAAGCCAAGAGGCAAGAGGATGCTAGCAGATGTTGACTTAACCTAATAACTCAAAACTTGGGAATGGGACTGTGAACACAGTCTCTCTAACCACCTCCAAGTAGTGCACCCCCAAAAAAGAGAAAATATCCTTATTGTAACCACAAACCTCAGGATTATAAATTGATCATGAAAATGTAGGCTTCATATTAGGAAAAAAATATTTTAGTCATCAGAGCAATGAACTTCTGGAACAGTAAGCAGAAAGATGTTAAAAAGTAAAAGAAAAAAAATAGAGCTTGGTCAGTTAATGAAGTTAATGGAAAGGAATAGGAGAGGCCTGCATGCAACTTTCTGTCTCCTGTTCCCCTATTTTGTACCTCTCCTATTCCACATAGTAAAGGGCTGTGGACTGTTTTACATGCTCCAGAGTTTGCTGTCAGGAACTAGATGGTCACGGGTATTCAGTAAAAAATGAAGAGACTTCAGTTGTGAGAGAGAGGAAAAATCCTGGGGGTTTGGGTTGTCTCAGGATTGCCACAAGCCATCAGCGTGTTACAGCCCTGACAAACACCCAGAGAGGTGTAAGAGCTTCAAGTCCATTTCAAGATAGAAGTAGTGATTTGGGTTTCAGCTCACTTCCTCCATGCTGCTGGAAGCCCAACCAGGAGTTATTACTTTGAGACTGTACAGGCAGCTGCTATGTCCTGCTTGCAAAAATTTGTTAGCCAATTCCAGCTGATAATCTGTGATTGTGAAATGGCTTTTTATTTGCTTTGTCCCAGTATGCCCATGTATAGGAACGCACCAGCCCCACAACTGGGAGGCAGCGACAGCCAACCTACCTCTTGGGTGAGAGAGGTGCTGGTGCTGAACGCTCTCTTCCTGCTGGCTCACGGCCCGGCAGAACAGCACTTTGGGACAAATTCCGTTCTCTGGAACCCTGGCAGCAAACAGCTCCCTGAATCAGTCGCAGGCACCTATAGGCTGACCCAGCTCCTCAAGCTGAAGAGGTCCAGGTTATTTTAAGGTTTCTCCTGCAGGACTGATGCAGCATGGCAGCAGTCACACTGTCGGCTCCCAGCTCTCCCACTGAATGTGTGGCTGTGGTGGGGATGCTCTCACCATTCCTGCCAGCTTTCGGCACCACCCCACCCTGAGCTTGTCCTCACAGCTTCACAGCTTCAGTGCATACCAAAAGGGTTCTCTTGAACTGCCCCTGCTGTGTTTATGGATGTGCCTTTGCCTTGAAGCAAACCAGAAGCATTCCCGCAGTCGAGCTCAGCTGAGGAGCGATTAAGGCTGTTCTTCATTAACACCTTGAAGTGTTGTTTGCAGTTTCCAGCTCACACCGTCTGCCATTCCGAAGCCACACCAGTGAGCGCTGTTTGGCTTGAATGTAGATGAAGTGTTCTAGCAAGTATGTCAAGAGTTGGCTCATGATCAAGTTTCAGTCACGTAAGCGTGTAGACATACCCCCAAACAAACTTAAATCTTTCTCTCCATCGTGGCAAGGCAGAGCAGGATAACTGCGTCAGCCAGCAAAGCTGGAAGACAGTATGTTTGGATGTTTCTTGTCATACAAATGCCAAATATTCAAAAATTGTGCCTTCCAAAATAATGAGACTAGCTTTAAAATAGTGTAATCTTTAAATTAAGGCTCTAGAAATCCCTTTTATCTTCTGCTTTTTTCAGATTCTTATGAGCCTATCAGCACCTAAAAATCACATTTTCCACCTTTTCTTTGCATCTATGTGCATACAAAAATGAACTAAAATATGAAAACTCCTATTCGTACATGAACAACTCTCTTCAGAAGGAGGAGCTTTACAGAAAAACATCACATCGTGGAGCTCATGAGACACTCTCTGGTGCTGATAACTGGATTTGATAAAGCCAGGGACTGAAGTGGCCAAAGTTTGCACAGCTGCAAGAATGATGTAGTTCAGATGACAGAATTCTTGCTGACAGAAGATACATACAGAGTGAAAAACACTAGGTGTAGATTACCTGAAATGAAGGGAAGAAAGTAAAAAGGTCAAAGGGGGCTGCAGTTGTTGTCTTGGCAGTGCAGTACAAGCATTTTCAGTCACACACCAGGGAAACTGCTTCAAGGCTGTGAAATTCTTCCTTCAGCCCAGAACTCACCCACTCCCATAAAAAGTTGCTTGATCCCAGCTTGTATTCTGGAGGACTGGCAACTGGATTATCACTTGGTACTCTAATGAGGTCTTATCAACAGAATGCAGTGTAGTGTTAATTTCCAGTGCACTGGAGTGTTCATTTCTAACTGATACCACGTACACCACCATATTCAGTGCAGAAAAGCTTTGAAAGTTCTTCAGATTTTTAAATTGTGTTACATAGGATTTTTTTCTAGTGTTTTTAAATTGTTTTACATGATACACTACTTGTGTTTAAAGTATACTCTACTTTTTTAATGGTTTCATGTGGTTGTTAAACTAGCAGTTTCTTTTTAATTTAAAAATACACTCCTAAATAAGTTCTCTAAAAGTTTAGAGACTTTGTTTTCCATTGTAGTTAAGTGTAGTTTAAATTACGCACATTTTAACTTCCCTTTAGTCTTGTATCCCCAATAACTTCATGATATGAAGACTCAGATATATTCTAATACTTTATATTTGCCTTTTAATTTGTTTAAAAAATTAAGTATAAGAATCTTTTGTATACAGATACAGAAATAATATAACAGTTCAGA
Source organism: Oreocharis arfaki (assembly GCA_013398015.1). Lineage (NCBI taxonomy): Eukaryota > Metazoa > Chordata > Aves > Passeriformes > Paramythiidae > Oreocharis > Oreocharis arfaki. Next base: position 733,650 of record VZRR01003977.1, on the reverse strand, counting down.
TATTGAACATCACTGCAATTTTTTCCCCCAAGACCCCTTAGGCTGAGTCATAGAAAACACCCTCATAATTTTCAAATTTCCTACTGCATCTTCATGTATGACAGCACAATATATATAACATCATATGATGTTCCAAGTGTTATTATCTTGATAGAGGCTTTTCTAACATCAGGGACAAGGGTTTCATAATGTAATTCAAGTATTGCAATGATCAGCATTCCCGTAGTGTAAAGCTTAAGACATCTGACCTCAAGGAACAAACAGATTGAGGTATTTCATTATCAATAATCTAGTCTCTACCCACAAACTTTCACTGAAATTTAAAGTCAGTTAAATTATATAGGTTTTATGCTGCTTGCTAAAATAATTTCACTTTCTATTAGTCTCTATTTGATAACTGCAGTCTTAATTACACTGAGTGTTACTAATTTTCCCCATCAGCCAACACACTAACACTGCACTACTTAAATACAGACTCCTGTTTCTCGTTTTGAAAAAAAGGTGTGGGACTCATCTCACTTTACACTTGCAGTACATTTACACTGCAAAGCTGACTGTTCTGTCACTAGTATAGAGTGAGAGCTGTGCAGTGGAGGTGGGACACCCACACACCTCTCATGGCTGTTCCTGCCACTTGCGTTGGGCACTTAAACAAGCACAGCACAAATTCTCCTGCCATCACTGACTGGCTCCAGATAACTCTAGTTGGATACTGACATTTATCATGGGTTTGTTTGCCATGAATTGTGAAGAGAACAATGATGATCTTTTAAGGCAAGAGTCACCATGACACATCTTTCCATGTCAACAAGGTATCAGCTCTTCTGGTCCTGAGCAAGCTGCTGCCTGGACTTTCAGTTGTGCTTCTGATTGAACACTTTGTCTCTCTTTCCCTGTCACTGTTAGCAAAATCTTGACTCTCAGAAATCCTAGCCCTTTTGACAAAAAGACAAAAGTAATTTTGGTATCTGTATGTCTAAAATTCTTGATAAAATCTCTTAAATCTCTATAATTTGTAATCTCTAGAGCTGTTCTCAGTAAGGGGCAGACATCTGCTTTGTCTCAGCTTCAGGACTTTTGACTTGCTATAACAAGCAGGTTTTTTGTGGGAGTCTTTCTCTGCCTTGGCAGTCAGACAGCAAGCTGTACATCATGAGCAGTCCTGGGTCAGGCTGGCTCACCCATCCTTTATCCTATTTCCTTCTTTTCCACTGGAGAAAGCTGGGAGTATTTGTCTGTAGTCTTTATGCCGCTGTCTCTCTGTCACCATGTATATTTCAGAAGAAGTCAGTCTCACTTTTCTTTCACTGGAAATCCAATGGGATATATCCCTAAATACCAAATCAAATTTTGTGTTAGTTGAAGGTGGGCTTTGTGTTGTATTTCAGCTTCTGCTGGCCTCCAATTCTTCCAGTCCAGAAGGAACTGGGGACTCTGTTTCCACTTTGGGAAGCAAGTTATTTCACTTTTCTGAGTAGCACAGATGGCACAAACAAAATATACCATAGGGTGAAAAGCAGAAAACGTCTGCTAATAACCCCAGTTAGGTTAAGAAGAGTGATCTGTGCTTCCTGTATTTGTGGAATTGGCTGGTATTGCCATAAAGATTAATGTAAATGGTAACCCTTTCTTTGCAAAGCTCAAGGTCCTGTTGGTCTTAGCAGTCTTGTTCAGTATATTTCTGATCAAGATCTCTTTTGCAAGATAAACAGTAAACAATAATTTTGCAGCCTGGAGTTTTGTGAAATTGTGCAATTGATATGTTTCTAAACTGTAGTGGTATGTGTTTGTTGTTTTCTCAGTGGAGCATTTCATTGAGCAAAATTCAGTTTTAAAAGGCTGTGAAAGACTTCCATTAAGTCTGAATTGAACAATATTTCAGTAAAGGACATACTTCATAGAGATAGCCATATAGATGTGAAATCAATTGTTAGCAAGACTATTATCACTTGAAATCTTTTCTCCATAATGGTTCTATTTTCAAAGTCTATACAATTCTTCTTAAAATATATTTGCTAGTATTAGCAGCTTTATTTGAACAAGGCTGTATGGCCAAATATTTCAGTTGTTATTATTCTTATGTGTGCTAGGGAAACTGGGCTAGAGTAAATTGTTATTACATGAGTGCATAAATTATTTGGAAACCATGTACAAACAGCAGTTCTCAATGATACATCATTAAGTAAAGTTCTTCAAGTGTTTTTCCCTTGTTCTGGTAATATTCCGTATTCTCTCTGACAGCTTGGATGAAAGGGTAGAACCTATGCTTAATAAATTCATAGAGCAGAACAAGTGTGTTGGAAGCAAGCTGTGGAAAATGACAAAGTAAAGATAAAGTAGTGGGGCAGCCTAGAAGCTATGGGTTTTCCAGCAGTTAGAGCAAATGTGGAACTGTACACAGAGCTCAACACAATCAGCTGCAGGTGGGAAGCAACTGGCCAAGCAGCAGTTCCGTAGAAGAGACCTGATCCCAGGCTGAGCATGTGCTGTTGATGCGTCACTTCAAAGGCCAGGCTCTAGAAAGGGGAGTAACAAAGCATCAAATGTAATTACTTTGCTTTGGTCAGCACTGGTAAGGCCTCAGTGGAAGAGCTTCACCCACTTGCAGGAACTGCAGCTCAGGTACGATCCAAGAAGTAATCAGTCTGGGCTCAAAGATTTAAAGCACATGGGCCTTGAAGGAAAGATTGAAGGGTTGTTTAGTGTAGAGCAGAGCAAAGTAAGCAGAGACACCTTCTTGTAGCAATGGGTGACTGTGAAGAGAAAGGGATTCAGCTGCCATGTGTGCTGTTGGGAGAGGAAAGCAGTAAGAGGTTAGATCTCAACAAGGATGATTTAGTATAAACATCAGGAAAAAATGTAAGCATCAAGGAAAAGTGGAGCCCTGGAATAGGTGGTGTAGGGGGAGTTAATGGAATCTTCAACCTTACAGGTGTTTAAAAATAGGTTAGACAAACAGCAGCAGGTATCGCATTGGTCAGGGGTGGGCAAAGCGATCTCTCAAATTGCCTGCTACCTCTGTTCCTTTAGTGATTTCTATTTATGTGATAATTACAAGAATAATAATTATACATAAAAGAAGTAATTTGTATAGCTCCAGAAAATTTCAGGGTATGTAGCCAAAAACCTAGCATTGGTTCTGGAATTTTTTGCATGGCTTTTGTATTTACATTAGATTGAAGAATTATAGTTCTTATCATTTTGCCCATGTCAGTATTGATTGAAAATTAATAGGGTCTGATGACTTTGTGAATGGTCTTTGTGAAATAAATATGTGAACAAAGTCACGTGTCTAGGTAGGGTATAACGCATTCATACTCATAAGAAATTTTGGTCTTTAACCTACTGACAGTCCATGGAAAAAGATGGACTTCTTCAGATTACCTAGGGAGTGGGGGAATCACGCTCCAGAGGTACCTTTGCCTCTCCTTCTACATATTCTGCAGCAAATATATATTGGAGGTGTATTCTTAGTCTTTCCTGTCTTAGTCTGTGATACTAAAAGGTTGATTTTCTCTGGACTTCACAGAGGACTATCTGAAAAAAATTTAATTGGCAGGAAATCAGAATAGATAATGTAGAGGTCTGTTTTGACCATTGGTTCTGTGAAACCCGTTTAGTGAGTCATTTATAGTGTTTTGATAACAACATTTAGTTGTTATCAATACATAATGAACATGACCAATATGTGTTAGAGAGAGTTCTACAACAAACTCATATAGGCCACTTACTAACCTGTTGGATTCTTGCTCATTGTTTGTTAATCCTCTAGATTGTTTACTCTGTGTCTTGTGTACAGTGTGTGTGAGAGACAATATGGCACTTTAATCCAGAAAATCTGCTATACAAAATTAATTTTTACAGGGATAACATTTTATTGATGTTTTTAAAGTAGTAAGGTAACGGACCCATATTTTTTAAATAATGATATGTTTAATCCTGGGTAATGTTTTAGGAACCATACAGTATAAGGCCTTTCTCCCTCATAAGCATTGTGTGGCTAACAGAGAGACTGTAAAATTTATCCCGAATCTTTTCTTAAAGAAACATTTGCTATTGTATGGCTAAAAAGAAAAGGTCTAATTTACAGGGCTTTTTAAAAATTGGAATTGAACTCCAGCAACCAGTGATGACTAGTTATTGTTCCTTTTGTCAACAGGCAAGATGAAGGAAGTTCTGGCAGCTTACCATGTCCCGGGCTCTGCAGAGCTAAGTGAGAAGTGCGCCCACGTTCTAGCACACATCACATCACATCGATCTTGGGTCTGGAGTGCCAGAAGGATCCCAGCGCTGCGCTCTGAGACGGCTCTGAGCACCTCAGTACCCCGTTTTTTACAGAACCCAGGGATGGCAATATTACACACCAGTATTACCTGTCTGGGGCAGGTTTAATTTTATAAATTAAAACAATAAACTCTATGAGTTTCTAGACCATATTTGTGGTGTTGAGGATGATCTGCTCAGATGAACAGTTTTGCATCCATCGAAGAGACAGTTTCTTCTGCTGGACCAGAAGATGACAGTGGACTGTATATTGTAACTAATACCATTTGTAGAATCTCCTAGTGCAAATAATTGAAGAACAGGTTGGAAGAAAATCCTGTAGGGAGTAAGACATGCTTTGTTTTGATCTACAGATTTTTTAAAAAGTTTTGGTTTTTTAAAGATAACCACTTTTACATAACACTATGTGTGCAGTCTATGTGCAGCTCTTCACTGTGGCTATCTGTATTCCAGAGATGATGAATTCCTTGTAAGACACCTCAACCTTTTAAAATTTGTGATGAATCCTTAAATTATGAGAGTAAAATGAAAAATAGAAGGGAAAACTTCTACGGCTTTTATTTGACTAGATGTCTCCAACAACTTCCTGTTAGTGTCCTAAAACGAGAAGGAAAAGGCAGGAAGCAGAAAACCTTACATTGCATTTCTTTTTTTGGCATATGCACCTATCTAAATGTATGTTTCATCTAATATCCAAGGAGAGAGAAACAGCTAAAAGTTGGCTGAGGCATCACATGAAAGGTCTGTGTTTTTGGGCAATATTTGCTAATTTTGTCTCTTGAATAGTTATAGGAAAGAAGGAATATGTATATGCCCCACCATATGTGAAAAGGACATACTTGCCATCCCTTTATTTATTTTTGCTCTTTCAAAAATTAAAGTGTCAGTTATTTGGAATGCTGTAGTCTGTGGTCTCTTTACACTTGTTTAGTGGGATCCTTTCAGCAAAATCATTCCCATTACAGTGTAACTGCATGGTGACCACAGCTTTGGGCCTGTATAATAAAGATCTAAATTCAAAATTTTTTTCTCATCATTTTCTCTATTTTTATGTTGTATCTGCAAGTCTTTAATTGGAGTCCTGCTCATTGCTGATCACTGGTTAGAAGATTTGGCAAAAAATGTTAGAGAGGAATGTATTTGTATGGTTGAACCTTATTCTCCTTAGTATTATTATTTACAACAGATTAGAGGGCAGATAAAAAATATTAGCAAATCGAAAGAGATGCCTAAATTCAATTTGCATGAGCCCCTGGGACAGTAAGGAGATCAGGCTCTTTTCATCCCAGATTTAAGGCCATGGTCAAGTATTTGGCATCTGGTCTCTATTAATTAGTAATCCTGGAAAGATATTGGAGGAAAAAGCTGCAGAAAAGTTGAGTCTAAGCTGGCTTTGATTTGCTGTGTGGGATATATTGTGCTGAACACACAGCTGTGCTGTACAGCAGAGTTCAAAAGCCAATCAGATTCTTTTTACTTCTTCCTTCTTATTTTCTTCTCCAAAGGAAGAGGAAATTTTAAATTATAAAAATGTTCTTAGTGTAACGATTAAGTTTGTGTGAGCAAAAACTGCACATTGCATTTCAAAAATTAATGTGGTCCTGACAAGGCTGCCTTAGCCATACTGCATTATAGCAGGGGTTTGTCCCACTATGGTTAGCTCATAGCAAATATCTGAACAGAACATCTCTGACCTTTGAAACCTTTTAGCTGGGCATCACTATTATCCTGCATCTTATGTAGTCGCATATGGATGGTAGAGTGCTCGCTGCTGTAACATCCGTACCAGTGCATTTAGGCACAAATAGGGGCAGACAGCAGCATCTCAGTGCAGTTTCCTTATCAATTTCAGCTAACCTAAGGCTGAGCTCCTGCTCACCTTCTGGCCTGCTCACACCTTCCCACGACTTCCCTCAAGAGCTGCACACCTAAGGCTTCCTGGTCTGACTGAAAACATCCTTGTGTAAGAGTTTCGCTCATGTGCCAGCTCTGACGCCAGGGAGAGGGTGGGAAGGAAAACCTTTTTGTCAGCAGTTTAGTTTTAGGTTGGTTTACACTGATAGAGGACCCATGTTTTCAGGTGCCTCTGTGATTTAACTAATCTTATTACCTAAGCTTTCTGTTTCAGCACATTGCTTCCCTATGGCTGAGGTGTTCCTTGATTCAGTAACATCACAAAGAAAATAAAACACTGGAAATTAACTAAATCCTTAGAAAATAATACTAATGGCATCTTTAAAACTACTTGTGCAGTGGCAGTATTTGGGGTACCAGAAAAATACAATGCCACGAAAGAATTAACACATTCTTGCCATTCAAATTACTCTGAATATCAAAACTTTTTCAGAAAAACAGAAGTGAAAGCTGTGGGCCGTAACAGTTCCGGGGCAGCACAAGCCTGCCATGCTAGCAGACCCTTAGCTATTAATGAGGTTTATGCTCAGTATGTGGACAGCTGGACCCACCAGAACTGTATATGCTTGAGCTTGACCATGGCACCATTTGAATATGAATGACAAGAATGAATTGCCTCCTCTTATTTTGGAGAAATGGCTTTTTGTCTGTGCCAGAAGCTGCTGAAGTTTGACCGTCCTGTTGGGTGAACTTTTCTGATGAGATGTGTGACTGTTGCCCATCTGTTGAAGGAGTGATTAAAAAACAAAATACAACGAAACAGGCAAACCTCTTGGCACTCCAGTAAGGGCAAAGGTTGAAGCTTATTGTTCTTTGGATGAATCCCCCTTTGAGATGCCTCTCCATGCTTTCCCTTGGCATCTGGACAAGCCCTTCTTTGTGAAGGGACATGAATATGGAGAGACCTGCAGTGCACCCGTCTCTTCAGTCTGCTTCAAAGGAAAGTTTCAAAAGTCATTATTTTCTGGCAGCTTTAAACATCTGAATGGGGGCAGTGTTGGCTTTACAAACAGTATTAGCTGACTTTGATGACTTGGAGCAATTCAGTATTTGGTCATTTAGGACAAATACTAAATGTGGTCTGTGCAGCTTAGCAGGGCAAGAGTGTTGGTTTTGCTGACTGAGTGTAATGTGTGAATATGGACTTCGCATTCAAATAGGATGGTCTTAAGTCATTTCCTTAGCAGACAATAATCCATTCCAAGAATAAGAGCATCTGTTCAGGGCCCAGACCTGAAATAAATGGTAGGTTTAGAGACAGGTCTTTTGTCCAGCATTGTTTGGGCACTAGACATGTAAGAAAGGGTTGGCTCTCCAGGTCACAGCTGGGATTTCGATGATCAAGTATGAGCATGTCTCTGCTACAGCTGAGCACACCAAATCTTACCTGTGACTGCAGTTCTGTATCTGCTGCCAGTCTGCACTGCTGTGATAGCGCAGGCTTTTACAAACATTGGCTTGCTTTAGATTGCTTACAGTTACATTCCCTTGGATTTGAACTATGTGTAGCTGCTGTTGATTCATGCTTTATGACATACACAGGAAACCCCAGCAGTAGTCATCAAATGGTTATATTTGTTGGCTATAACTCAAAAAAGCCCAAGTTCTTTAGAAACTATGATCATATTTCATAAGCAATTATGTACCTTTTAAAATTCTCTGTTGCAACCTTTATCTAGGAATCTAGGTTTAGCTTGGATAGTAGGAGAAAGTTCTTTACTGTGAGGGAGGTGAGGCACTGGAACAGGTTGCACAGAGAGTTTGTGTGTGTCCCATCCCTGGAAGTGTTCAAGGCCAGGTTGGATGGAGATCTGAGCAACCTGAAGGGAAGTGTCCTTGCCCATGACAGGGAATTGGAACTAGATGATCTTTAAGATTCCTTCCAACCCAGGCCATTCTATGATACTGTGAAATCTTGTCAAATATTAACTAGAGGAGTCTCACAGAAGTTTGTAGGCTGCGTATCATTTATTCTCATGTGTAAGTAGATAAACCAAGTCACCAGAGAGCTAAGTAACTTCATGGATATTTCACAAGAAGTTGCTTCACTGCAATCAAAAATAAACAAAATTAATGATCATGTAAGGAAGCTAACATCTTAAGGTCATCACATGATTTTTGTCGCTCCCTGTAGTGTTTGCCTTCTATGCGAAGAGAGCTCTTCTGTCAGCAGCTTCACTTCACCTCAGCTGCTCTGAGAGTTCTGCACCCATCCCCTCTACATCTTGCAAGAAACAATTATGTTGTATTACTCTATATGATAACCACAACTGCCCTCCAGGAATCGCTGTGAAGGGCCAGATCTTATCAGTGTTTTGTTAAACTCCATGTCAGAGCTGGAAGTTCCCCTTTTCACCAAGACTCCCTATTGCCAGCACAAAGCTTTAAAATATTTTCTGCCTTTGTGTTACTACCACTAGAAATAAACAGAAAAATGTTTGATCAGCTTCAAAAGAAAAAACTGTGTGAAAAAAGTTGCCACCTTCCAAGTCAGAGGGAAACAGGTCAAACAGTTCAGTGAAATGTTCCTGAGTGTAGAAGCAGGACACAGTGGTTGCAGAGGGCTGTGGGACCTGTGCCCTGCCAGACCTGCCTGCAGGGACCTTCTGCCAGAGCCACTGTGAGGCAGAAGGCACTGTCCTCCCATGGCCCCACAAGGCACATTTCATGGCAGATGAGCTTTGGCTGAAGAGGGAAAGCTTTTCCTAGTTCATCATTACCCCTGGGGACAGCACAGCCATCACAGCGATAACAGACACTGAATGGGAACTGGACTGAAGCTGTCTGTATTGGCAATATGCTGCATTTTCAAAACAATAATTAATTATTATATTGAGTTCCCAGGGCGTGTGATGGATTCACTATCAGTGGGAATACCTAAGTCAAGCTTTGTGACCATTCAAAAGGTTGGTGAATCCTGGTGCAGGCAGAAGGGATGTCCTTGATGTGGGGACTTGTTGCTGACATGTGCTCTGTGGAGGATCAGGAGGACCTCAAAGCTGGTGATCAGAATGACCTCAAGCTCTCTGTTATGTAATCCCAGACTCCTTTCACAGCCACCACTCTCTTTTGACACCAATATTCACTTTGCCTTCAAACTAGAGAGTCTGTGCTCTGTCTCCATGGGGAGCTGGCAGTGCAGGTCTCTAACCATCAGTGGGTGTCAGAAAAATAGCAATTTCAGTTGTACCTTGTAAAAGTCAACCAAATATTCATTAAAATTTTAACGACATTTTCGTTAAAATCCCAGCTATGTAAGTTCAGACTGAAAAACAACAAAATAATCCTTACTCTTACTTAGGCACAAATTGTCCTATTAAATCCATTTTGAACTGGAAAATTAGTAACTAGACATTCAAAATTGCTGAAACCTATTGCCTTCAGTAAAATTCTGGAAGCTAGCCAAAACCAGGAGAGTGTTTACTTGTTTGTGTACAAGAGGTTTTGTTTTGAAAAATGGCTAAAATTATATGTGATATCCAGATCAGATTCCTACCACAGAAGTGCTATAAAATATATTTGTTAGTCTTGCTTTTAATGTGACACTGAAGTGTCCTGTACAATGCAGATTTGGACGGCTTCAGGAATTCTTTCCCTCGAGCCTTATGTTTAGCAGATTTTGTCAGGTGGATTTCTTATCAAAAGCCTTCACGAGGCCCAGGTTCTGCTGTTTGGTTTTGTTTGTAATACTTGTCAACAGCAGAGCTGCAAAATAAACGTCAGAATGTAAAAGTGAGTCCAGCTAAGCTGAGGCAGAGAACCGTGTGCTTTCCAGCTGGGACACCCTGTCTGGTGTCACACACCCCCTGCCACTCCCCAGCAGTGGGTATATTAAGCAACTCATAAGTGCTGTTCTGAAGTTTGTCTGTCAAAAGCCCTGCTTGGTTCTCCATGGCTGATGTGAGGTGCAAATACCTTGGCTTTCTTTAGCTTGGGTAAGAACTGAAGCACTAGCAGACCTGGAGAACAGGCTTTCTTGAAGAAGTCAAGCCACAAGCTGGCAGAGATGGGACCTGTCATGCTTGTTTCCTGAAATCATTCCTTTCCACAGCAGGGGAAGCAGGAATGGCCTCTAGTGTAAGTAAAACCATCCCCACAGAGTTTGAACAGTTACTGTCATCTCTATCTGGAAGACACTCAAAGGAATCTTTTTTGTTGTGGTGGTGGTTTTTTTATTCTGTTTTGGAGTGCATATTGTGTAAATCAGCCAGTTCTTTTTCCATGGGCATTCTCACAGCCCCCCTGCATTTACCACAGTGACACAGTAAGAGAAAGGCTTGTTAGCATAGCTTTGAACTTGTCATCATCTCTTCACTCAGTAATGCAGCTTAGCTTCACATAACTGATTTCAAGTGCTGTTACAATAAGAAAAGCATGACATTTACTTAGCTGTTAATGTAATGTCCAAAGAGAAGACTACTCATTCTTATTCCAGCTCCACTTCTCAGGCAGTTTTACAGTCAAGTTCTGCAGGGAATACCAGAGCAGTGATTCATCGTTAAGGGCAGCCCATCCTCCCATCTCTAGGCCAGATCACTGGATGTCCCAAATGTGACAGTTTATAAAATACAGTCAGTGATGAGGCTCCATTTTCTGTGCTGTCAGTGTTCCGTGTTTGTTTTTAAGGATTTCCAACCCAGAGATGGTGATTATTTTTTTCTCTTTATTCATAGACATAAATTCAGGAGCTCCAGAAACACTAAACAACATATATTAGGTGATAAATCAAAGTAGTCTTGGAAAGCATCATGTGCCATGGCACAGACAATCAATAGGAGAACCTGTACATAGCAAATTAGTTCTGTAATGAATTACATTCCAGGCCCTGGGCCCTTCTTGTGTGCAATCACTGCTTTATCTCCTCCTATAATAGTACAGAATATGTGCCTGCATTGATCTGTAGGATATATATGTGCTAAGAATTACACACTGAATTCCTGTAGTTCAATTGCCTCTTGGAATTCATGGCAAAGCTTGCACAAATTGCAGTGGGACAATGGCTCAGGATGATAAATGTAAATCAGTGCCCAGCAGAGACACAAACCGCTATGCAGAAAATCACGGATATTTGCCACATATGGAAACTCTCATCATGATGATGTAGCTGAACTTGTAACTGAACTTACTGTGAGGCGGTATAAACACAGAAATTCGAGGGGGAAAAGAGTGTTCTGGATGATGAAGATATCCATGTCCTGTGAGTGTGTACAGTCACACAGCAGGTTCTTTCCCTAGTTAAGTTAATAGCAATCAATTAGTCCTAAATATGCACAGCTATTAACAACTGAACTCAAAAGACACAAGAAGAAAACACAGAGATACAGAATGGCACAATTCATTTTTCTGCAATAATTGTATTTCTAATCTTTCTGTATCCCAAAAGGAAGACTCAGTTGCCACTAAATAAGTTTCCAGCAGTTCCAGGGGCACACCAGGCTTTGAGACCAAACAAAAGCTCTCTTGCCCCTAAGATTCCTGGTCTTTACTCAAGAACAATGAAAAATAATAGAAACACATGGAGGCCATTTGAAAGATGAAGCCTCTTTAGCAGCGGTAGCACTTCAGATGATGAATGCTGCCATTCGAGTTTGAAAGGCATCTTCAAAGTCAATGACATGTTTACCTGGCTTGGTGCCCTGTAGGTCTTTTGTCCCATCCATGCTGTGTTTCTGTGCACGGGAAAGGTAAAACCATGCTCTGAGTCACAGCAACGCTATGAAGTTGAAGTCTGCTTCATTAAAACTATAATGACTGTTGCTGGCTCGAGAAGTGTTGGTCAGTGCTTTGTGGCAAAGCTGTGTGGGTTCTTTCGGGGCAATTGGCCACGGCAGAGCCAGTGTGAGTATGTGGCCACCTCTGGTCTTTTGATGCGCACTCCTAGCAAAGCAGCTGCCGTGTTCCAGGGTAAATCAAAGAGGAGCCTCTGAGGTCAGAGCTCCAGCAGCACAGAAAAGCATTCTGATGTAGACAGCTACTGACCTGCTGCAGCGGGGAAGTGTGGGTTATATAACTTCCAAATGCAGATGAAAAGGATCTTGCAATAAAGTTTAACTTCAGTCTTAGGCCTTTCAGATTATTATGCTGTATAAAAAGTACAGATTCTTTGCTGTTCCCTTTACCACCACCACGTATTCCAGTCAGCCTAACTCTTCATTCTTGTTCTTAAAAAGTTCAGGTTGTTAGAAACCATTTCATTTTTGTTTCTGAACATCTTTTTTGGTGCCATACATGCTTAGAGTGTGCTTTTCACTGGCAGCTCTATGTTCTTACGGATGAGGACTGTCACTTAGGTGAGTTTAAAAGCAGTTCTCTGCCACGTTTGGCACTTTGTATTTACAAGGTTTTTCTAGGGCAGTTCATGCCCATCCCACTCAGGGGCAGGATAGTGGAGCTTCCCTTCCTTTCTGAGCTCCAGCACTTGCTACTCTTCCTGCTGAGACCCATAGGCTGTGGTGGCAGGTACCCCTGCTGGGCCAGGAGCAGACAGTGTGTACCAGTGGATTTGCCAAAATTTAAACGGCTGAAGCAGAGCCTGGGACTTGGGTTGTTGCCACTGTGGACTCCAGACAGGAAGGATCTTTGGCAGCATTCCCGGGTCTCTGAATAAAGGTAAAGGGAGCCAATTAGTAGCTAAATGCAATTATATATGGAGTCGAAGTTTAGACAAGACAGAGTAACTGATTGCATTCATTGGGAGACTTGAATAAAAACACCTCTCAAAGGAGCTCCTACTCCAAAGCAAGGGCTGTTTGCCCAAGTATATTTTCCTTCTAGCCAAGGTAAATCTACCACTTTTTTTTTCCTTTTCTCTTTTCCTTTTCTTCTCTTTTTTTTCCCCCCTGTGCACTGGCACTGTTAAATCTGTTCATACTTTTGGAATCAAAGTGACTTTAGATTCGTTTGCTTTCCCTTTGCTTTTTCCTGGATCACTTTTTGGGGGGTTTGGTTTGTTTGCTTTTTGTGCTTGTTGGTTTTTTTTTTGTTTTTTTTTTTTTTTTGGTGAGGGTGTCTGCTGGTGCCCAGCGCCGCTGCCACGCGGGTGGTTGTCCCGGGTCACGGCCGTGCCGAGGTGTCCCAGGCTCCTGCGGGAGCGGGCGGGAGCGATCCCGGCAGCGGCCACGGGAGGGCGCCCCTGGCCAGCCCGGGCCGCCCGCGGAGCCGCGGGATGTCGCGGTTGTCCCCGCTCCTTCCTGTCCGTCCCACTCCAAACTATTTCGAATAATTCAAAGAAAAGGGAAAAATACAACCTGGAGAGGCGATGGGTGTGGGGGGAAAGAGGGTTTTCGAATAGTTTTTGTGCTACCGGAGCGGGCTCACGGCTTTCATGCTCCAGTCCCGTCACCCCTTTCCACAGTTACTTCAGGAAGCCTTTCATGCAGCCACATGGAGGGAAAAAAAATATTGAAGAAGCAAACAGAAGAATGTCATTTTGAATCTGGCTCTGTATTTTACAGCCCATTCTGTCATTACTTCCATGGGAAGTGACATATTCTCCTGCAATTACCATTAGCAGTTTTTTCGCAGAAATTTTCTGCATTCCTCAGAATTCCACTGCAGCTTAGCCCATCTGCAGGCTGCCCAGTGAAAAGCAAACACCCACACGTCTCTGCGCTCCAAAGCTGGGTTTGGGGATTAGCAGCTAGCTAAGAGATTAGCTTTTATGCCTGGGCACTGGGGCGTTCACAGCACTTGCTACTTGAACCAGCCGGTGTGGCTGGCCGTGGAGGAATGGCTCAATGCAGAGGCCAAGACAAAAAGCAGGTAAACGAGCCCCCAGCTCTCCACAGCAATACCTGGGAGCCCTGGCTTAGCTGACTTCAAGCTCTGTCTCTACCCTAGCAGACAAGCCCCACATTGGGAGCTTCCTGGTGTGAGCAGAGTGACCAAGGTGCTTTCCCGCAGGATGGCTTAGCTCAAGCAGAGCTGTGTATGAACTCCCTGCTACTGCTTCTGTTGTCTTTGAGCTGCTCGTCAGAACTGACTTTGCCTCATGCTGTGTGGATGTAGCTTGACAGAAGAGCCTATTTTGACCGGTTCTTCATATGTCAAGAAACCGAAATGTTTCTGGAAATGGCCAATAAAGAGTTGAAATGACCTTTGAGGCATTTGGTAAAGGAAGACTGAGAGGGGCTGTGAAGCCGAATCTTTCACCCATTATCAGCTCTCTGAGATGCCACGATATTTAACAGTTACATAGCACACAAACATTTATGGGGCATTTGAGAATGACCAAAGAGGTTTCCTGAAGCAAGGGCTATGGATCTCTATAGAAAACTTTTATTGCCCACTTGCTGTCTGTGTGAAGAGTGGGAGCCGGAGAACTGAGAAGGGAGTTACTCAGCTGTTCTCAATGGAAGAGAGAAAAGGAACTCGCCCAAAAGAGAAGCTTCATTTTATCTTCATACAGCCCAGGGACCTTCACTCTTGGAGAAATAGAAGTTGGTGTGAATATCCAAACTAGGCAAGCTGTAATGTGAGCAGTGAAAGAAAGTGCTGCAGAGACTGAGGAATGTAGGTCCCTGGCACACTGGTTAGAAACTGCTTTCAGGCAAGGTTCAATGCAAAGATGAATTGAAATAGCAGACCATCCAATTTGATTGTAGCAGGAGATGAGGAAGACACAGAAAAATGGATGAGGAGACCTATTATAATTCAGCCAGAATAGGAGGAAATACTGAGACCTCTTTTGTCAGGTGAGGTGTTTCAGATAGAAAGCATTAAACCTTTGGCATTAAACCTGAGACACAGAAACATTAAGCTGCTGAAGCCAAAACAGCTAAGCCGAGGCTAAATAGCTAGCAGAAATGCCTAGTTGGAGCAGGGGTAGTAATACTCATTCTCTTGGACAAATTTGTATTTTCTTCCATTTAATCAGTTGTTCTGTCTACTTTGCTGTATATTCCTCAGCTGCTGTAGCTCCCACTTTCCACACTGGGAAGCCAGGGACGGGCCAAGCAGTGAGAAAGGCAGTGGTCTCCTTCATGCCTTAGCAAAACCAAGACCTTTCCCCTTGTGTTCCTTCCTCTCTGCCCTCTTCAACACGCTTCTCCTTCTCTTTCCAGCCTTTTGTACCATCTTCTGACATGCTCCTGCACCTCCATCTTTATACCAAATCACCACATTTAAAGCATTTTGAATTTAAGTTGGCCTTCCTCTCTCTGCAGAAACAACTTTTCTCTGTGCCTTCATTTATGGCATCTGTAGGTCATCTCCAAGAAGAACTCACGGAAGTGAACCCTTTGGTTGCTTCATGTGGCTCTTGTACAACCAGATAGGTTTCAGTATACACATGTGATGTGCTTAGTGTAAAGAACCATCTCTTTCATCACTGAAAACAGAGCCCCTGTGCCTGACAGGCTGGCTCTGTGGCTTTTATTGCATGTCACAGGAGACATGCAAGCAGAGATGGCTGCAAGCACATAGGCATGAAGGCAGGTTCAATGGATTTTCAACTGTGAAAATATATCAGCTGTCTCCCCCAGACCCAGAAAGATTGAGTGCAGCCACAGAGCAAGTTCTCTCCATGTGGGTGAAACCCCTCGAGCTCCCCAGAGCTCAGCCTTCCAGTGCAGGAGCACTGTAGGGGTAGGGATCTCCTTTACCCAACCCACATCTATTTTTGCAGTCCCACTACTGGTCTGCCCTCGGGTGGCCCCAGCACAGCTGTGCTTTACCAAGCCCCACATGAACCTTCTCTAAATGTTGCCAGAAGGTGCCTGTGGCCACCTTTCCAGCAAAAGGAAAGGGTTACATGCGTCATTAGCAGGCCATGTTTACACAGAAAAACCAAAACTCCTCACAGAAGGTGACGTATGCACACAGGGAGGCCAGTTGCCTTTTTTGAAAACACAGTGACACACTTGAAGGCTGCCAGATTCGTGGTGTGCAGATGGTGAATTTTTTCAACAGACTGAGAAGCTTAGGGGGGAAAAAAAAAAAAAAAGAAACAAGAATTAGGAATTACAAAAGCCAAACACAAATCCTCTGACAATTGTCACTGCTTGGAGTTACAACACATGCAGAGGATGGCAAAACCACTGTCAGTGAATCACCATAGAATGCGTCGATTTGCCTAATTCCTCAGGAGTCGTGACGTGACTCATTCCCAACCTGGAGACCAAAGGGAGGTTTTGAAGGAAAATGTTGGATAAAACAGGCTCGCTGTAAAAGAATGAAGTTTTAATTCCAGCCTTTGATACAATTTTATTAATGCTCCGTGATGTGATTGTAAAACAAGGCCATCCCCGTTTGGTAACATCAGGCACTCATCTTTAGTGGAGCACATTGGCTACATGTGGGCTGGACAATGCTGAGCAATTTCATCTTTCACTGACAAGTGCTGTCTAATGTTTTGATGTGTTTTTTAAATGCAGTTTTGTGACTGGTGTGCCTACTCTGCAGGCAGGGTCCTAAAGAAGAGAGGTGCTGTGAAAATACTACTCAAAAGACACCATCCTTCTTTTTCAGTGGGGATTTGTCAAGCCTTCCATCTGATTCACAAGGGAAAAGAAATTTTGATTGTATGAGTCACTTCAGCCTTTAGATACTTAACAAAATGTACAGTGTGATCTGATGCATGACTAATGTGTTTGTGTATTTAAGAGTCTGTGGATGCTAATGGAAGTTACAGAGCCATATCTAGAAAGGAAGACACTTCTGAGCATATTGGTTCATTACTTTTCATCTATACATAATCAGCTGCTGTTTCATAGCGCTAAAAAAATTCCTCAATGTTTTGTGTGTTTTAGGACTGCACTTCAGAAGTCCCCAACATCAAGTCTTTGTTCAAGCATCCCACTCATCTACCATTAACCATCTCATTGTGTTTCATTTCAGTTCATTTGCAAAGCCTGCGCACTATCTAATTAACACAAATTTTGTTGCTTGTTGCAAGCTTCCCTTCTCCAAGCTGTCACTCCCAAATAGATTCATGAGAAATTTCAGCCTCCCTTTGTTAATTGCATTTGCAAAGTGACCTTTATTCTCTCTAGATACCTTCATTATTCACAGGTAGTTACTGAGTAACCTGTAGGAATGCTGCAAGCGTGTCATCTCTTATTAAGAGTTGCACTCCCTGGCTAGTCAGTGTTGGTGTTGTGGGACTGAGGGCCTGAACTTTCTGGTACTGGCTTCACCCTCCATTTGGAAAGGATGTTCATGAACCAAACTTATTGAAACTTTTTAATTAACAGGGATTTTCTAATGAGAAATTCAGCTTGAAATAGCAAGAAAAAAATGTAGAGAAAAGTCCTGATATTTGTCATTGCCTTTAACCAAAAGTGTGCATATGATATTTCAAACAAAATAATTAGTTGCATTTTTAATTAATACAACCACGAGAATAAATATTAAATAATTTTTATTCACCTTAGTTGTGGATTTCTGTGGTGAGGATTCATTCTAAGAACTACTCAAGTTGAACTTAGTGAAACTTTGTGAATAGTTTCATTTATAACTGGCAGCACTCTGAATCACATTGCTGTTGAATTTTCTCTTTCTTTGAATCGGTGTTTATAATAAAATCATAGAATGATTAGGGTTGGGAGTGACCTTAAAGATCATCTACTTCCAAACCCTCTGCCATGAGCAGGGACAACTTCCACTAGGCCAGGTCACTCAGACCCCTGTCCAATCTGACCTGAAACACTTCCAGGGATGGGCCATCCACAGCTTCTCTGGGCAGCCTGTTCCAGTGCCTCACCATTCTCACAGAGAAGAATATCTTCTCATATTTAATCTAAACCTATTCTTTTCCAGTTTGAAGCCGCTCCCCCTTGTCCTATCACTACATGCCTTTGTACATAGTCTCTCTCCACCTTTCTTATAGACTCCCTTCAGGTACTGGAAGGCCACAATTAGGTTACTCCAAAGCCTTCTCTTCTCCATGACTAGTTAAGATTTACTTCACACACATATTTTTCAGCTCTCTCGTGAGTATCCTGTTGACCTATCTGCTTTCCTTTCCTGCTTTTGGCTGTGTTTTGCACAGGCAGTCCCATGATATTTGAATACCCATCACATTGCTCTGGCACCACACTGTAATGAGGTATGTAGGCAGAAGGGACCAAAAATTAATTTTAAGCTCAGGGTCTAAGCCCATCTCAGTTGCAATAGGTAACATTATCTTTGTTTCATCCTTCTGCTGTTAGTGCTGAGCAGAATTGTCACAGCATGAAGGAGCCAGGACAAGTAAAAATACTTTCTGAGTCTCTCTCGGGTCAAATATAGCGTCACCCCAGTCCTGTGCTGAATTTAAAGCAGTTCCAGTAGTGATGCCAGACAGTGACTCCAGCATCTATTCCTGCACCTAACAGAGAAATGACATAACATAAGAAGAAAAAGAAATTTTGAACCTGTCTGCCCCAGGACAGTAGGACCAGAAAGCATTTTCAATGATCCCACCGCTGGCTTTAGGCACAAAAGAAAGTAATGAGGCTTCTCTGTCAAGTTTGCAGTACTATATGCAAGTGTTCTCAGCCAAAGACAACCCCTTTAGGTGGTCAGCATTAGCCCATGAGCAGGAGGATTTGACAGGCACTATCACTTGAGCCAGTTAAAAACTTTTGCTTCCCTCCCTGGAAGTGTTTCAGGCCAGTTTGGGTGAGGCTTTGAGCAATCAGGCCTAGTGGAAGGTGTCTCTGCCCATGGCGGGAGGGTTGGAACTAGATGGTTTTTAAGGTCGCTTCCAACTGTGGTTCTATGATCTGTGTGCCTTTAAACAAGAACAAAGGCCAAATGCATGTAGCAAAGGAGACACAGAGCCCATCTTCTTCTGAAAATGCACATGCTATGAACAGTGACCTCTGTGTCTGCCCGCAGCACTGTCCTGGCACTAAACTGTCCTTGGTAACATTACAAAACACCTGTCCCTTTCATATTTTATTCATCATGCTATTATAATCATTGCTACACAGAACAGCAGAGGAACATTGCCCTTCCTTTCCCAGAAACTCTACAGATCTGTACACTCATGTTGCAACTTCACCACTCATAAATTGGCTGCTCAGCAGTGTTACAAATGCCGGGTGTATTGCAGTATTTTTCACTCTCAAGGCAGTGCATTTATCAAACACTGTTTTGGGATTACTCTGTTTCCCCATAATAGGTGACATTTATGCTACTTGCAGAGTTGAGATATTACCTTGGCTTTTGCGGGCAGCTGCCTGGTGCCATTCCTTCCAATGCCACCAATTCCTGCAGCAGGCGTGGGAGGATTGACAATGGCTGCAGACTTTTCAGGAGTCAGGCTCTGTAACAGTGATGTCCAGCAGCTGAACCTAACTGAAGGGGAAGATGTATTGATATAGAAACAGTGCAGGCAGTGTTGCATTTCTGAGGAGCTGCTAAGTGCTTACTCCTTCGGGAGCCAGCTGTGGAGCTGTGGTCTGGATGCAGGGCCTGGCATACAGCAGACATGGAATAGGGATAGGCTTACTCCATACTAATATCTGTTTACCCCCGGTAAAAAGTTCCAGCAGATTTTTGTTTCTTTTTTATTTTATTGCAAATGTATTTTGGGAAAGCAAATTTATTCATGTGTCCACGCTCTGGCATAATTTGCCAATTTGAGTGTCATTTTTCATTTTGCTTAAGCTGCCCCCACCTCCTGCACTATTTGAACTAAATGGACAAAAAAAGAGGGAGATGTGTGTGTTGGGAAAAGAGTAGAGAAATTGTGTCTGGTTCGACGAGGTGGCAGAGCCTGTCTGAGACAAAGGGAATCTCTTACTAATGTGCCAGTGCTGCTGGAAAGTTGCAATAGCATTTGATGTCGAGAAGCCTTGTGTGCAACTTTGAGTTAGCAGACTACAGACTCACTGGCAACAGGGATTTCTTTTTTTTTCTGAGAGCAGTCTGGTGTCTGATATCTGCAACCAGCTGCTGTGACAGTATTCTGTCCTGCTTCTGGTTTAAAAATACACCACTTGCCACGCAGTGGTACCAGGGGCAGGAGCTGAAAATGCCCACAGCATGTGCTGCTGCTGGACTGGACCATCACCCCAGGTGCTCAGTGGAGACTTCTGTTTCCATGAACATTAATTTCTTTGCAGTGCCCCAGCCTGCCAGGTCACAGGGAATGTCACTGCAATGGTGCAATTGCAGGAGGTATTTCTCTGGGCTGTGCTTCACCTTGGTTAAAAAGAAGGTTAACGTTCTGCCAAAGGATACAACTGCAGTTCACACCAGGTGTCTGTGTAACTATAGGAGAGTGACGTGTGGTGACCAGAGTTAAAGTCCAGACAGGAGATCATAGTGGTGAGTTTTCCATCTTGCAGAAGAAACCTCACTGGGCTTCCCTTTCACCATAGGCTGACCACTTGTCACAACAGCTCTCTGTTTCTAGGGCAAAAGTATTAAAGAAAGTCTTATGTCCTTACTGTGGAGTGATAAAGAAGCAGGAATCCTTCCCTTGCATGTAATCCTAAAGCATGTCACCATGTGACGCAGAGCCACCCCATTACGCATTTTGTGCGCCTTGCAAAATTTTGGGCTTTTGGTGTATGACTCATACCACTAAGTCTGTTCTAGCACAGGCAGAGGGTGTGTGAGAGGCCAATGGAAAATCAGGGCTTGTAACTGTCCATGTTTAAAATGCAGAGTCAAAAGGCACTGCCAGTGGTGAAAGACTGTATTTGTGTCCTCATGCCAGTATGCTGATCCATCAGTGCTGGAGCATGTGGGATGCCTCTGTGACAGCTTTCACAAAGTCATACATCAAATCACAGGCACACGCGAGTGCCTTCAGAAAAATGGCTTTTGCAAAACTCATTTCCCCCTGACTACACATTCAAATTCTGTGAATGAATCACTGTAGATAGAAAATAGATAAAGAAAATAGAGTGGAGTAGCGTAAAATTGGAAAAAGTACTTCAAAGTGTATTCAGGGTGATGGTTTATAGTGAAGCAGGTAAACAAACATCTCTCTCCAATCTCTACCTCTCCCATTTGCTATTACAGTGCTGCAGCATGGTGAGAAAGTATAACAATCTGGTAATTTCTAAAATTTCTTCAAAATAATACAGCTGTACTTGTCAGGAAAAGCAAGTCAGTTAAGGAGAATTTTGCCAAAAGGAAATGTTACTTTTTGGGGAATGAGATTGGATTTGCTTTGGATTTGGCTCTAGAGCCTTATGAGGACACGAAAGGCAGTGTTCACTTTTGCGTTCTTCCACATTCACCCCCAAAAGATGGTGAGGACCACGGATAACTGTGTGCATCCCAGGGCAGCCAACCCAAGGGGATCTCATGAGCTCCTGTTCAGCAGATACAAACAGCCAAGGCAGAGGACAATGTATGAACATCACACCAGTGACATAAATAAGAACAGACAACGCCAGAAAGACCCAAGGTCATTCTGGCCAGCTTGATGTTTACTGGCTTCCAGCTCCTGTTTTAAATTATGTTACTGAGAACATGGATTTAAAATGTGTTCCAAAATCAAGAGAGATGAACAGTAAAAACACGGCATGTAGCAAGTGCAAAGTGAGAAGTCCACTGGCTGAGTAGTGAAATTGTCTCACCATAAACCCAAACCCAAAGCTAGCCTCTTGCTAGCTGAGTGTGAAGGTTTTCTCCAGAGAGCACTGATAGAGGCATCTGGGTCACCAAGGGTTACCAGATCGGATGTTTTAGCAGTACCAGTTTCTTACAAACCATGAGCTACAAAAACCGCTTCTTTACAACGAGGACCAGGAAAGTAGAAAGGTGAGGGTGGACATCTCTTTCTCACAGTGTACAAAAACGAGTCTGTATAAAGCTTAGAAACTCTATTTTTTTCTCCTGCCGTGAGACTTCAGGAGGTTTGGAGACCCTGGATTGCATATGCAGTTCTGGCACTGTGAGCCCTGATGTAGATCTGCTCCTGATATAAATAAAATGAGTACAGAATTGATCGTTATTCTCACATCAAATACTGCAAGTCAGTGTTTCAAAATGGGTCTAATTTCTTGCATATCCTGTAGCAACAACCAGACTGTCCCAGTAATCCAGACTAATGGAAGGGCATTAACTTTCCCTTTCTGAGGATGCATGCCACCCAGAAATAAGAATACCAATAGCAACAGAACTTTTATCAATACAGTATGTAACAGAGAAAGGTAATTGCTTCAGACAATAGATAACTGAGATAAAATAACAATATTTCTGGTGTGAAACTGCCCCGCATAGGCTTTTTCTCATAGTTTACTGGTGTTGAAAACTTGAGTTGTGAACAACAAATGGTTTTCAGACTTAACATGATAATACTTGGTAAAGACTCTGTATCAGTGAAGGGTTACTAAACTTCAGAATCATAACAATTTCTCTTTCTCACACTCTGTTGACTCTTCTCTACCCTCTGCTAATCCATCACTACCCTTTACATCCTAGTCCTTTCTCTTGCTGCAAATGATCCCTGTCTAAAAACATAAGAGGCAAAGATAAGGCTTTCCTTCATTTGATTGCTACGCTTCTGCATGTGATTTTTCTCTCTGACTGGATGTTCTGTAGCACCAAATTCACGCTGGTGAAATGTGCATACACGTAACATCCCAGCTCATTCATGGTGGAAGGACCCAGAGCCTTAGCGGGACCATATCTAGGTCACCAGTGTGCAAATAAGTAGGTCAGTAAGGAGTGGAAGTAGGTTATCCAATTGTTATGTGGGGTGAGGGCTGCCCATCCACTTCTAGGGTACATTTCCAGAGCACAATAAGGCAGCATCACAACTGACATTGACATTGACTGGTGTCCCCCCTGGGGATATCCACGGATATGCCAGGAAATAAATGGACAAGGAAACAAAACTACCCTGTCACATGGGAGAGGGCACACCCAGGTCTCGATGCAGGCATATTGGGAGAACAGCACGTAGCCTGGCTGGTGAACCTTTTGCTTTCCCATCCATTCTGTGCCTGATTAATGGATAGAAAAAGGATTTCACTTTCCAGGGCTTTATTCTGACATATTTCATCAGCGCTATCACTTGAGAGTACATAGAAGACAAATAGTTTTATCCTATTATGTCAGAACAGATTGCAGCCTGCAGGCCTGATTCTCCGCACCATTATGCCAGTTTTATGCTGGTGCAATTTTACTGAGCACTGATGAGCTCCACCAGACTAAAACCAGCATGATAGCATGAAGATGCAGGTTCTTCATCTTCCAGAGGATGGAAGATAGATCTCCAAGGCC
Source organism: Oreocharis arfaki (assembly GCA_013398015.1). Lineage (NCBI taxonomy): Eukaryota > Metazoa > Chordata > Aves > Passeriformes > Paramythiidae > Oreocharis > Oreocharis arfaki. The sequence continues at coordinate 710,280 of VZRR01003977.1, read as the reverse complement.
CTGCTGCATTAATAGCAGTGCTCCCAAGCACAGCCTTGATGAAAAGTAGAGCCAGACCCTGCACTTAAAAGCATGGTTATTTCTAGGTCAAGGAACAGAAAGACATAGACAAGGTATTGTGCAGTAGTTGTGTTATAGCAGGTCCTGGTTTGGTTCTCAGTTTTCTGTGGGAGGCACAGGTTACAAGAGGAACTGATGGCACGTTCCCGATGGCTGGTGGCAATTACTGGGCTGATGACAATTTAGAGAAATCCCCTCAGCTCTGTGTCCATTTACCTTTCAGCCTTGAATAAAAGAATATCACAAAGCGTTTGAAAGAAGGAACTTCCGTAGCATCTGTTCTGTGGTTTCCTTGTAAAGGAACAGCTGCTCAGAGTGAGGTGGAGAGAGGACACAAGAGAATGCAAAGCAAAACCCATGTGGTAATTTTTAAGAGCAAAGACTCTTGCAGGCTAATACCAGTTGTTTTCTCATTAGGGTCCCCCAAAGCACCTGAGGATGAGGAGTGTCTTGTCCAGAGTTTGTCCTGATTTCTTAAGTTTCTCCAGGCTGGCCCCCTTCAGCCAGGGAGCTAGAAGAAAGAGGAGGAAATGGTCAGATCATTTCCCACCTACCTATATGTAGTTATGTATTTCTGATATAGTTTCTTTGTTTATAAAGCTTCTTTGCTTGTCTTTCTGTGTGCTACCTTCCTATCCAGGCTGCTTTGGATGTAAAACCAAATTGAAGGGAGGAGGGAAGGGACTGAAGCCATACATTAATCTGAATAAATCAGACAAATTATGTATGTTCCCTTTGCCTCTCTCCAAGAGTAAAGTCTGTGTCCATACTCCAGCTTTTAACTGAATTATTTTTAAGCACAAAAGTATGTGAGCTCTAAGTCTTTCAACACATGCAATGAGCTCCAGCTCACCCATAAAGTCTTCTATGATAGTCTGACAAGAGTAACTGAGCAGAACATGCAGAAAGGGGGAATGGCAGATGCCATGTTAAGCAAAGAGAAAATATAAATTACTACAGTGTGTTGCAGTGCTGGGTGTTGCTTAGCTGCTGCAGCTTTCCCTGGGAGCGCAGCGGGGGCTTCTTGGGACAAGGCAGGGATTCTCTGCCCTCCTGCAGTCCATCTCGGACTCCCCGCACCGCTGCTCCAGCTGCCAGCCTGCAACTTCAGTGATGGCAAAGGAGGTGAGAAGGCTCTCCTCATGGCACTGCAAAGGTCTTTATTCCATGCTGCCTCCCCAAAGCCTGAGGCCAGCACACGGGCTGGCCCCCAAAGGCAGAGGAGAGGAGCTGTTGGCAGGCTGCTCCCAGGGGCAGAGAGAGTGAGAGAGAGAGAGACACACATGCCCTGGAGCCTCAGTTTACCCGGGTACCAGGGGGGCGGGGAGAGCACGTGGGCAAATGGTTTCAGGGCACAGGGGTGGTACATGGGTGGTGTTGGGATACAGGAACCAACAGGGAGAACTCGAGGAGTGGCCAGGACTAGGGGCAGGGGAAGGAGGGAGATCCCATGGAGAGGGCAGGAAGCGATCAGTAAGAGGGGGTACAGCGCCACAACAGTGATCTCATCTGTATAAAAAATATGCTGACAAGAGACTAGGGTGCTTTTTGGCATTTTTAATGGGAATTTTTTTGTTACCGACCCCTATAATATCTGATTGCTCCATTCAATAGTTTTCCCCTTGCTCTCTCTGCTTTGTCCTAGCCCTATCTTAGGCCTGCAGAGCCCTTACAAATATCAGGAACGCTACTATTATCTGCAGTTTCCTGGCTGCAGCATAACATGTGATCCTTCCTCTCCACTTCCCATCTCTCTAGATAACAGCCCTCTGCAGAATTCAGTTACTTATTCAGTGCTTCCAAAACCCTACTTTTTGCTTTGCTGGGATCTGGAGACTGCTGATATGTGTAATTTAGTATGTCTCCCTTTGAGTTTATAAATTACCTGTAGGCTTTGTTATGCACAGTCCTTGCATGGCAGAAAAAAAAAAAAAAAGAAAAAAAAAAAAGAAGAACTCACTCAAATGTAAGATAAGCAAGTAACTGAGCATGCCTGCTTGGAAATAGCTGGATTTTTATCAGGAAATAAGCATTCACAGAAACCTTACTTAAACAGCAGCACGGTTTGCTCTCTTTAAAAACCTCTCTTTAAGGCTTTTACTTAAGAACAGACACTATATTCTGTAGTATATGTATATGAAATAGATTTGAGGACAAATAGTTGCTATTTAGTTTCTGATAGGAAATTTCAGAGCACTTAAATACATTATGCTCCCAAACTCACTGTAAGGGAGGTAAGCAACAAGAATCACAGAATCAGTTGAATTGGAAGGACCCCACAGGGAACATTGAGTTGAACTCCTGGCCCTACACAGGACCATCCCAAGAGTCACACCGTGTGCCTGAGAGTGTTGTCTAAACACTCCTTGAACTCTGTCAGGCTTGGTGCTGTGACCACTTCCCTGGGGAGCCTGTTCCAGTGCCCAACCACGTTTTTACTCTTTATCACTGATTCAGGGGGCATGGGCTACAGATATACTCAGAAATTAATTCCCAGGACCGCTCTCTGGACTGAAGTCAACCATGTCCCTGGTCTTAAATTCTCCTACTCCCAAAACCAGGATGCTGGACTGAAACTGGCTGTGGTGAGTGGTACTTGGCCTATCCTACATGTACCCAGAGATAGTTCAGGAGGCAAAACTGTGCTGGTCATGGCTCTAGTGACCTAATAAATGCAAGCTCAAGTCACACTGACCAACTGCAGTGGAATGTTTCCTGCTGCTGTTTTACTTAGACACGTAGATACAACCAGAGAGAGCTTGTGCCATGACAGAGCACAGCTCCTGAATCCCAATTCTTCTTTCCATGGTCTGAGACCTTGGGTCCACTGTAGATTTTAGGATATCATTGCTGTACTCTGCAAACTCTGGTGTCTACTCAGAGCAAAGGAAGCAGACATTCGGTAAATAAGCCAAACTATGCTGTATAACCTTACAAGATGCATGTATGTGGCTTTAGGCTAGATTATCCTTGTACTTGAGCAGGTAAATTCACCATAACTAATGTATAAAAAGGGCATTGTGTTGACACATTTGCAGGAAAAGTCCAAATGTGACTGTGAGTCAACATTTCACTTACACTTCCATTTCTATATAGCCCTTTCACAGTGCTCCTGCTCTAGGCAGAACTCCCTATGATTAGTCATCTAATTTAAACTAATTATCGTGGCAAACAATGTTTTCTGAGTGCTTGAATAGAAGGCATTGATTTTTTGTGGGCTGTCTGCTGTCGTGACGTTTCAGAAGAGACAAAAAAACATGCAAAAGAGGAAGAAGAAAGAGAGTATAAAGAAACAAAACTAGGGAAATATTTTGATTGCAGAGGAAGTTGGCTAGTCAAGGAGTCTCTATCTTGGCATGATGCTGTTTATTTTCTGGTTAATTTTAGATGTTGGGTATTGGACAGCAAGACAATTTTGGAGGCTTCCTAGCGGGTGGGACTGGTTTTATGGCCCATTAAGCTATTGCAGAATAACCATAAAGAATGCATTAAATGAGTACCTTCAGCAAAGGTAGGCAGAGTTGCATGCTCACATGTACATATTTCACACACTTACACTCTGCCCTTTTGCATTAAAGGTATTTGTGCATTTCCTTGTGCAGAAGACAAAGTGTATTGAGGATTCTCCGAGCCAAGGGAAGGGCAGCAATAATGCAAGTCAGCACAGGGGAACTTCAGTAGGCAAAGGAGACTTAGAGCTTCCTTTCAAGCTATTTCAAGTCAGAATTATGAAAAACAAAATGGCTTTAGACAGTTTATGCAGTTTTACAGGGTGAGAGAGCTAGAAATATGCCTGGTACACACGAAAACAGGCCTACACGTTTTTCCGTCACCATGAAGAAATTCACTGGGAATCAACAGATTATTATTTTTTAATTGTTCTACCCTTGTGGGGTTTAGGAATAATAATAAGTGACCAAAAATAATGATGCTACTGAACTAACATGTGCATACCAGAACAACAGAAAAAAATTCCTAGCTAAGCAAAGAAATTTTTTTATTATTTTTCATCAAAGTCAGGAGCTTTTTCATCCATCTTGTGGGCTTTATAGAATATTGCTTGCAGAAATCAAGGAACTGTTTCAAATCCTCCAAGGTCAACAATGCTAGATATCAGTTTCTCTTCACACCATTTCTGAGTTAGATCCATCTTTGTCCAATCATATATTGGCATGATTTTTTTATGCCAGTTACGGGGGCAAATGGTACATTTGGGGAGGACATTTCCTGTTACTTATGTGGTGAAACCCTTTCTCAGAAATCCACTGTGTGACCACAAATTGCACACAAATCTTGGAGCTTTTTATTTGTAGGTAGTCTGGAGCTTAGATAACACTTTGCAACACTGTCTACTTGAGGCTTGGAAAAATCTCAATCACTTAGGTTGTTTGTCTTCCCCTGTAGCTCATTGTGACAACTGGTTATTCAACGTTTGCAAAGGGATCTGATAATGAAATCTGCTTCAGGCTGCTTGTGTCCTGTGCATAAAGCATTAGATTTTCTTAATGCAACATTAAAAGGCTGCCTACCTCCACAGACTGTTCCCTCTAGATAAATGCACACCTATAAAACGAAAGCACAGGAGGCACAATTGCACTCCATTGTTCTTAAAACTGCCTTGAATAGCACAAGGTCCCCTTCCCCCGTGAGAAGAAGCAAAGGCTCCCAGAAATAGGTAGGGGTGTTGTGTGCTTGTTTCCTGCTACTCCTATCGTTCGTGTTTTATCTCCATAAATACTCAGAGGCTATGGCTGGGGTTTTCTGGAGACAAAACTCATCAGCCTTTGCTGTTCTCAATGCAGAGACTGTACCCTTGAGGAGGCCGGTGCTGACACACTTGGTGTTTCAGTCTTTGCTTCAAGCTGTCTCCTGTCAAACCAAACCTCACTCATGGATGGAAAATGTGTGCAAGCCAGTTTCCTCCTCCTGAAGCCGTTCAGAGCCACGTGGAGGGGCGCTCTTGAAAAAAACCCCAACCAATCTCTAACATTTATATACATATACATATATTAATATTTATGTATTTATATGTGTATGTAATTCTTAACAATCACCTTGAGAACTGAACAGAACTTTTATAGCAAAGTAAGTAGCATATGCTCATTTGACAGATAGTTTATTTTCACTACACTAGTCTGAGAGAGTGGGGGGAAAAAAGGCCAAAAACCTGAAGGGCCTAAACTGCTCCTGGGTTTTGAACTCCAGCCAACATATAATATTAAAGGCTGATGCTTTTCAAGAGCTTCCAAAGCACATACAAGATGGAAAATTAAATATGCAGTCAAATCTTGACAGTATTTTTTTCCAACAACTGCAGTTCCTACCAGCTGTTGTGATGAAGCCATGGTACATAGCAAGGAGGATTTTTGTGGAATTCTGCAAGGGAATGAATCTGAGGCAGGTGGAGGAGAGAGATTATCTGTTCTAGGGGTTTATTTTCTGGGTCTCTGCTGTATCCTCCCTATAAACTTGCATCACATTTTCCAGTATTCAACTCCACCTCCAAAAACAGCATGAGCAACTCATTTTTTGTCCCCATCACAGTCCACCATTCTCGTATCATTAACAGCTTTCTTGGGCCAATTCTCCACCACCTCCAGCCCATTCACTGGTCTTCTACCTTTACTTATCCCAGCAACTGAGCAAAAAGCAGTGTTTTTGGCTTTTTCAGAAGCCATGCAGAAATTGCTGTGTAGGCAGCCACCTACATTACTGCTAATTGGCCAACTGCTTCTCCTAAATCCGTTCAGAGCAAACAAAAGGAAAAGGTGATGACTGCATTTCCATTACTAGAAGCATTAATGTGGCCACTTCTCCACTTCTCATCTCCTTAAGATTTTTACACTAAATATGGATAGTTTTCAAGTATCTTTCACTACATTTGTTTAAAATTGGTTAAAAGGTCAAAAGGTGTTGCAAGTAGCAGCAGGGATGATGAGGAAAACTGATGGACGGGTAGATAGATATCAGTTCACATAAGTCTTGTTTCCTTAGGAACCAGACTGAAAGCAAGTTAGAAATGTTGAAAAAGTGGTTCTTGGTTGTGCTTTGTGGTTAGCAGATCTGGGATTTATGCTGTTGTTGCTATGGGGACATTGTTATTGTGTACCATAATATAATAGCACCAAAGAGGGTTAGTGCCAGGAGATAAGACGTAGGTCTGTTGTCACATCAACTTCCATGCGGTCCAGGGGATATGATTCTGTGCTCTAATTAATGCTGACTTCAAATGCCTCAATCTCAAATTAACATGCTCAACTGACTTGTGGTTAAGAGAAAGACAAGGAATGATTTCTGATCAGCCATGGCCCAGGACAAACACCAGCACAACCCAGTCCTGCTAAATCCAGAAAGTTTTTTACTCATCTTCATCTTAACCACAGTCCATTCTTCCTCTCTGCTCCCAAGAAGGAGAAAAGAAGAGGTCAAGTCCTCCTCTCACTCACACTGTCCAGACTCCTCTCTCTGGCCAGACATTATACCGACTTAGTGTCCCTCTGGGTGTGCTGGTGTCGCTGAGCCCTGGGTGGAGCACAGCAGCACTGACCCGCCTGCTCACCAGAAAGCCCTCAAAGGAGCCTGGGGAGCTCACTCAGCCTTGGGGTACTTCTGCTGGAATGTCAAAGGTGTAGTAGCAATGCTTATTCCTACCACATCAGGAAGACAAGCAAGCTGTGCCTTCCTGGCAATGCTGACTTTTCCAGAAAGTGGAGAAAAATTCACTTCTCCCAAAGAAAATTCTTTAAAATCCGTCCCTCTGAGGAGTGATATGTTTGTTGTCTGGGAATGTGTGAGAAGGAAAAGACCAGAAAAGAAATTTAATCTGGAATACATCACAGTTAAGAAGAGATAAATACTAACTGATAATGAATGCCTGTAACCTTGTTATTCAAGGTTTCTAATCGACAGAAGAATGAAGTAATGAATGATTAGAACAGCAAAGGAGACAAAAACCTGGTAAATTAAGCTCAGTGAACACAAAAGGAAGATAAAAGGCAGTTGCCTACCAAACGCCTATGTCAGATGACCTAGCAGCACCTTCCCTCCTACACTCCTACAGTGTGGGGACTGCTCTCACACCAACTCCTCCTCCTGGCCCAGACACTGAACATGCAATTAGCTGGCAATTGTGGGTTGTGAGTCTTTCCAAGTAAAACTACCCCCTTCACGCAGAGACTAGTGAGTAAAAAGGCTCACAGGTCACCTAATACAAGTGGTCAGTGCCATGAAGTGTCATCTCTTCCATGTTGACAGGACCTTCATTTGTGGTCGTATGTGTGATCCACCGCTGCTGCTCAGGATGTGCTTTAATTACAGCATTGCCTGTGGCTTCCAGCTTGCCCCTAGCTTCCTACCAAATGCTCTTCTCTGAACCCACTGTCTGTCCTTGTCTCCCATCCTCTAGGAATTCCTCGTGTGGACAAGGACTCCAACAAACTTCCTACCCCAAATATACATGTCCCTCTCTTCCTCTGAAAGTCAAAAAGGAAATAGATTCTCATATTTCATGGTGGTGAAAACCCCCAAAAGATCCCTGAGAAGGAAGAGAAACAAACAAACCAGCCAGTCTGCCTTTTGCCAGCCCTTAGAAGGACTAAAATGACAACCAAAGTGTGAATACAAAATGGAGGACTAGGAAAATTGGGTGTCTGCCTTAATTCTGAATCACCTGGTGTAAATCAGTAAAAGTCAGAGTTGTCTGTCACACACAACTAGACCCTTATTTTTGTGCTCCGTGATTGTCTGCAAAGCAACTGCACAGACCTGCACAACCCTTTTGAAGACTCTGTTCCTCATCAGGATTTAATTGTGAAAAATCTGCCTGCTGCAGAAACTTGTGGTCTGGGATTCAGTGGCACAGGTTTATTATATAAAACGTTACCAGTCTGCTCACAGGCACATAATGCTGACCCTCTTCCCTGCTCAAGCACTCTTCTGGAGCAACTGCTGGCAAACAGAAGAAATAAGTCACCACTGGGCAGCTCTGTGAGTTCAAATACTGCAGTACATTGGAAAGAGCAATAGCGTAATTTTCCCGTTCCAGGAAGAAGTTCAGTCGTGTACGGTAGGTTGGGCTAGGACATGTGGCATATCTAGAACTCCTCTAATATGTGCAGTCTTGCGTCTCTCAGCCCATGACTGTATCTGGCCTGGGTGTTTTGGTTGGTTGGTTTTTTTTTAAACTTTTCTAAGCAGCCATTAGCTTTCGAGAGGCACACAGCCTTCTGCTTTGCATACATAAGCGGTCAGAGTTTGTTCAACACTTTTCCTACTTTTTGCTTTTCACATGCTAATGGGGTTCAGAGACAGTTACTGCTTAGATTAAGAGGCCTTCAAAGAAACTCTGTGTGTTAGCAGTTTAGGGCTGGACTGCAGATGACATCTTGGTTCAGGACAACACGTAGGCACATGCTTTGGTCTATTAAAACCTGGAACCTAATTAGAACACACCCTTTTTTTTTTTGAGCCAGCAGTGAATTAATGTAAAAACCAAGTCACAGCTGCCTGACTGTGAAGCTGGGACAGACAGGAACAGGGAATGAAAATCATGGGAATGAGTGATAATGTTACGATTTTTTTACTGTGCCTCAAACTTCATGCCAAAAATATTGGCCAGATAGTGTTGATTGTATGAAGAAGTGAGACCTTGTTCTAGTCAGTTTACAAAGCCATGTCTATATGAAGAAAGATACCTTCAAGCAAGCATTGATTATGCATTTTAAAATAATGTTTTAAACATGCTTTGGCAATATTGAGGACTCAAAATGAAAATGATCTAGAACGTTAGACATATAACATTGCTTTCTTTACGAATAAATACAGATCTGAAATTGCAAGGAAAAAAGCACCTTTACAAAGTTTCTTTAAGCACATTTTTGTTTTATAAAGTTAATGGTGTAAAAAAATACTGTATTTCTGTATAATAGGACTGTCCCTTCATTCTATCTGCAGTCATGTCTGCTGGTACTAAGGGAGAAAGCAGAGACTACTCTTTTCTTTTTCCTGGCAATAAGGGGGTAATAAATTCACAGGGGAACTGGATTTATACACTGGCAATGTAACAACAGGAACCAATGGAAGGAGAAGAATAAAAGACCAGAATGACTACAGAAACTAAATGGTGACACCTAAATGAAGTGATGGAAAGCTCAGTCACTTTTAGGAGCTGTCTTGCAGGTTGGCCTGTGCTAATACAATAAGGCAAGTGAAGAGTCTGTAAACACCCTGCCCTGGAAGATAAGATATGAAATGACTGTGGTATCTTTTGTACCATTGATGGTATCAGCACCAACTGGTTAGAAGAGAGGGGTTGGGTCAGCAGTCCTGGTGGTTCTGCCACTTCTGACTTGAAAAATGATAATGTCCAAACATGATAAAAGCTTGACAAAGACTTTGATACGGAGTCTCACCAGTCATCTCTCCAATGTTTTGAGAATGTGCTTAAACTCAAAGTTTTGGTATCTTGAAGTGAAATTAGCATTTTGAATGAGCTGAGGGACCCAGCTTTGCACACGGGAAGCTTTCAAGCAGACCCTTTGGAAACTGTGAAATTAGGGATGAGTTTGTGTTTTCCAGAGGCTGCCATTTCCAAACAGGGCAAGCAATCTTCACCAGGGGATGCAGTCATGTAACAGTCATTTTTGAAAAGATATTCCTCTTTGGGCTTAAGATGAACATGAAAATTCAGCATAGAACTGCTTTGGCTTTACAGGCTTCAGACAAGGGCTTCTGAGGGGGATTTGTGATGCCAGAAAAATGCTTGCATCCCAGACTGGCCTTGGAGCGCTGGTTTGTTGAACATTTTGGTCAGGGCATTTTCTGTGCAGGCGCTGGGTTTTGAGGAGAGAAGGACCTGACAGGCTTGGCGAGCCTCTCGTGCCTGAGGGAGGACACATGGACTTGGAGGTGTCATGCAGGGGGGTGGTCCTTGAGAGACTCCACACATGCCTGCAGTGCACTGCTCCCTGGCTGCCCTGGCTGGTGCAGTGGTAAAGGACAGTTAAAAAAAAAAATTGTTCTTGTATTGTTTGCATGAATTAACAGCAAGGGGTTCTGAAATAATATCAGACTGGTGGTGAGCTGAGCCATGTATGCTGCAGGGTGAGTGCAGCGGAGGAGGGGTAGTGCTTGCAGGAACCACAAGAGACTTTTAGTCAAGTTCAGCAGATATTAGCCTGTGTATTGCTTATTTTAAAGATCACAGCATCACTGCTTTCATTTGCATTATCAATGCAAAGAAGTGGCTTTGTCTTGCAGTGATATAGTCCTGGGTGCCTAGTCACATGGAAAATATTCCCTGAAAATAATGCCATGGCCATGGGCCATGTCTGCAGTAAGTCTCACTAGGGGGGCATGATCAAGAGGGATTTAGGGAGGTTGCTCATTTTCCCTTCAAGGCCATCAGCTTTCTATTTTCCTTCTAGTTTTTCTGCTGTTTTTAAAATTATAAAGCTGAAGAACAGCTACCTCCATTTATATACATTTTTCAAGAAAGATACCTTTCCTTCTTGACGTGCAACATCTTGAATTAAACTGTACTTCATCTGTTTGCACAATACACACCTTCTCTTTCAGTAGTCCAAAAAAACTCCTTGGTGAGTGGGACAATCTACTTTTTTTCTCTCAAATGTCCCAGCTCAAGCTGTTAGAAGATCTGCAGATGTTACTCTCCAGTCCTCTCAGCCCCATGGCTAGGTCACCTGTGGTGCTTTCACACCTGCACTGGAATTGGTGGGTCCGCAGGGCTTTGGACATGCTTTTTATGGCTTTGCCTTCCCGTTGAAAGCTTCTGCCTGGAAAAGCCCAGTTGCACTGATGTCAGTAAGACCCCTGCTGGTTTCAGTACAAGTCTTTAAGATACTGAGCATGACTCTAGTGGAACTGTTATTTAAGTTTTATGCCTTTATCTGTTTCCTTCTGTACATACTTTTACATATGAAAATACGTACGAAATCTTTTATCAAATATTTAATTTTATCTCTCTGGATTTTTTTATAATTTATCTTTGAATATAAATATGTGTATATTTGGATGTATATAGCATACAGAGTCATAAGTTTACATAATTTGTTTTTAATGGGGAAAATACAAAAGGAGGTAGATTTTACATCAGAAACTTGGAAATTACAAAGAAAATTAATACAACCTCCCATCCACACACATCTGTGTTTCAAAGATGCTCTTATCTGTAGGAATTTTTGCAGTGCTCTGTCAGTTTTCAACATCTCTTAATATTCTAAAATTGTTTTGAGTGTGAATATATGTGTGGAGCAAATAATCATGAATTACCATTCTGCAGGATTGGTAAGGATACCTATTCTTTGCAATATTTTTATTGGTGTGGCCAGTTTTGTTAAGGGACCAGCATCATCAATAATTTCAATATTTATTTTGAAGTACATTTGTTAGTACATAAAGGGGCCAGCCAGTAGAGGGGGCACAGAAGCCAAAACGCTGTTTTGGTGATGTGTCAGAGATGGGCATTTTCCTGTGTGTTTGTGTGTGTTGTGTATGTGTGCGCATGCAGAGAATAGGAGAGAAACATTTTCATACTCCTTAATTTACCTTTACTAATTTACCCTCAATGAAAATGTGTCCTGTCCTAATTACAAACACTCTTAGAGACTGTGTTTCATTAAATATGTTGAAAGAAAGTGCATTTGCAGAGGATGTAGAGCATTTAACATCTGATGGTTTGCATCATGTATATAATTTTTCAATAACAGAGCTAGAAATTGTCTGCGTGCTTCTTCTGACAAGGAGAGCAGAAGGGATAGAAGGATCCCAAATATTTAAGGGGTCCCAGTCTCCTGACTGGCAGAACACTGTGTTTTTATGACTTGAAATTTAGGGAACAGGCAGCTCCATAGTCTGCACTGGTTGTGCTATGGACGTGGGGTCCCAGGAGCAGCCAGGGCGACAGGCAGAGGCAGACCCTGTGATGCCCGGCTGCTGCCGCCGGATGGAACACGGACGGCTGCCGGAGAGCAGAGAACAAAAGTAAAGCAGATGCCCAGAAGCCAGACGTACTGGGAGGTCAGGAAGGGACAGATAAAGGATTTCACTACTTAAAAGGGAGAGAGAGAGACACTTGGAGGACAAACAGGAACACCAACCACAGAGAGGAAATCCATGCAAGCACTGAGTCAGTCAGACACGCTGCTCCACAGCAAACCAAAGGCAGGAGGATGAAAGTGGTTAAGATCGAAGAAACTTCTAATGTATCAGTTCCTTGAGAGGGAAAGCCAAGGAATACAGGGGCAAAAGGAGGAACTTTATATTCTTACACAAATAAGACTTTATTGTGTGCCTTGGGAACCTGGTGTGCATGAGGAACAACCACAGATGGTGTTCAGTAAAGCCTACTTAGTGAGGTAGACACGCCAGCTGAAGGCCCATCGGAAGTCCTTCAGTAATCTCACTGGAGAATTAAGCTCTGAGCAGCAAACTTTGGGTCTGCATAAGGAATCCAACTGCCTTAAAATACCAGAGTGTTTCCATCCCTGTTTTGATTTTGGCCCATCTCCATGTTTTTTCCTGCCAAATTCCCATTTACTTCAATAGATGTTTTGCTTGAGTGAGTCATGAGGTAAGGGCTGGACCTGAGACCACAAAACATTGTAATATGCAAGTCTGCAAGGGACATATTATTTTGTGATGTTTTCAGGAATTTTAATAGTGGCCTTAAGAGTAAATTTACAGTATGTAGCATGTGGCAATGACACTAGCTTTAAATATTCATGACAGCAGATGATAGTTTCTGGTATGACATTTTCTTGTGTCTTTTTTGATAGGCAACTCGTTCAGCACTTTGCAAATGTAAAGATTTTCATCTCTGGAGTACACTACAAACTGGATTTACCACTAATATGAATTTACTATAAACACAATCTATTACAGCAAAACAAAGGTGTATGGCTGAGAGGGGCAAAAATGCCTCCCTCACCACTTCTGCAGTGCTACCAATGCCAGATATGTGCATTTTTAATGATATTCAGCTTGTTTTCAAATTCCTAGTTCCAGCAGCTATTTGAATATGAGACCATTCAAGCTTCTATTTCTTTTTAAAAGTAAGTAGTTAGCTCTCAGGCCTGTGCAAAATAAATTGCGAACACAATCCTGGCACAATGCTGAAAGTTTGAGAGCTAGCTGTTGAAGAACAAATACTTTTTAAGAGCTTCCATATGACTTTTCATATTACTTTTTCATATGCCATATTAGCGGTACTGCCACTGATTATTTCCAACAGCTCTCCATGGATTTGTTCTGCTCCATCTCCTGCTCAGTGCACAGAGCCAACACCATGGTCACCAGCTGATGGTCTGTCCCTAGAGTCTTTATTGAGGGGTGTTGCATGAAGGCAAAGTGATATTCTCATTGCAGTTGTATAAAGAAGAAAAACTGTCAGCGGGGGGGGAGAAGGTAATCTGGAACAGGATAAACACTCGAGCCCCAAAGTAAATGTACAAATTATGCAAGAGACCCCTATCCATGGAGACATTTTTTTAAAAATAGAACATGGTTACAGATGGGTCTCTGCATAACCTTCAGCAGACTCTTTCCACCCTGTGAGGAAAGTCTGCTTATTTCTGAGTGATTACCTTAAGAACAATGAAAAAGCCTGATTTTTGACTGATACTTGACCTGATACCTTTCTTTTTCCCCCAACACAATAGAAAATGCTTATAATATAATAATTTTGCAATGTTCCTCTGCTTCCTTCCAGCAGTATCGACAACCAGGTATATTCCCAGTTCTCTAGACAGTACATCTAGCTTAAATGCTCTCTGTAAGATCGGTAGGAGAAACCATACTTGTGGGAGTTGCCACTCATTTTAATCTTGTAACTATTTAATGTTTCGTATTTAAAGAGTTCATAGTCACAGGATAGATTTCTTCATTGAAATGTCATAATCACAATTGGCTAAGCCAGGCTGTGGGGCAGTAGTGCTGTCAGTATCCCTCACTGACAGCACACTTAGGTGATGGACCGGTAGCATTTTCTGGCAGAAAGCAATTGTTGGCCAGAAGAGTCTTTTCTGTCCTGACAGACTCTGTTTCCGATGACTCCATCTCTCACTACATTACAGAAAAAATATTGCAGGCAGGAAGCCAGCAGAAAACTCTAACAGTGTATTGTCTAAGCAGCTCAGTCTACCATGAACACATGTCCTCTGCTTCTCAGTTCAGCGTCCTGCAGAGATTCCCTTCCACCCAGTTTTGCTATTCTGATGCACTGGGCCTCTCTGAAGGTAGGGTGTAGCCTGCTGGAGAGGAGACAAAACTTTAGGGGCTGGCTGTGGCACGGCCTAGCTGGGGAACAAAGGACTAACACCATGCTCACCATGCTGCTGTCTATGGCAAAGAACTTTTTTGATCTAGTTTTTTGGAGAGAAACCAAAAAAAAACTGTCAGGGGAACAACACCAGACTATCCCAACATGAAGCCCTTCTCCTCATACTCAGAACTGCCCCACAGAGAGAACGACAGGGTTACCAACATAACAAAGGTTAATTGTGTAACACACATCAGAGCTGTGCTTGCACGGTGCAATAGTGGTAATAAACACACCAGGAGAATAGAAGGCAGCAGACAATTGCAGGCAGTGTGCCTGCCCCCCTCTGTTCTCACACCTCCACTGTGCAGAGACAGGGGCCTGTCCCAGCCTTCCCAAATATCTGCAAGAATTGCAACTGTGCTGCTGGAGCTGCTCCCTTTGGAGTTCATTCCGCTGTTTAACCCCTCTTAGAAGAGCTCTCCCAGGTGGTTTCTCTTCCATTAAATTCTTGTGTGTGGAAAAACCCAAGAGCTGTGATGTTCCTCCTGGGTTTAATTTCTCTGGCTGTTGCATTAACCGGCTAGGTAACTCGCAGTAAGTTTGTAAATAAACGAAGACTAAAAGACAAGAGGGCTTGCTCGGGCAAACAGAGGAGGATGGGATGGCAACGCCTGGATCCCGCACCCTTCGCTTGCTCTTGCAGGGCCCGGCAAGGGTACAGGTGAGCATGCCCAACCCTGCCCGGAGCACCAGCGGGGCGGGCACGTCACCCAGCCCGGCAGCTTTGACGCTCGGATACGACTCGCGGGAACTCCCGGTACCGGCCCAGCCCGGGCACAGCCCGGGAACCGCGGGGCGGGGTCGCGCGGCGCTCCGGACCGCCGCCCCCGCCCCTGATGGGGGGAGGGAGCGAGGGAGGCAGAGAGGGGCGGGCGGGCGGATGGACAGAGCGGGCGGGGAAAGCGTCGCTGTTGCTGCGAGGAGCGAAGTAGGGGTAGAAACTTGTCCGCTGGCAGCCGGGCGCGCCGCGGAGACAAGGTCCTCGGGGCTGCTCCGCGCCCGCGGACAGGTAAGGGGGTGGTGGGCGAGGGGCTGACAGCCCCCGGCAGGGGCTCCCACGTGTCTGTCCGTGGTGAGACCTTGTCCTCCGCTGCGCTTCCCTGNCCGGCTCCGCGGGGCGCGGCCGCTCCGGCCTCTGGCGCCGAACAAAGAGCCGCGGCCGCGCTCCGGTCCGCGCCCCGCGCAGCGCTGGGGCGCCCGGCGGGAGCGGGGCTCAGGGGCTGCGGCCGCGGGCTTCTCCGGCTCCGGGCGTGATACCCGCGCCGGCGGCTATCGACGGGATAACCGGGATCCTCCGGAGCCCCTGCAGGGAGTCCGGCCGCTGCCACATGCTGGTGCTGTGCCCGGCACTTCAGGGGGTGCTCACAGGGGAACCTCGCTGCCTCAGTGCCGCGCTGGGCTCAGCAGCTTCGGAAAACGCCCGTCAGGATTTTAGCAAAATGAAAAGGTTTGCTGGCGCGGATCTAGGTTTAGAGATGATCGCGGAGGGTGAGCTTTCAAAGTAAGAGGTGAGAAGGGAAACAGCGGCGTGAACAGCAACAGTTTCAAAAGGTCGGGTTTGTGGAAATAGTTTTAAGCCTTGTGCAGATCGTTTGGTGATTTTCGTACCGAGTTCTAATAACGTGGAGTAAATTTCGCTTTTTCGTATGTCTGCAGAGTTCTTGTCATTTCCCAAGAGAGCAATGTGTATGAATCTGAGGGTATCATGCTGGGTTTTGTACACATTCAGAGCTCCCACTGAAATTAATTTAATGTTTTGTTTTAAGTTACTCGTGGGATTAATGGTAATTTTCTTTAACCAGCTTTCAGTAAGGCTATACAAGAAAATCCTCCTGGAACCGTTGGGATCTTTGTATATGCAAAGAATGTGAAAGGAAACCAGTACTTTGCATGACCTTTTTTATCTAACTAAATTTACAATAATGTGCTTCTATGTTTTTGGCATGAGTGAGACTTACAATCCGGCAAATGGGTTTACTTCTGTGGCTGTTGCCTGTGGGAGGCAGCGGTTGGTCCTGGCCAGGCTTGCTCTCTGTAGTTGGGAAAAATATAGACATCCTGCCCTGGGTGCTCTGCTGTGGACTTAGTGCACCCTCTCCCTTATGCCGGTTCATCCGAACCTGTGGAAAGCCAGTTCCCGGAGCCAATGTAGCAGAAACGTAATCCGGCGCCAGAGTTTGTTTTGCAAGATTTCTTTGCAGCTTTGCCTTAACAGAGGAGTGGCTGGGGGAGATGCTGAACCCCAGTGCTGTGGGGAGAGGGACGGAAGATGGAGGGAGGAAGGGGGGGGACCACCCTTATTGCTGTAATTTCAGTGTCAGAGAACTGTAGCAGCGCTGAAACTACAGAGCTGGGCTATGATTGTGCTTTGGGTGGTTTGAACTGCTGCAACCTGGTGTTGCCCTGGCAGCCCCTGCCTACCTCTGATTCTTTTCTCTATTCATAACAGCACGAACACTTAAGCTGCCCTGTGGTGATCTGGATCTAGGCACTGAGCAAAAAACATGTAATTTTATTCTGGATCAATTTCATGATTTCGTTCATTAGGGGCTAAGAGAGGAGGAAAGAGGCTGTGAAGAAGGTAGGGTAGTTTTTTTTAAGCTGGCAAAACTTGATACTGCTGCCAAAACTGCTTGTGGAGCTGCACTGTGGCTGTAGGTGCTCCCAGGTGCCTTTCCCCCTCCCTGCCTCCCCCTGGGAGCCTGTCCCATGGCTCTGCATGTAGCCTTGGGAGCCTTCACTCTCTGGGTAAAAATGAGCCTTTGCTAATTAATCCATTAAGTGTAATGGAGTAGGTTGTAACAGAAAAATTAAGCAAGTGCCCAAGTGTTTGCATAAGTGCTGCTTTGGATAACAATAAACACTGTAGGTCGAACAGCACAACATGCAGGGTTTTATAAAAAGTGTGCGAGTTTGTAAGCACTTATTGGATTTTGCTGCTCTCTGCAGTGTCTGTCTAGCACTTAATGCACAGGGTGAGCCAGATGTTTTACAGTCAGTCATGACACTTGTATTAGTAAGTGATTATCACATGGGCTTGTGACAGGAATGGATGCTAATCAACCAGATGAAATAAGATGTGTGTGTTTCTCAATCCTGAGGTTGATGGAAAAGTAGAAACTAAATCCCAGTGTAAGACAGCAGAGTCTTTGCTGCAGCAGAAGATGGGGAATCTGCCCTTTCTGTTCCTGGTTACGCCATCCCTACGTGTTGCTTATGCTGGCTCTGCTGACTATGAGTTGGATCAGATCACTGATCAGGCTGAAAATTAGTGCTCACATTTGGGAAAAAGCCATCAGCGTGCTGACTCCTGTCGTGTTTCAACACTTGCAATAGCGTCATCTGAAGACAGGAGGTGGCAATTGATGGCCAGAGATGGTGTGAGACCTTCGCTTTGCGTAGCAGTGTAGTTTTAGCTGATGTTGAGTTGATGGTGCAGTTGCTTCTTCCATTCCCCTTACTGCAGCCCCTTGAGAAGCTGGCAGGAGATATTCATGTGGTGCTCTGGTCCTGGGCAGCCCTCACTGTCTCATGTTAAATCCCTACTGAAAGTATTCTGACTGTCTGGAAGTAATGAACTGCTGCAAGTGCAAGTGTTAATTAGTTGTCAGTTTTTACCTACAGAAGAGAGGCAGTCCACTTTGCCCATGGCCATGGGATCAAAGTAGATGATTTTTAAGGTCTCTTCCAACCCAAACCGTTGTATGACTCTGTGATATATTTGCTTCCAGGACTTGATGGTATTGATTTATGGGATCTGGATATTCTTTCTCTTGGGTCACAGTACAGCTCATCAAGGAGCTGACCAAGCCTTGGTTGAAAGATAGGTTTTTTTTTGTTTTTAATAGCAGATGTGCTTCCAAAGCCTGGATTTGTTAGCCACATCTGAGCTCATCCATGCTCAGCTGGTGATGTTTCCATCAAGCACTGCTGAGGGCCTCACTGAATTGTGTTCAGTGAGATACCTGCAGAGGTCGTGTGGGTGCCCTGCCCACTGACTGCACAGGTGCGCTCCACGTGCTGTCTGCTCACATTTGCAGCGACAATTTTACTCTGACCTTGCGTTTGATAGTGTCTGGGCGTGTTGATAAGGATCCTTCATGCTGCTGTGGACCTCCCTTATGGATTAATAGCTTTGCCTTACCGTTTAGAGCCAAAGCTGAGATTCTGATGGTGCCAAAGTGAAGTCATTGCTTCTGAAAATTTAAGAATTATAATAGTGTAGTGATAATGGATGGGAAAAGTTTCAACAGTTTCTGTGCATACTCTTTAATTCTCTGTGGAATTTTTTCCCTTTCTGTAAAGTAAATTGCAGTGACACAAAGTAATGCACTGGAAAAGTTTGGACAAATGCTACCAATGAGATTATATAATACAATAGTGAAGGAATTTATTATGAAGCCTGTTCTTGATTCAAAGAAGAAAGGTTTTCCCTGGTGGATTGTGGATAGTTTATAACTTCCTCTCCCATCCCAAAAGTGTATGTGTCATATTGTGCAACTGTAGAAATAAATGCTTGGTTCTCTTCAGCAAACAGTTCGTGAGGACTTCAATAGCAGTTTCAAAGCTTATAGTTCATTGCTTGAGATAGCATAGGTGAAAATAGGGTTTACTGTTGATAGTAATTAAAATATGAGCACTTTTCTGGCTTTGTTTCTCTTTTTTCTGGACCATGTTAAATGCTGGGGTTAAAAATTTAATACTTCTAAATTGAGAAATGTTTCTAATGTCTATAGATGTTGAGACAACGCTTTTCTAGGTGATCTCACTGCGTTCTTTCTCTCTTTAGAATTGTGTATTTTTTCTTTATTTTAAACCAAATTATTTGAAAAAGAGTTATCGAGTAGAAGAAATAAATAGGTTCTGCATTTTTTTTTTTATCGCGTTTGGCATTGTATCAAGTATGCTGTGATACCCCATTTGCAAAGCAAATGGGTGTTATTGAGAAGCCTTGAAAGTTTTGATCAAGGGGGAAGATGACAGCAAAGGGAGCTAGTTTGCTTTGCTTTATGTGTAATTCTTATCACTTAATTTTTAACTTTTCATTTCTTTCTTGGTTTGTTTAGTTTGGCTTTTCTTTCTTCTTTAGTATAGTGTTTTTTATTCTTAGCATCTGTGTGCTTATATCCCAAATATCACGGAAGTGTGTTTCTCCACGAGCAGCAGTGACATCATTCCAAGGAATGAAGGGTGAGAAAAACACCCGCAGCACATGATCACCTCGTGGTAAATTGTCTTTTCTGTTGTGGGCACTTGGTGCCTTGCTGTGGGGACTGGGTCAGACTGTGCCTGGGCACAGCATCATGGAGTAGCACTCTGGCTCGTCTTTGCTCACCCATGAACTCCTTTTCCCTGAGTGATGCCATGGCTGGGTCAGAGCACTTTGGGGTTATGCAGTCACCCACCGCTCGTGTGTCCGTAGTCTGTCCGACTCGGTGTTGGCAAAGGAGCCAGCGCCATGGCGTGCCAGCTTGCCGGTGACTTGAAGAGAGTCTCGATTTTGAAGGTGCCGGGAAGCCCCTTGGCTGCCTTGGTGCCTGGTTGTGCTGTGTCATTTGCTAATGTGGTTTCTTGCTTGCTGGCCTGCATCTTAATGGAGTTCTTCAACCACGCTAACTGATTGTAATAACTTTTGCCTGTCTAGACAGGGCCTTACTGTGTCTGATTAGATCCCAGCCTTGTGGCGTGCATCACTGCCTGTTTCTTATAAATGTGATGAAAAAAAAAAAAGGTACACATTAATAGTGCTTAGTCTGTTTTTTTGCTTTGCAGTGTTGGTATAAAATATTTATAGATGTTTACTTTTTGCCTGGAGGAAAATAGTTTTAGTCAAATGTCTCTAGGATGCAATTTAGAAGGGAACTTCTTATCTGCAGTAAGGAAAGAGCAGACAAGTGTTCTCTTTGAGGATATTAATTGGGGTTCCACTGAAGTCAGTTGCGGAAGTTTCTTGCTCACTGAAGTCAGCAACTTTCTCATATAGGTAAAAAAAAAAAATTATTGGAATCATTATTAAAAATCAAAAGCAGGAAAACTGGTCTTCCTGCTTGGTTTTAGTTCCTTACTGCTTTTTGGAAGTGTAGTAAGTTAAATTCAACTTTGGTACTCTCAATATTTAAGGACTAAAGAGGAAAGGTTGTAAAAACAGTTTTCTACTGTAATTAAAATTTTTTTTTTTAAATTGGTATCCAATTTTAGAGAAACCAATAATTACAAAGTATAGGGTTTGAGATAAATTTGGGTTGGTAGTAGTCTGCCTTGTCTTTTTTTTTTTCCATGCCTTCCCCAGAAAAAGAGTGATTCAGATTTTAAAGTCTCTTAATTAAAAAAGAAAAACTGTCTTGGCAGAAGAAATCAACTTCTGGTTTTGATTCGAAAAGTAAATCAGAAGGTAGTAGAAATGTGCACGCTTTTCAGTCGCTCTTACTAGTGTTTTAAACCCTGTGTCATGGTAACAACTGCTTCTGTTTTCCTTGTACTGTTAGGATGGATTTAGACTTAGTGAAGAGAGGAAACTTACAAGAGAAGTTAGCAGACCGTTCTGGTGTCTCACAGGACTGGGAAGTAAGACTACATTGTTTTGGAGCTGGGACGAGCAGTCGCAGCTTGGTTTGTGTGCTCTGCCTGCCCAGAGGAAATTCCTACTTTATAGTGAGAGAGTGGCCAAGGACTAGAGCATATTATCCTAAATTAAATAATTTAAATTCCATCGATGTCATTTGAAAGGCTCTGTGCATCTTCTGAGTTATAGATGGCTTCGGCAGGGACACCGTGAAGTGTTTGTATACTTACATGCCAAAATGTCATCTTCAATTGATGCTGTAAAGTTTAAATTGCTGATTTGTTTTGATATTAGTCACTTGAAAATGCTCTTAAAAAACCTACATCTCCTCAGAGGTAGGAGGCTTGTTCATATGCGTTAACCATATGCTGAATTAGTTTCTTTTATGAAGCACCACGATGTTAAAATAGCTTTTAGAAGGAAACATTTAATGTAGCCGTATAAAAATAGGACATTCACCTCTCTTTCTAGTTCAAGAAACTAGCCTACTGTGGAAAGACTGAGTCCAGGATCTGGAACGAATGTTGGTGTAGCCATGCTCCCAGTGCAGGGTGTTCCTTTAGGTCAGATAGTACAAATTTTATCTTGACTGTCCATAGATGTGATCTGCCCATAGATACAGAGAGATCACACTTAAACATGGTAGTGGTACCAATAATTAGTGTACATTTTTTTGTGATTTCTAATAGAACTATATCACCATTTTGGTGTGAGATATTTGGCAGACTTAACTCTCTATAATTAACTTGTGTGATCGTTGTGTATATGAACAGCAGAAAGAAGAGAAACTTGAACCACTAAGATACTTTTGTTTGGAGTACAAAGCTTGTTAAGCAATTATCAACTTTCAGGCTTTACCAACTGACTGCAAGGCATCTTGTTTGAAAAAGAAACTGTTAAAATAATTTACTTTTTTTTCCTGTGGTTTTAAACCAACAGGAATGTTTTATTTGTACTAAAATACTTTGTATATATACCACTTTATCAGATCTCCAGGGGAAAATAGTTGCTTAAAGATGTTCAACTTTTCAGATAAGTAACTGTCTAAAGCCAGAAACTGATGGTGGAACAGTTATGGGGCTGGTTTTTTTGAGATTCATTTTCACTGACAAATAGTGATTATGGTGTAGCTATTTGCCTGTGTAGCTGTGGTCCCCATTTGGCATTTTATACTGTACCTATGGGATGCTTTCTGTATGGAAAAATGTTAATGGTGCTAAGTACTATTATGCTCTTTCATCATCACAAAGCATGAATAGCAGCTGAAAAGCTAGGTCATCATAAATAATTATAAAGGTTTTTTTTTAAATAATATAATTACTTATGTTGGTGTTTTTGTGACCTCATGATCATGGTCTTGTTATGAATCTTTGTCCCTTCCCTTCGTGTTTTTTATTTAGTGATAGCATTCTTTTGTTCTGAAAGTGAAAAAGCTTTGCCTTAACTAAGTGGATTGGACTCATGTAGTTCCAAACCAGGGGACAATTTTTAAGTTGTACCACAATCTAATAGTGAGCAACAGTAAAGGGGAATATCTGTGCAACATTCACAATAGTCTCCCACCCATAAGGTATATCTGTTTATAAAATGCCAGTAATGCATTAGACTTTGGATAAAAGAAGATGCTGCTAGAATGCAGCTTAATCTAGAAATACTCCCTAAGGGTAGTATGGATTGCAGTGGGTAGTAGGGATTGAACAGGGCTTTAGTGTGTCATACCATGGCTGTGATTTTTATTGTTTGTAATTACTCGGTGGGCTTCTAGTTTTCTCTGCATTCGTGACTTACTTGTCTCAAGCCTGGTCAAGGTCAGCACAACCAAGATTAGCAGGATTTGTCCTATGACTGGCAAAGTGATAAAACGATTGTTTTTAAATTTGCAATTGAGTTGACATTTCAAGGACAAAAAATGATGTGAGCTTTGATTCTCGACAGTCGCTATGTAGGCTGCTGATGTGTGTTGACACTCCCTTCTTGTAGAGCAGATTTGTTGTAATTGGCATATTATTGCTGATAGTTCTCAAATTCCTTGCTATAGTCCTGTCCTCCCATTGCTCTTGTTATGAACAACTGGTTCCTAGGCTGGCAGCAGAGAGGGAAATTGTGGGGCAGTGGGCAGTTAACTGTTACATCAGCCGCTTGGAAGTGTGCGACATATCTCAGCAAGGCCTGATTAACCGCTGCAATTGCACCACTGGGAAGTATCTACACACACAGAGGAGTCTTGCAGTCTGCTCAGAGTTGCCTTGACTATTTTACTGGGTATTGTGGACACTTGAACCCTGGTAAAAGTATTGTCTGTCTGATTACTTCTCCAGAATCAATCCCATTGCATATATTTAAATGCCGTCTGTCTTCCTGAGGACCAGATCAGATGAGGCTTGAAATCAGATGATGAAATTTGTGTCTTTCTTTTTTCCTTTTTTTTTCTCTGGTCCAAGCAGAAGGAGGTAAAGGAGAGCTGTGCTGCTTTTTCCATTATTGAGAGAGAGACTTCACCAGAGCACCTGTCTGAAATAGTTGGTCCATATTGATTGCTTTTAAAATTCTGATCTGGAGACGTCCTTTCGTCAGTGGTGAAGACTTTTACCTGCTTAGTTACCTTTTATTATTATGAACAAAATTATGTTGTTTCTGTTGCCTGTGGTACTGACATGAGCCTAAAACAGTAATGAAGTGCCGAGAGGAATATAGAACAAAATAGGGAACTTGGGATCAGTGCTCATGTACTGCTTCATTTGCTGAGGCACTGAGCTCAGGTATCACTTATTTGCAGAGTGTTTGTTTCTTCAGTAATGGAAAGGGGGCTTTCTACCTTTCTAAGGTGATGAAGTCAGTTTCATTCTGCAAAGTAGTAGAAGGCCCTGAGAAGAAAGTTACCAGATGTATATATTGTTGTTTAATCTTCCTATGGAGATATGCAACAATATTATCATCAGTGCTACCTAATGAAGGGAGAGAAAAATTTGAGTGTTATAGTACCGTAATTGATGCCCAACAATTAATGATAGCATCTTCAAAGTAATTATTTCCTAAGTGTTTTGCTTTTTCATAATGCTACCAAAACTGGGTCTTTGAGAAATGTTTTCCTTCTCCTTTTTTCTCTGTTGGGAGATACCTTCTAGACATCATCTTTCTCCCTTCTATTTCTTTTGGATCCTGACAGCTTCTACATTTGTTCATGGAAAAGACATTTCCCATAGTAGAGAACTGCATTAGAAAAACAAATCACTGAACAGTTGCGGTTCTCTTGTTTGACAGTTTATGGAGCAAATGCTGGCTATGCACCATTTAGCATTCTCCAAGACAAAGTACCCACACAGTGCTGCCAATTTCATTAGAGAGCTACACCAGCTACTTTTAAAATTTGGTCCTGTTTACATAGGAATTTCAGTTTTACTACCATACCCATCAAAAGGTTATTGTCTGCACACAGAGAGTCACTGTTTTTAGCAAATCTGCCTATAAATCTAAGTAACCAGTAATTAAATGGAAGTCTGAATACCAGTCAAGGAATAAAACTAAGGGTCTCCCTGTGGATTATGAAGTTATGATTAGCATGGGCAGGTTTTAAGAACCAATCAGCCCAAAAAATATATTGTAATTCATCATGAGGACTTACCTTTCCAAAACCCAAAAGTTAAATTTCAACAAAAGGCAAGAGATTACTCAAGGAAGAAAATGGTCACCATGAAGTGATGATTTCTTTTTCCTCTCAGAGAAAGGTAGCTGGAATTGGTGCTGCTTTTCCAGTTCAAATGGGAATAAAAGCTGGGTGCCTGGGGATGGCGCTGAGAAAAATACGTCCAATAGCTTTGTTGTTTTCTCAGTTACACACTGGTCCTCCACGTCTGTCTGCTTTCTCCCTTTGCTCCCATTTCCATGGCCCGAGATCCACAACAGGACCTCAGCGGGTTAAGCAGGGTCCAGAGTTCACATACTAGACACATGAATTATGTGTCCACAGTGTATCAATCTCTGCCAGAATCTGTCTACAGCCAAGACGTAATGTATAGCAACACTTTTTTAATGAGGAACATGCATCTGTTACACGTTTAGCAGAGGATATTTCTGGAGCAGTGTTAAGAAAATATGCTTTGGTTTTACAGCCCCATACCCTTCTGTCTGTAGAGATGTCATTTTTGAGTCAAAGACCAGACATAAGGGCTTTCAAAGGCTGTACGTCTTAAAACTGGATGGAAGCCTGGCAGCTCTACCCACTGTAAACAATGTGTAAGTCTCAACATTCCTTTTTCTGCACCCACCCCGGTAAGATGCTCTTCAGAAGGTTGAGGAAGGATTCTGAAGAAACACTTAAATAAAAAATTCTGTTTTGTTTAAGAAGCCTTGTGCAAATGTGTAAATTCCTAATTTTCAACAGAAAAAGCTGCTGTAAAACAGTGTAATTCAAAGCTAAAGCCAAGTGTATTGGTTTAGTTAGACTCTTCATTGCAACACTTTTCATCAGCTTCAGGTGAAAAACATTATGTCCATATCAAAATATTGACACTTGAGTCAAAAACTGGCCTAAAATGCTTTTTGTTGGATGGATAACGCAGATAATGGGTATGAATGGTCCCAAGACTGAAGTCAAGGCTTGAAGACAAAGCTGTGAGTGTGGTGGCATTTCCCTCTCCATGTTGTGGTGAAGACATCCAGGAATGAGCTCTGCCTGTGGTTTGTGCCAGCACGAAGTGAGCATTGCCAGCTGTGCTGAGCCCGAGGTAATGGCACAGAGATGTCCCTGCGGCTCAGCAGAGTTTATTAGTTTGGCCCAGAGCCATGCTAAGTGTTCAGAAGACTTTTGGTTATCTCCAAGTGTGGGCAGGGATTTCTTGTGTCTATTCAGAACAAGTCTGAGCCTGCTGGTGTTATAACCTATAGATATATCCCGTGGATCTGTGTCTTTGATGAAAGGAAACCAGCATGGTTTAGTATCTTGCCTCTCTTTGACTGCCTTTGAGTTTGTTAATGATTTTTTTTTTTAACTTTGCAAAACTTGCCTCACTGTATAGAAAAATTAAAAGAGGAGGAAGCAATTACAGAATCACAGAATCCTTAAGGTTGGAGAAGACCTCCAGGATTGAGTCCAACCTTTGACTGAACATCACCTTCTCAAGACCATAGCATTAAGTGCCACATCCAGTGATTTCTTAAAAACCTCTGGAGACGGTGACTCCACCACCTCCCTGGGCAGCCAATTCCAATGCTCAATCTCCGTTTTAGTGAAAAAATTCTTCCTTATGTCTGACCTCAATTTCTTCTGGCGCCGCTTAAGGTTATGTCTTCTTGTCCTGTTGCTGTTTCCCTGGGAGAAGAGGCCAAACATCACCTGGCTACAGCTTCCTTTCAGGTAGTTGTAGAGAGCAATAAAGTCTCCCCTGGGCCTCCTTTTCTCCAGACTAAACACCCCCAGCTCCTTCAACTGCTCCTCACAGGACTTGTGCTCGAGACCCTTCACCACATCTGCCGCTCTTCTCTGGGCACAATCCAGCACATCAATATTCTTATTGTGTTGGGAAAACTGAACACAGCACTTGAGAAGTGGCCTCACCCAGTGCCGAGTACAGGGGGACAATCACTGCGCTGGTCCTGCTGGCCACACTATTGCTGATACAGGCCAGGATGGCATCAGCCTTCTTGGCCACCTGGGCACAGCTGGTTCGTGGTTAGCTGGCTGTCAATGAGCACCCCCAGGTCCTTTTCTGCTGGACCACTTTTCAGCCAGTTCCCAAGCTGGGGGCCAGCTAAGTCAAAAGTGTCAAAAAACCTTTTCTTCACTGTTTCACCTTCTTCATCAAGCCTTCTTTTCTGAGCCCTGTACTTGTAGATTCTGCAGTCTTCAGTATAAAGCTTATTGGAAGCAGCACTTCCATGTGGGAAGGTTAGCAGAGGTGAAAATTTTGAAACGATGCAATCACTTCCTTCCCCATGTGTAACAAAGGGCTCCTTTATTTCCCCTGCTACCTTGGTCTGGCTTGGAAAGAGCGTTTGGAGAAAGATAGGTACAGTGGAATAAGCAATTTTTCTGGTGTTCATGTCTAGCCATTTTGTGCTTCAGGCCCTGTCTGCTTCAGCTGTGCTTGGACAGCATGCTGCAGGTTCCTCTGGGAACAGTTGCCAGATGACCTGGAGACGAAGAGATGCCAAGATCTCCTAAGCTGTACAGTGGAAAGTTGCATTGAGGGAGTTACCACTTAGAGCACGTTACAGACAGAGGTGTCATCCTCATGAGGAGCACTAGTCAAAGGCACTTGAAGCCAAGAATTAAATGATGCAGAATTCACGTGTACTCAGGATTTCCATGGCTCTGTTAAACAGCTGCAGAGAAGAACCCCAATGGAGGGATGGCACTGAAGGTGTTCCCATGAGGCATTCTACTTGGATGACTTTCATGACTTGCATAAAGCAGCCATCTCCATGGTATCAGGAAGACAGAGTTTTACATGACTTAGTTACCTAGGTCCTTGGTTTGACAGTGTATCTCTGGTTAGGCAGTAGAAGGTGTAGTGCTGTACATGGAGAACATGAGGGAAGTTGTGTTTTTCCTGTCCATAAGAGGTGTTGAGGGTGAATGTCCCTTTTACTCTTGTTCACAGTTTGTGTACGACTTTTACAGATCACTTCTTTGTGTATTTCCCCATGGTGTCTCAGTTTCCAGCTCTATGATTATTCTCAGTTTGCATCTGGGTGATGGGAAACTGTTGGCTCCACAGTAAGCATCAGAAGAAGTTAGGATAAAACCCTTCAGACTGATGAAGATTTGTTTTAAAATGGGGGGACCTCCTCACCCAAACCTCCAAAACATGTCATTTAAATTTGTTTTCAAAAGATGAACAAGGGAGCAGTGATTAAGTGCAGTTTCTGCTGTCTTCCTGTCTCACCCATGCAGTGAGAGGAGTAGGATGAGATGTGTGGAGAGCTTGTGTCAACATTGCTAGTCACTGCCATGTGGCCTTGGGGAGTAGAAAGAATCTCGGGCTAAAAACTAAATCATTTGTGTGGGCTGCTGGTGTGCCCATGTGAGGAATGGGCTCTTCTCTAGCAACAAAATAAGTCAAAGTGTGTGTAGGATGCTGTTTCAGAATACCTTACAGTATTTTGCTCTACTAAATATTTTAAGGCTTTTACACTTTAGCCTGTGTTAGCATAAAAATAAGTACAGGACTATCATACTTTCCCCACAGGACAAAAATTCCATTTTCCAACCACCCCTAATTATTTCCATTCTGCTGTCTGGAAAGGATCTGGAGACAATTTAGGGAGCCAATTTAAAATTGACTTGGGAAAAAATCATTTACCCTCCTGAGCCTCCTTAGATGTGCAGCCAGTGGCATGTGATCAATAGGAAATCTCATGCTCAATGATTTTGATGCTCACAGAAGGACTTTGAGACCATGAAATTCAGCCTGAGTCCTGTTTACTTGTATGTGCGATTTTTGTAGCTTTGGTGGACCGAACTGCCTGCTTGCTGAAGAGCTTTGTGTGGTGAGGGAAGTGGCAAAGGTCCATTAAAAATAGACAAAGGGTGGCTGTGCTCTTGGAAATGCCTTGTCGTGAGGTGCATGGCAGACCATTCCCTGCTTCCTTTCCGGGGGAGCTTGGGTGACCTCGCAGCCGGGCCCAGCGGTGATGTCTCCAGGCTGCAGTGAGGCAGGCTCCAACCTCCTGCGGTCCTGAGGGTGCCTGTGGGCAGCATCTGTAGCTCCAACAGCAGAGGGAGGGAGGCACCAGGAAAAGTGCGTGTGCGTGTCTGGTACCAAAGTACCGCTCCTCCCAGAGCTTTGTCTGATCCTTGCTCTATGGACAGGTCCAGATTTTTCTTCAGCTTTTCTTGCATACCAGGTCTACATACATCATCCCAAATGTCTCTTTAATCCTATTAGGGCTGTGTTCAGCTGGGGTTTGGATTTGTCACTAATGAGTGCTTGAGCTTAGTAATTTTCAATTACACTTTTCTAGCTCTCAATTAAAAAGGTGGTTGACATTTTATGTGGAGAATTTAAAAAACTCTTATTTTTCATTTAGACTGGCTGCAAATTATAAAATCAGGACTCACGGGTGTATAGAATTAACGTTCTTAAGAAATATTGTAAAAAGTGTTCTTCATGGTTAACATTTAGGATTTTATTTTAAGATTTTTTTATGTGCTTTATGCTATGCTGGCAAATTGAAAAAATATTGGATCCTTATATGGAGAACCAGCAATTTCCCACAGCCCTGCTTTTACAGTGCTGAACGCATTTCATTTTGTGTGTGATTTTCCCCATTTGCCAACTGACTACATCATACAGTTTTTTTGGCATATTCTTTCTGTCTTATGACCATCAGCAGATATTTTGAGTAGCATATTATAAAGCCACAGATCCTTTTTGCTGCCTTGTATTTTGCCTGTTGCCGCTGAGAAAGGAAAAGATTTTATTAATTTTGTGGCGTCAGATGAGGCTTCAGTAGAGTCTCTGTGCCTGACCCCAGCACCCGGTGCTGGTTGCCCTCCCTGTTGGCAGTGGAGGGACGTGCCTGATGGTCTCCATTGCGTTCTTTAAAAGTCGCACAAGATTGTTCTGGAGAGGTATGAGGAAAATGATTGATACTTGTAAATGGTTCAAGATGCTCTGCAAATCCTTCAGGATGATCTAAGTGTCAGAGAGATGGAGCTGAATTTGAGGCATGCTGCTGAAGTTGAGAATAACTGGAGCAAGAAGAGGATGGGATCAAGCAGAGGTCTGGCAGTAGTGATTGTAGAGATATGGAATATTCTTGCACAGCAGACTAGTGTTTTATGGAAACATAGACTGACCACCAGAAACTGAATTACAGAAA
Organism: Oreocharis arfaki; assembly: GCA_013398015.1. Taxonomy (NCBI): domain Eukaryota; kingdom Metazoa; phylum Chordata; class Aves; order Passeriformes; family Paramythiidae; genus Oreocharis; species Oreocharis arfaki. The sequence continues at coordinate 680,497 of VZRR01003977.1, read as the reverse complement.
TCAGGGAGGGTATAACACTGCTGGGTGCTGCAGTTGTTGTAGGGCTCCATGTGGATTGTTGCCTTCAGGTCTGGGCATTGCAGCAGTAGGAAGGAATACTGTGTATATAAACTATCAGGCACGTCACAGCAGTCTGAAAATTTATGGTGTTTAGGAAGTTTGTGTTTATTTTGGGCAGAGTTTGTAAGAGAGTAACAAACGATTGCACACTGTAGGCTGATTCAGGTGGAGTAAAATAAGATGTGAATGTGGGATAGCTTAGCTTAATGAGCCTGGGGAGAGGACTCACGTGCTAATCATTATCCCTGAAAGCTGTAACTCTTGTGCATATACTCTTGTTTGTGTAACTCTTACTTAAGACACTGTGAGGCATTAGGAATGGTAAAAATTGGAAGTAGTAAGCTTAGTAGGATGTGTAATCTGAATAAAAAGATCATCTTTACAGTCAGATCTCATAAGTAGTAGAACATTTCTTCGGGGAAGGGATGGGAGCTCTATCCTTGAAGTTTAAATTTAGGCTAGGCAAGAGATCAGAATACACATAGCTGTGAGGCAACTCTTCACTGGCAGGATCAGGATTGGCTTCAGTATTTGGCCATCAGCAATGTTATTATTGTGAAATGTTTCCTGGAATGATATATGGGGAGGTTGGTACCAAAAAACGGTTTAGTTTTTGTTGGTATATTTCTAAGGGTGGAAATATCTGTGGTGAATTGTCGCTGTCAGATCTCTGAGCCAACATTTTTATTAGAGAACGTGTCCTGCAAGGCGTCCACGTGCAGAGGTGTCTCTGTTGGAGAGGGTGTCACCCAAGGCCGATACTGATAAATCATTCACTAAACCCTGTATTGTAAATGAGTGCGTGTTCAGAGCTAAGAACAGGTGAAAAGGCTGGGTTTTATTGCTGCTTTCAAGTTTGCCTTTAGTCACTTATATCTGTTCTCTTGAACTTTATGAACATTAAATCCCAGACATAAAGGAGGGGAGATATTCCATTCGCTGAGTTCAGACTGGGATGATTCTTGATCAGTGGCTACTTCTTAGTTGTAGAAAACTAGTGTAGAATTTAAGACTTCCAGCTTGCCAGCTATGAAGGGTAACAAATGGGGCTAAATCATCAAAAAAAAGTGTCCAGGTTATTTAAAATACTTACCTTTACTACTACTTTTTCCCCACCACACAATCACAATAAAAGATTTTTCTAGTGTCTGAGCTGTCCTTGACCAATAAACCCATTTAAACATTTTGTTTCTTTTACGACAATTTACTTCAGTTTGGAACAATGCTTGATTTTCTCTGGCCCACATGCTGATGTTGTTTTTATTTCTTGCAGTATTTTGCATTTCAGTGGGACTTGTGTGTTACAGGGAAGACACTCTACCAAATAATATGTGTTTGGTAAATACTTCAGGCAGCTATGTGGAGTTAACTGATTTTGGATCTCAGGATGAGAGCTTGACATTAACTTTTTGTTCGCTTGTATTCTCTGTATATCCTCTTGAGACAGGAAGTTCTTGTTGTGCAGTTATATTCCTCAGACAAAGACCTTTTCATGGGGAGCTTTTATGTTTTGCTGTTGGCTTTTTCCTTTCATCCTTATGAATTTCTTTGTAGAATTGTCGTAGTTGAGGTTGTTTGTAGAAACTGAATCTATAATACGTCGTTTGCCATATTGCACTTAGTATTATGATAAGAGTATTATTCATAATTATTCATTATCAGTTTAATTTTTTTCCATTCGTTATTGGCATTTTATAACAAGTGTACATATTATTTATTCTTGTATGTATTATTGATATGCACACTTTTTGTGTATATATATATAGTTTTGCAGAGAAAAGATGTGGATAATTAGATGGTGTCTTCAAAAGTTCATGGGAAGTTTATGGAGAAGCCATGTCTGTAAAGACACAGAACTAAAGAACTAAGTTCTTTAAGTAAGAACTAAAGTTCTCTTTACTGTATCTTATCCTGGTTCCTGCCGTTATTTCTGAACTGGTTTTGGATAAGGAGCCATAATCTCAGAAGCTTTAAGTGCTAAACCCTGTAAAGCTCCAAGTTTGTGGTTTAGCCATGTGAGGTCTTTGCTATCACATGGATAATAGACATTCCCTTTTGCATTCCCCGAATAAAAAGCGAGTCAACTAGAAGCATGTTTGTACTAAGCCACATCAGAGTTATCCTCTGAATTAAGGCTATATAATAAGTCCTTTAAAACTAAATTTGTACAAAAAGGTCTGAACTTTTTGTTGTTAGTTCAGATATAATTTGACAGCTCTAGTTTCATCACTGTTGAATTTACAGTTTTGTTTCATCAGAATGAATTGGAGTGTGGTTAATTTGTATGCAGCTTTATATACGACGAGAATCTTCCATATGGAATTTAGATTAGATAAGGCTCCAGGAAATGAGAGTCTTAGATGTGAATGACTGTAAACATGCGTAAAAGAGTCATTCTGTAAGAATTAAATAATGTTTAGAATTAATTCTCTCGATTCTTTTTTGCTGTTACAGAACACAGCAAACAGTTTAATTCAAGTTCTAAATTCAGATGGACATCATTATGATAATTTGCTGACTCATAGAATTTCATGGGCTATGCTGCTTTACGTGGTGATGGGTGATGATAAGCAAAAAAAGTTAGCAAAACAGAATCTCTGACTAATAGAAGCCTACATTTTTGGTAGCAATTAATTGATCTATGGTGCCTTCTTAGCACACCATGTTACATTTTCTTGCCTTGGGGGTAATACAAGATGGCTGAATGTGGATAAACTAGGAAGACTGGCAAGCTGAGGCTATCATCTGATTTTTCTGAAATTTCTGTGGCTAAGATAATCAAACTTTGTCTTGTCTTCTTGTTAAAGATCAAGAAAATAGTAAGCTCCTCTTCCTGCTGTTCCCACCCACATTTGATATGTATATGTGCAGTGTATGTGGAAACTTCCCCTCTGTGCCTCTCATACAGGTCATTGACTTCTAGAGTATGACTCCTCCAGAGTAGTTAATGAACTTTGGGGGTTTTGAGGGCTTTTTTTTAATAACTTAATTATATTAATCCTTTTTTTTCTCCCTCTCACCATTGCCAACAAGGTTTTAGGATGTTTTCTGTCCCCTGATAATCCAATTAGTTTTGGGTGGTTTTCAAAAGACCTCCAGGAAATTGTTCTGAATCTCCTGTCTGTTATGCCGTGTTGGTCATTGGTACCTCATTCTTGAGGAAAAAAAAACATCCAGAGGGTTCATTGGGTAGTTTGTCAGACTATTAAAATAATGAATAATGTGTAAAAAACAGTGAAGGGGGGTGTGGGAGGGCTGGGATGTGGGACTAACTACAAAACAAAGCGAATTTCACTTCCAGGACTGATACATCTTTTGCAGATGTACTAACTTGCTTTGAGGGGAAGGGATCATATAAAGTAGCTTTCCTCTGGGCTTACATTCTGGTGTAGAACTTGTCAAAATCAATGGAAGTATTTTCATCAGTCTCTTAATGAGGGATGCCTGCAATCTTCCTGCAGTGCACAACTAGGGACGTGCTGCTTATGTTTCTGTTGCTATTATGTAGGGATTATGGGACAGTCAGAGCTGAGATAAAAGTTCTTCATGGTAGTAACAGCAGTCCTGTGCCAATATCCTGGTGCTTCCACCACACATGAGCCAGGGGACTTGCAGAAGAAGAGCGAGTGCTGGTTGTGTGAGGCTGCTGGGCTTCACCCCGCCCTCAACCCCTTCTCGCCCTCCCCTGGCTGCTCTCCTGGCCTGCCATCAGCAGCATTATTAGTCAGGGGCTGGAAGGCACAGGTTGACTGGGGAGTGGTAAAGTATAAAGGGAATTTAGGCATCAAATGGGGGTGGGACCTCTCGCATTTACATTAATTTATGCACTGCTATGATATGAATACTAAGTGTTTAAAGGAATTAAATAGTTAGATTCAGAATTATGTGCCGAGCAGGGTCTAGATGCAAGTAAGCTTATAGCTGCAAGTAAGCAAAAGGTTTACTTAAAAAATTGATTTACATGTTCATTTATGCTCTTGAATATTGAGAACAGGGAGGGAATTAGCAGTGTTGCATGAGCTACACTAGCACATTTTTCACCTTATATGGAGAATTGCCTGCCACTTATCAAGCAGGGTTAGATTTGCTGTTATTGTCACATTCCTTAAAGCTGGAAGAAATCTTGTTTCTCTGACTAAAGATTCAACTCATAAGCTTATGGTTTTGTTGTTTGAATATTGTTTTTTCATCCAGAAATTGTTGGGATGGGCAGTGCTTCTTGAGAAAAATAGCTGCGTGCACATTTTCACTTCTGTATTGTGGAATTCATTCCTCAGCTCCAGTGGAGAAACTTAGATGCTTGCAAAGGAAAATATGTTTCTGTTTGGAGTCATCTGGAGTTCCTCCTGGCTGACTCCTCTGGTCTTGAAGAACACAACAGGAGGAAAGGTCCCGGTAAATGAGGGGAAAGACCTGCAAATCGTGTACACGTGGTATTTAAGGGGATAGACCTCAGTTTTGTTTTTTTCTTTATCCCTCCTAGAGTGGCTGGTGTTTGAGAAAGCCTTTTCGTGGACTGGTTGAAAAGATAGTGACTGACAGCTGTTGGCTGTGAAGCCATTAACCTGCTGGCAATTTGAGTGTGAGATGGAATAAGTGGAAAATATGGAAGTGGAGACAAATTGCTTGTTTAGTCACTGATATCTCGGATTACAGAAGCCTGACAAAAGACTGAATACTTGAAAGATTAAGAAGCTGACAATTATAAAATTTCCTTTTATGATAATGTGCCATTGACAGCTGCATTCACTGAAATACTTGCATTTGGAAAGTGCGAGATCAGGTCTGGCTTAGTGTAAGCCTTCAAATTAAGGGACTGCTTTCTATTTGAAATATTTCTGGGGTTGTGGCATTCAGGAGGGCAGTAAGCATCAGCTACTGCTGCTTCTTGGGTTTTTTGGGTACCTAGACTATTATAGGTTATTTGAGCATGTGCTCTTGCCACTATTGTGGCTTGCGTTTGTGTTATGATTGCAGAGATTTTTCTATGGTGCTGCTTGGGAAATAAAATACTTCAAAAGGTAGTGATTAGGTGCAGTGGTTAAAAGACCTGGCTTAAAATTGCTGTTGCTGATTTCACTTTCATGCAGATCCAGAAGAGTTAACTGGAAAATGATACTCAGGTTTTTTTTGCTCCATAAAGGCAGTGTTGGCTGTATTTTTTTGAATAATAAGATGTAAGGAAGAATTCATGAGCCTAGTAACATTTGAAGCCAACAGAAACAAAGGGTAGTTTATATGGCTAAATACTTTGAAAAACCAACATTTGAAACATTTAGCCAAATGGTTGCATTGAAGTATCCGTGCAATTCTGAGAGGGTAGAGCAAAATATACGGATTTTTATTTTCTGTTTTGCTGTTTGTGGTTTTACCATTCTTTGCCTTTTATGGCTCACCAGAATAGAATCAGATTTCTTATCATGTATGGATATAAAAGAACTTAAACTACATATATTTATTTTTAGGACTCCACCCTTGGGCTTTGGATTTGGTGAACAGCTATTTCAGTAAATTTACATCTATATGGGGAAACTGGCAAATTGAATACTGTGCAAATCCACATTTTAAAAAAAGCAACTGCTATTATAGAAGGTAAATGATATCATAAGAAAGCCAAGTAAAAAAGATTGCATTTTTTTTGCTGCTAAAGGAATGATCAATGTTTCCTGCTGGCTTTTGCACTCTGCAATTGGAGACTCTGGTGTGCAAATGGTTTAAATAATGCTGGGGTTTGTGTCTGGTTGGCGCTATGTAATGCTGGGGCTGAGGTGACTTAAATATACAGAGTGTGGGCCAATCTCGAAGCCCTTTCTCAGGCAGAACCCCCATTGAAATCACATCTAAGTGTCGTCAGTGAAAGCTTTGCCAAACAAATCATTATGGATTTGACCCCAAAGTTATTACTAGTAAATTTCATATGTAAGCCTTTCATTATAGTGTTTTTTAAGAATGGAGTACTTGAATGAATCCTGGAATTCATTATAACTTTAAGTTTTTAACAGGGTATCAGCCTCTTAAACTACATTTTCAGTACTAAACCCAGTTTCTTCCTTTTTGTTTCCTTCTCCTTTTTTTGTTGCTCAAAAAGAAGTAGAAGAGATACTCTGTGGTTCAGATTTGCTTTACCTCAGGCAAGCAACCTACTGAGGTGCCTAGGAGCTTAGTCTTCCAGCCTCTCCATGTGCACAGTGGAGAGGGTTATATCCAGAGGGGATTTTGCTCAATGTCATCTTTTGGATGTGACTCTATTATGCCTAGGGGTGGTGTAGGGTGCACTGATTTAGGAACCCAGAGGGATGTGGTTGGTTGGCAAAGGACCTCTATGATTTGTGATATGATTTGTGTATAATTTTTTTCAAAATTCCTTTTTAGGAGTTAGCAGGTTAATTTTTTGTCTGTCTTTGCTCCATGGATGATGGGGATTGGCAGTAGAGCTGTGTCCTTTGGTAAAGACAATCTCATGTTGTGATGGGACCTTTTTGAGGTCTACAGTCTCTCTTGCTCTCTTGTACGCTTCGTGTCTCTGGCCTTGGTCCCCTTCTGCAGGCTGCAGGTTTCATTTGGATCTCATGAAGTGTTTTGTGACTCGTGGTGTGGACTGATGGATTATGTGACCAGATGTCTGCAGTGCCTGGCTGCTTGTAGCAGGACTGGCTGAACCAGGTGGTCCCTTCCTGGCCTCAGATCCCAAGAGAGGGATTTTCAGCACAGAATCTGGATGTTTCATGCTTTATATTGCAAAGACTGCAGTAATCCAGCCTTCCGCTGTTTAAAATACTGAAGGAACAACAACAGAAAGGGTGAGCCGTTGGGGTTTTAAAGCTGTTTTAATGTCTTCACATTTCCAACTGCATTACACTGTATTAGATATAAAAGATGGTTGATAGAGGTAGTAGGAGCACCCTTAAGCATGCCTCACATATTCTAACATCATATTTTCACCTGTGTTTAGTTCTGGCCAGCCTTCAGTCATTCAGACAAAAAATTTCCAGAGTGTTTTTCCTGCTTCAGGCAGAAACCTCTTGGAAAGATTTTCGACGGAAGAACTCCAACTGTTTTTAAAAGAATGCATTACAGAAATTTAGAGCGTTTTGTCAACTTTATTTAGCCAATCATTCCTTCAAAGCACTGTTATACCTTCAGGGAGTGGAGGGGGGAGTCAGGGTGCTTTTTGCAGCCCAATGGAAATTAATACAGATCTACCGACCCGCCAGAGTTGGTGAAAATTGTTTATCTGCACGTGCTCGCAAGAGCAGGTTAGAGGTTTGCTGATACAATCACTGAATACTCCCACTTTATAAAACGGGCTTCAACCTCACCAGCCTCTGTCTGTGCCTGGGGTGATGATTATGATGGGTGGTACTGAACACCCAGCTGGTTAGGTCCATGATTCCTGCTGCCTCTGCTTTGTTGGAGGAAAAGATATTTGGGTGTTTAATAGTCTTCCAGATTCAGTAAAGCTTTATGCCAAGGCATACTTGAGGCAATAATTGAAAAATTGCTACTGTTATACTAGTCATTATTCCTGCAGTTAATTCCAATGAAGCTGAGAGTAGAATTTATGCTTTCGTCCTTATGCTACTCTCAGGAATGCTGGGGTTGAGAGGTGTGATGCCCTAAGTTTGGGAACAAGGTTCAAAAAAGAACTTTTGTCTTCTACCTTTTTTTCTCCCAGGTTGCAGGAGACCCTATAGGATTGTACCAGTAATTCTTTGTTACTTTAAAGGAGCAACTGTTGGAATCATGACATCCATAGAGAGGATGTCATGATAGATTCCCTATCTATTTTGTTTAAAAACAGCTAAGCATAAAAATACTACTGGAGAATTTTATTAAGGTTGCAATAAACCAACAAAATCTAATGCATGGTATCTTCCAGCTGTTTAACAACTCAGGACAGCACAGGTTTATGACTTGAGGGTGATGGCAAGTCTAAGGTCATGTCTTAGTCATTCTGCAGGGTGCGAATGAAGTTACTGCTGATATGTCAGCATTGCTCCAGCCAGAGTCTAAAGGCTTCATGGAGTTTGCATTATTTCCTCCCATTTTCTTGATCTCTCAAGAAAAATATTTATAATTTATAAGGACATTGAGAACCCTTGCTTCTCCCTATCTCAAGCCCTTTTAAAATATTCATCTTGCTTAGAAAACACAAAATAGTGAGGAGTGCTTTAGATCTTTGCCTTCTCAGTCATGATCTCTGATAAGCACCAGGAGCTTTTCTGAAAGGGAAAATTTATGTTTACACAAGTAAGGTGGAAAGGAAGAGGGAAGCGCTTTCCAGCCTCTAGTGTTGGCCAAGTTTGCAGGCAAAGTAGATCAGGATTGCAGCAAATAGGTAATTGTTTGCAGAGCATAAATGACTGGGTTGTTCTTACAATCTTTCTGCTAATTTGTTGTGCTAACCATGATAAAGAACAATATTTTGTCACCTTCCGAACATGCATTCACATTTCACACCCGAAGGTGCATGTTGCCATGGATGTTCTTGCAGTATTCATGATACACTATTTAGCATTTTCAGCCTCTTCAGATTATTAGGACAGTCTGTAAAGATTGTCTCTTAGCACTATGACTGCCCATCTTAAAGCATCCTCCCAACAAAAATGCCACTATTTAAAACTTGTGTGAGTGGAAATGTTGTCATCTGCGACAACTTCAGTCTCTTTATTTTGAAGAAAATAAGGGTTGTTAGAGTTATCTAAAACAATTAAGCAGTTCAGGACCCTGTGTTATAAAATCTTAGAAAAGAGTTAATCAGTGTGACAAATTATAGGTTTGTCTGCCTGTCAGATGGAATTAATGGTGGGTGACCCAGGGAGTTTGGGTGCTGAGGTGAAAAGGAGGGGCTCCCGTCTTTCGCTTTAATATTTGTCTTGATGTGCTGAATTTTTTCAAAACACTTGAACAAAAGAGACTGAACTTGAGTCTATATTTCAGGTTAATACTTCGAAGCTGTTTTTCCCCACCATTTCTGTTGCTTTTGATCAATTATTTATGTCCTGATGTAAATGCAGAATTAAAATACTAGGCTATTTTCTTGTGCGTGATGTGACATCTAAAAACTTATACCAGATGACTGTTCTGGAAGAGGGAAAATTAAATACTTGGAAAAATGTAAGATAATAGAGTATTATCCCCGGCATGTGATCTGTAACATGTAGATATTTAAGTGTTAAATATGGTATCTATCACCGAATGTGGGCAATGAGCTGTTGATAATGTTGGTAGCTTTACAGAAAACATAAGGCTTGCCTTTCTATATATGCAGCTTTTTGCTGTTTTTTGTTAGCTTCATGCAGAATTTCACAGAAATCCTCAGCTTTTTTTCAGTTTTCAGTTCTTTTGAAGGTTTGTTTTTTTTTCTTGGGGAGGGGTTGTTGGTTTGTTTGTGGGTTTTGTTATTTTTTACTTTGGGTTAGTTGGGGGTTTTGGGGCTTTTTTCTGTTTTGGCCCTGAAGATTACCAGATTTTGTCTGTCTTTCCTGGGGTGTTCAGCCTGAGCTCTGACAGAATAATGCCACTGTTGCTTTAAGCCCATAGTGTTGCTTTATATAGATCTGGCCTGATTTATACTGTTGCTTTAAATAACAATAAGAGAGTTCATCTCTCTTTCAGAAAAGGTTTATGACTGATCTCTGCCTGGCTCAGAATGTTTATTTTTCTTAAATTGCCTCACTGGACAAATGTTTTGAAATTGAGAGTCCCAAGCTAGTGGTGGGGTTTATGCATCTGTCTCTTGTGCTCTGTGCAGCTCTAATCCCTTTAGCACTAGAAGGCTGTGGTTTTGTGATGGACCTCACATAGATCAGGCTGAATTCTGGTATTTCTGTGTCCCTTCCCTATCGGTCATCCTATTTCTAAAAGCGTATCATTGAACTGATCTACAGGTGTTGGCACAACCATCACAAGCCTCAGTAAGATTTAGTTACTGCTCCTAGTCCTTTGCAGTTACACAGGCTTATGTTCTTTTCTCCGTAGTTGATGATGAAATAACTTTGAAATAAACAATTTGAGAAAAAACCTTTCCACCACCAGGGATAATGGCAGAAGGGAAGGGATTCACAGTGAATTGCTTCTGGATGCTCTTAAAATGCCTGAGCTTTCTTAAAAATGTAAATTTTAAATGTAAATCTCAAAATGCTGCATCAGCTTTCTTGCTTGACTTTTGCTGGAGCCATGTATTGATTATGTATTAAGTTGACAGAGGCCAATGGAAAAATCCTTTCTAACAGTGTCCCAGGAGTCTGTGGGGCTGTTCTGCATGGTGGCTTGTGCTTTGAAAGTAAATAAATAATGCCAAGTATGGAAAGAAGCATGCACAGGAGAAGAGATGATATGAAGCATTTAATTTAGGACATGGAAGAGAAAGCTCTGTTCTTTCCCCTCTGCCGAGCCTGGTTTCCTGGTCTGCCCCATGTCTGCCTTTCTAGTGTCACTTTCTGGTGACCAGGAGAAGGATTGGGCTGCTCCTAAAGCTGAGTCACCAACTCTACCTGCCACTTTTCAGGAGACCTTCCTGGGCAGAGGGAGACAGAGCAGCAGGAGAATTATTTGCTTGAAATCACCTGGGGCTTTTGTCACACAGCCTATGGTAAGGAAATGGTGTCTACCTTGGTCACAGGGCAGTGGGCGAGGAGAAGGTCATGATATGGAAATGACTTCTCTTCATTTATAGAGAACAAGAGGGGATTTTTATGAAAAGAGAAAAGTTAGCCAGTCCCTGAGGCTGTTCAGAACATCTGCAGACAGAATTGTGGCTTTAAGGGCAGGTGAAGCATGAGCTTTTCCAGATCGAGGGCAGTGTGACTTGTGGTGCAGAGACACAGTCAAGGAAGGCTTACCTGCTTTTCAGGGCTAAAAGTCTCATGATCAGGCTGTAGACCAGCCTGTGGCTGGAGGAATTTTAGTGAGATCTTAAAAAAGAGTGAGGAAACCTTTACATAATGTTTTGCTTTTGACTGTCTTCCTAGGTGGGGACACTGAAACCACTGGCTGGATGGGAGTATACCTGGTTTCAGTTGTGGTATGCACTTAATGCTGTGCACATTCCCATCGAGTATCAGTGTCATTCCTACTTCCTTGCCTGAGCCAACTAATTCAAGACTGCAGGTCTTTGGCATAACTTTGCTAATGCGTATTGAACCTCTAGACTTGGTGTGTTTATTTTGTAAAATTACAATAATTTTAAAAAAAAAGTAGATGACTATGAAATTCAAGGCAAGAAGATGTGAGACTTCCTAAAGAATAAAGTGAAATTAAAATTATCTCGGAAGTTTAAGATTGAAAGTTTGGTGTTTTGTTGCTGTGTTCTGGGGTTTTGCTCCTTCTTTTGAAGTTGAATAAAGAGGAAGGCAGTTTAGTGCAGAACTAATTAATGTACATTTCTCTGGGGTTGTGATCTGTGTTCAGTCACACCTTCTTCAGGTAATTCAAGTGTGTTAATCAATGATCATCTGTCTGATTAAACTAATTTTTAGAGCATTAGAGGATTTAGAGGATGGTCATTAGTTTTGTGTAGAATCAGTGAATTAAGGGAAAGTAGTGTTAACAAGATGTTCCTTTCTCTCATAGGATCAGTCAAAGATTAGGAAAAAGGTCAGAATTTTTGTTTATGTGTTGCCTCTGAAATGTAGATCATCAACAAAAATAAGAAAAAAAAATTCAAGTGCTTTCAGAAATACATTTTGAAAATAACAAGAAGGGTGGGGAAAGAAATGCTTTGGATCATCCCAGACATACATATCTGCTTGGCTCTGTTCTGCATCTGACAGAGCAGTTAGGGTATATCCTGAAACTTGGCTTGGGAATGGGAAATTTCCTGAAACAAACACCCAGCACAGGGAAGTGAAGTCCAGCTTTCCTTGTGCAGACAGTTTCTGCCTTCTGGGCAGAGCTGCATGCTGTGGCACAGCCCTGCCTTTGTAGAAAGGCTGAATAGAGGTGCTCAGTCAATGGTCCCTTCCCAAGGACCAGAGGATTTGCTGCCTATGAGCAGAGCTGAAGCTCAGTGTGTCACTGGGAAGTCTGGGCTCCCAGGAGCTGGTTATATGCCGAATGTGTGAATATACTCTGTTGTGTCCAGTATGATGCGTGGTGCATTTAGAGTTGTTCAACGGGGCTGAAGAAGTTGTGGGATGTTTTGTTAGTTTGTTTTCTGTGAGCAGGAGCAGCTTTCCATCTGATCTGCAGATTATCCCCAAATTTCTCTGGGGGAAAGGGGAGGGATGGCAACCTAAGAAAACCATGTGCAGCAAAACTGATGGACTGCTGCAGAAAGCTGCAACAGCTGTCACAAGCTATTCACCGGTTGAACATAGATGTCACAGACAAAGTTAAAACCTCTTTCTCTCATAATTGACAAGGCAAGGTCTGGATGTATATCCTGTAGATCTGTTTGCAGTGCATTTTATGGGAGGGCACTGTGATGTACTTGGTTTAGCTTCCAGTGGCTAACCCTCGAGGGAACCACATGAATAATAAGCGTCACTTCTCGGCTCCCTTCTTGCCAGACCTGTTGAGGTTTGGTAGCAGCTCATACCTCGTTTTCAACACAGATGGTGTACTACAGCTCAAGGGAATGGAGGTGTCTGTAGAGTTGTCTTCCTGCATTGCTCAGCACCTCGTCATCGTACACTGGCTTTAACCAGGGGCTATAGTTTATAATAGTGATGGCTGGTGACCCAGCAAAAAAATCCCAAAAAACCCATCAGTCAATGTTTGCTCCCTGCTTGTGGGGATGGCACCTGCCCTGAGTTTGTGCAGCCCTTCCCAGATCACAGTTTAGGAACTACATCTGTGACTTAAATGTTGCTATTTTGTGTATAATGTAATTCACTCTTTGTTTACGGTAGAGCTGGAAGTTCTACTGGTAGCTCTGTACTAAGGACTTTGCTTCAGTGCCATGGCTGCTAGCCATTTGCTGGTGTTTATTTTTGTGTACCTCCCTGTTCAGCAGGGAAATGAAAATGTGAGTACAAGATGAATGACAAACCGAAGTTGTTACCATAGCACATACTGCTTAAACTATGCTGTTAAAATTTTCACAGCTATGCCTACCTCTCTGTCCTTATGTAAATGGCAGAGCCTAGGGTGTTGCACATGCCATGCTTAGTGCATGGGACTTTTGTCCTTGTTAGTTTGCAGGAAGCAAAAATCCCAGTCTGGGATGTGTGAGGTTTATGTGACTATTACTTTAGTATAGCAGTTCTTTCTCTTTTAAGTACTACCTTTTCTTTTTCTTTTTTTTTCTTTTTATTTTTTTAACACATGGAAGATTTTCAGATTGATTCCTTCAGAAGTGCTTTGTCCTCGGTAGAAGTTTGATGGGAATCGTTGGTATTAAAGGCATTTTGGGGAAAGGAAAAAGAGAGGCATGTTGTAAGATCACTGGTGTAAGATGCCTGTTTCCTCCTAGACTGCTAGAAAAAGATACTTAAATGTGTAAAGATCTGTGTATATGGAGCAATATTCTGCCCTATAGATTTTTCTTATGTTAAGCCTTATTATTCAAGATTGTGCAGATCTGGGGAGATAGGTGTTGCAGATCTGGCAGAGCATTGCTGGGTAGTTTGTGTTCACCATGGCAAACTTCCTTCAATATTTGATGTGCTGCTTGAGGGGGAGCAGTGTGACCTCCCAAAGAGGTCGCTATCTGGGAGTGCTGGAAGCACTTCAAAAAACTTGGCCCTCTACCCTGGCCAGGAAATTTTCTTCAAACAGAGCAGGGCATCATCCTTAAAAAGTATTCAAGTAACACCTGACTGGTAGGGAGCTCTTGTAATACTTTGCCATAAATCGGTTCTTTTGTATCAAAAGTAGTATACCACCTGCCTGCTATGAATGTTGTGTTCTTGTTTCTGCCTGTTCCAGTGCAGATAAAAATGTTTTAGCTGTACTTCTACAGATCTATGATGACTGAGTACTTTGAGGTCACCTTGGCTGTATCAGCTAACAGCCAGCTGCATTCCCCTGTAGTGATGGGCCAGCAAAAATCCAGGAGGGTTAGGTTTGCCTGTGAGGGCAGAGTTTAACTCTGCATTATTGAAATTACATGTATATCCTGACACAGGTGTTGCATTTAGCTGTGGACTAGGTGTCACTCCATGTCTATCAAACCATTAGTAAAGAAACCATGTCTGTGAAGAGCTGGAAATGTGGTTCCAGCCAGAAAGGAAAATGCTCCAGCAGCACTCTTCAGTGAGCTGGAACATGGGAAGAAAAAGGGCACTTTTCAATTCAGGGGTTTTGCAGATGAGAGCAAGCTATTGCCCAGATCTTTTGAGTCTTGGTTGCTGGTGCTTGGGAACTGGACCCCATGGTGAAGGAAGCCCTGTGTGGCTTTGAGGAGTGGATCCATGCTGTGCCATTGTGTAGGAAAAGGAAGTATGACAAAAAATAAAGGTTGGGCACAGTAGCAGTGCTGTGAACTTTGGGAAAGATGGTATCTGTGACACATGGGTCACGGCAGTGTTATCCAAGTGCCATAATCACTTGGAGCCTTGTCGTGCAGCACTTGGCTCTGTGGCTCTGTGGCTCTTACAGCCATGATTAGGAGGGCTTTGGTGGTCTGTGCTCTAAATGTTGTGTAGGTAGATGCACACCTTTCCCCACCAGCAAAGCAGGTCTGTGTATTGTATTTGGAACTTAACAAGTAGTTTTTTGTGTAACAACTAAGAATTATTAGTTACATTTTACTAGTTACATTTTGTTACTCACGTTGTGTCTTGGGTGTAACTTGCAGCCTGATACTGCTTTTTACTTTGTTGGCCTGCTGTTAATTCGTCCATTTTGTATGGTGGTTATGCAGCTTGTATTATTTGATATTTTGTTTGTGTTTTATTGCAATGGAACAGCCTTTATTTTCATGGAAGTCAGTTTAGGACTTTGCTCTAATTCCACTGCCTTTGGAAGCTTGAGCATGATAAAATTCTTGTGTTAGTTTTAATTCTGTTGTATGTCAGCTTAACTGTCGTAGAAATCAGGATATTTTTATGACAAGGTGATGTGTGCCGTGAAGAAGCTGTTTAAAATCAGCTGTGCCAATCTGAACATCAGAGAAAATATTATAATACAGTCTGACACTTTGCAGAATGAAAATGACAGACTTTGTAGAGCATGAAGTTTTCCTTGCCAGCTTTTGGGAGCTCAGTTAGCCACTCTGCTTGTTCAGTGAACATACACTGAGGATGGTGTCTGTCTTAGCATCTTCAGGCAACATGGGCAAAAGAGCAGCTGGTTGCTCCATATCGGTCTCCTCAAAAGTGATAGCTGGCTTTTGAGAGCCTGGCTTGGTTGGTGCAAGGGAACTTCCGTGGGTGATCTTTGTAACTGATGTGCAGATATTTTGCAGAGGTTCTGGCTGAGATTTCATAGCAGCTTTAAACATGAACATGTGGAAACAGGCAATCCTGTTGTGGTACAGGCACAGTTTGTGGTTAGTGCCACCACTGTAGGAAAGGGTTGTGATGGTGCTGGCCTGTTTCAAGCCACCTTTCCTGTTTGAGTTTTTCTTAGATGAAAGCCTGGACAGCTTAACTAACAGCTCTTCTTGAAGCACATGGTCGTAATGTGTTGTTTTACTGGTTTCTGTTTTCTATTCATATGTAGAAAGAAGTTTTTAGCTGTGAGCAGTCAGTGCAGAATGCGTAAGTGAGGTATGAATTGAGTGGAGATGTTTCTAGATGCTTTTTTTGCATGAGAGCTGTTGGCTTGTTCATAGAAGAGGTTAATGATGTAGTTGGCAGTGGTCCAGAACAAACCTTATTTTCATTTTCTGTATCTAGGGATACAAGTGTTAACAAAACAATTTTTGTTTTTCAGATTGCCAGTGCTACAAAAATAGGGACTTCCAGCAAGAAGTTTTTCAGCTCTTGAAGCCGCAAGGACACCTCCCCCCTTCTCTGTGCTTTCACTCATGATGCAGAGGGAAAGAAGACATATAGAGAGCAAATAAATTATGCAAGGTTTGTTTATTTTTATTTTGTTGGTTTGTTTATTTCTGAGTGGGTAAATTACATTATGAAACGCTATAGGCCAAGAGCCAGATAGAACCAGGTTAAAATTTGTTTTAGTCCCTGGGTCTTAGTGTTTTGTATTGATTGGCTGTTTTTTTTGAGGCTTTAGAATCAACCAATAGAGAACATCAGCACAGAGAGAAATGTAGGCTATGTGAGCTGCTTCTTTAAAGGCATTAATGTAAAATTTAATGCCCATGACTTCAAAATAGGTTGTATTTACAAAACTTCACTCCAGACAAGCCTCCAATTCTGTAAACGGCAGAGATACAGTTTTCTATACTTAGCAGGGAAAGGGAGGGGTTTAGGCTTTTTTCTGCTTGGCTCGCAGGAGTGTTGTGATGTGGTAAATTTATCGAAGGAGAGGGAATGGATGAGCAGTTTCTGGTGTAGAATGCATTGTTCCAGAATTAGACAGAAAATCAGCAGCAAAGAGAGCCCAACTCCTGATGTCTCATGCAAAAGACAGAGTGGCGTTGCAGTTTAATTCCAGAGATCATCAGATGTCTGTCTGGTGTAGTTAGAAATGTTGTGAATGGCACCTGAGAGAGAGAGAGAGGTGCTTTGGTTGATGGTTTGAAAGACCTGATGCAGCTGAGTTTATGACAGGGCAAGTTTCCTCCATACTGTTTAGTTTTGTCATCTGAAATAAAGGGGTTGTTTTAGAGATTTTAAAAGACTTAATCATGATGTTTTGTAAACAGGTGATGAGAACATGTATTCAACTTTTCATTATTTTTAATTGCTTCAGCATTGTTTGCTGTTACTAACAGAAGAAACTTCACGTTGTTGTCAGTACCGTGCTATCTACTACACCATATATGCTACTAGTTATCACAAAATCCAGACTTGTTTGGACTTTGCAGCCGGAATCCACTGCACAACCCTGACAAAGCCACCTTTTAGGAAATTTAGGGGTATGGACAGTTTGCACATCACGGGGAAGGGAAATTGTTAGACCTCAACACGTCCTGTTCATTCTCATTCCCCAGGAGTTTGTCCGATGCAATCGCATCCACTGGCAAGGGATGCAGTTTGAGGGATTTGGTCTCATTTCGTGCTGGGACAGAATTGCTTTTCTTTCCTGACAAAATACTTCCGGGCAAAATTGTGCTGAATCAAGGGGAATCTGTTGCAGAGTGACTGGGTTTTTTTTCCCTGATAGACACTTACCAGGCAGGTGACTATCAGAGCTGGTTGTTATGTGGTATTCAAACACTTAAAGATTAGTTTGTGTGTATTCAGTTTACTTTTGTAACCCACTCATCTCTTAAAATCAGTGCATAATAGAGCATTGCTACATTTTGTAACAACTTAAGAGTTTTGCCACATGCAAGGGATTTAGGGCACAGATGCTACATGGGCACAAACTCTGCGTTTGCTGTTGTTTGGCTAGCAGAGTACTTGTTCCATTCTTCTTTAACCAGCTTTTAACATTCAGGATATATTATAAAATGAAAATGGATTTGGAGGTGTAGTCCGTGTTCTGCTGAACATGATTACAACAGGTCTAGAAGGTCTTCTGAATTTTGGAGTTTCCCTCCTCAGAAAGGTAAAGTAATACAAACAACTCAAAAATAGTCAGCTTCTAACTGATTTTGATAAAAGGACAGCTGTGAACCTGTGCCATTGATTGATACAATTAGATTTACTATTCCAGGGTGTTGTGCCATTCTTTCTTGCCATAGGTTAAAAGTGTCACTGACATTTTATGCACTGCAGCACTCATAGCAGTCCTAATTTGCTGTATAGTCAATCTGTTGGGGGCTTGTGGGTTTTTTTGGGTGTTTTTTGGTTTTTTTTATTGGTTTTGTTTGATCTGTGTTGGTAAAAGGAAGTATTGGCCCTGATTCTAAAATTTAATGACACTACTGTCTGTTGGGGCACTTGGTCCCGCAAACACTGGAGTCTGCTGGTGCTTTTTGCCACGTTTCAGTGCTTTGGGAGGGATGCACTCTTTATTCCTTTGCAAGTACTTAAGCTTTTTAAGCAGTCAGTATGTTTTGTTTTATTTTGTTTCATTGTGCCCACGTGCAGCTTTCCAAAAAGCAGTGAAAACCCAGGGTGAGCTTGTCAGGGGCAGGAGGTGAATTTCAGAACCACGTGAAGGCATGTAGGAGAAAATTACGGCATACAGATTCCTAATGATAAACATACCAAGAGCATCCTAAAATTATAAAGCAGTGTGGTGCATTAAAGCTCTAATTTGCATTTTGGCTAAGGCGTAGCTGCATTTTTGGACTATGCCTTTAATTCGGTTCTTTTAATTACCTGCTGATGAGTTCCTGTGGTGGAAGCAGCAGGAGCCGTGCCTGCAGCAGTTTCCTCGCATAGTGGTTTCTATCAGACAGAGCAATGGGATTCCTAAGGTTGCTTTGAAATCTGGGGTCTCCTGCTGTAAACCAGCAGACTGACATGAACAGGAATCTAATTAAAAAGTCCAAGATATTGAATAAAGCTCACAAATGCCATCTGTTCAGCTTTTCAACCTGAAATTACTCTATGAATAGCAGTAACAAGTTTGATTGTTCCTGCATTTTTGTAGCTGAATTTTGTTACAGCAGCCATCCATACAGGCAGAGTTGTGCAGGCTCTGTTAGCGTTAGTAACTGCTTGGACTTTATGAAGTATTCCAGCAAAGTATGTTTGGGAGATAGTGCTGGATTAAAACTTAATCTCGTGAGGAAGGCATTGATACCCTGCAAGGTTCTGCACTGATTTACCAGCCTAGAGAATGCCTGGAAAGGGGCAGCCCTCCATCTGTAGACTTTTGCAACTAATTGTTCCCTGGTTAATGTAATTAAAAGCAAGGCCTGGTTATTTATCTCCTTTGCGAGTGAAAGTGCTGCTCATGTGGTTGATTGCAAGAGAAAATGCCGAACAAGTTTGTAGATGGAGGAGGGAAAAAACCCCACCAAGTTTGTGATAGAATGATCAGGAAGCAAATAAAATGTGGGAAGAAGACCCACCAGTGTCTTGACAAAAGCTATGGAATTGAGTAATCTTAAAAACTCTTTCAGTAGCGTATAATGTTGATACCAACTCTGTGCATTCAGCCTTCATACAAAAATGAAGTAGGGACATTGCAAAAAGAAACTTTGTGGCTATTTGGGCAAGCCCCTGTGCCTGTTGAGGTGTAGTATACAAGAGGAAATGTTCAAAACAGTCTGAGGAAGCAGAAGAAAACATTGGTGTACTGATGGAAATCTTGTGGCCTGCTGTTAAACTCTGTATCCAGGAAACAATTTCTTATTGACAGACAACAGTGGATATACTCAGTAATTTCCTAAGAAACTGATTTTGTAAGAAAATCAATCCAGTGTATGCATTTTTTTCAGTATTATCCTGTAAGAAATCTGTAAGGCCCTAAAGGCTTCGAGTTAAGATAATATTACTGTCTCCAAAGCCAGCTGTCTGTAGTTACTGCCTACCCTTATTTCCTAGTTGTCCATTGCATTCCCTATTTCTTTGATGTTCTCTGTCACGACCTCTTGCACCATGGCCTACACATGTACAGGCACATCCACAGCTGGTCTACTCTGTCAGCAAGGATCACCAGCCTAACTAAAGATGACACTAAATGTTAGGCGTGCCAGACAAAGTTTAAGGATGCTACCCTCCACCCACAGGGCAGTTATCTCTGTTACGTGTATCCAGTTTGACACCCCTTTAAGCTGGCACTGCTGACAGAGTGCTGGGATGAAAGGATTAAAGTGTCACCATTTCCCCGTGGAGCTGTTGGGACCGTGGTCCATGGACCATGGTACCATGGGAAGGGGAACACTACTTCCCAGGGGAGCACACAGGGTGCTTACCTATGACCCCACCGGGATAATTAGCAGTGTGTCTGCTCTCGCTCTGCAGCCAGCGGGATGGAGCTCATCCATCATTCTGGAGAGCCCATCCTCCCCTGCTGTCACTCGAGGTGGCAGAGGCAAGGTATGTGTCAGCAGTGCAGCTGATACACAGTAAGCATTACCCCAGGGCTTTCCTGGTCTGTATGGCCAGGCCTTCAGCAGAAAAGGTGGTGCTCTGTGTGTGAGCACAGGAGCAGAAGGAGTATTTGTGTTTATATTTCTCTGAGAGGCGTTTAACTGAGGTCACTGTTAGTGTGGATAGATGCTTGTTCTCCCACCTGAGCCTTAGCACTGTCATCAGTCTGTGGACATCCTTGCTCAATGTTCTCACAGCTGCTGCTCTTTACTTAGAGATGTACATCCCTGATTGAGAATGGACTCTCATTTGTGTTCCACTATTCCTGTGTCTTGTAAATCTTACAGTGTGATCGTAGTGGTGTATCTCTTCTACCCTGATATATCAGACAGGTCTCTTTTTTCTCTTAAAATTATGTACATCAAATATTCCCTACAATCCTCAGATGAATTTGCGTACAGAGTGTAGTCTCTTGAAAACCATGTTATATGTTTATATTGGAGAAAGACATTTTAAAATCATTGACTGTGTAATACGAGATGATATTACATAGGATAGCAAAATGATCTCAGAAACTGGAGATCCAGAAAAGCAAATCATTGGTAGTGGATATTGAGAATCCTCACTTCAAAACTGAGTCAGCATTTCTTCTTTGCGTGCTCGTGCCTTGCACAGTTTAGATGTCTTATAAGAGCGTTGTGGACAATATTAAAAAGAAATTTGTGGGGAATTGCATTGCTCTAAAGGATAACATTTAAGAAAATGTTGCCTCTTTGTATTTGCTGTTGCAAGCAAGCTTGGTGCTTAGTCCAGTGCAAATGTTTCATACATCTGTGTGAACTGAAATTTTAATCACTGTTCTGTCTGCCTGTTCTTAGCATTGAGAAAATATTTATTGATGGAATTGATCAGAACAGGTGTGCCAAAGATGAAGTTTCNCTGTCTGCCTGTTCTTAGCATTGAAAAAAACAGGTGTGCCAAATATGAAGTTTTTATAAACATATTTAAAATGCTTTTTTTTAAAAAAAAGAAAACCTAATGCATAATAATTCACTAGTACTGGAGTTCATTGCAATTCCCTATAGTGATGCTAATCTGGTAGATATTCCTACAGTCCTGCAGAAGTTGGTTTTCAGGTGGCTGGGCTAGTACACGTCTCAACTTAATCACTGAGGCCTCACGTCAAAGCTCTGCTCTTCATACACGGAAACAGCTGCTGTTTAGGTTGCCCAGTTTGTGTATGAATAACAGCTGCCATTGGAGTCCAGTATCTTATGAAAGATATTTGGCCTTTAGATATATTTCTCCCGTTGGACTTATCGAGCCATACGATTTCCAGAAATGCTGTTCCTTTGAAGTCTCCGCAGCATATCTGGAGAGGTGACAATCTAGTTGCAAAACACCCTCTGGCTTGGGACCCGAGCCAGATGGTGCCACCCACTCTCCTTGCACACTGATCACTGAGGAACTTACCTCAAACCTTAAAAAAAACTCCAAAACAACCAACACAACAAAAAACCACCAAACCCACCCCAGTTTTAGGAAGTGCAGTACTCTTGACTGAGTCGCTGCAAAACTGAGTTTTAAGGCTGTGGATCTTTCCCTGAACTATTAAAATGCAGCTGATGTGAGAGCTGCTGTGTTGTGTTTTTTCTGGTCATGAAACAGTGGGAAGGGCAATGTCCAAAACTTTGTTACAGGGAGTGATAAATCAACTACCCAAGCATTGAACCTTCAGCTTGTTGGCATAACAGGAGGAGGGGCAGAAATTGCATGGTCAAAGACATCAGAAGTAGTGATTAAAGCAATCTTATTTATTGTTTTAGTTTTCCATCTCAAAGCCTTTTCTGCTTTCTGAGTTGGCACAGTAGATGAAATTCTGTTGCTGTTGATGTTAGCAGGAAGTTTAACATCAGCTTTAATGGGAGCAAGATTTCACAGTGTTTTGAGGTGGTTTGAGCATTTATACAGAATCTTTGTATTTTGCAATCCCTTTATTTGTAGGCAAGAGTGTAAGTATTAGGTATCTTTCTTCAGTTACCTTAAGAAAATCGTATTTATTTTTGCAGTGGGAAGTTTCATGTAATTACAGCAAATTTTGTACTGATTTTTCTCAAAACTTCCTTCTTTTTTTTTTTTTTTGTCTACAGGAAAGGGTGTTTTTACTGGCAGACTAACTTGAGAGAAAAATTAACACTATCTTGACTTTTAAGTTCTACAGTCATAAAACAAGTATTATTTGTTTTCTGCTTAGCTGACATGCTTTAGGTATTTCACCAGCTATGTGACTTCAGTGTACTTAATGGTAAAATTGGACATGAGAACTTTTGAGGAAAACATCTGTTTTAAGAAAAAAAAGGTGTTGTGGAATGATATAGATGTTCTCCTGATTGCAGTCTTGAACCAGCCTTGCTAATTCCTCTAGTGGATAAGAAAAAGAATTACAAGAAATAATTACATTTAAAGTCAGTGTAATCTGCTTGTGTAGACCCTTATGTATTCAAATTAGTATAGAATAGTTCTGCTCTATTTTCCATATAAAATAATAGTCAAGGGACGCCTCATAGATTCTTAGCCAATGACACCAATATCAGATATATTTTTTAATATACTGTATAGAGATCTGCATATGTGACTTTTGTCTATATTATTTTCCATTAAAAGGCTGTATCATTAAGGGTGGGTGGGAATGAAATAGTATACTGAGCTGTTTCTTCATTTTCTGGCTATTTTTAACTGGCAAAATTTAGTTGGATGAAGAACAGTTTTCTATACTGTGCATTCAGTTAAACCTTCATGAGGTATGCCCTAGCATTCCCTAATAAAATTCATGTTAAAATGTTATTGAGTTCATCTGGTTTCCAGGATGTGGTCTTCTGTTGCACATTGGCAAACCTGACTGAAACACAATTATTTCTTTGCATCTGTTGATATCTTGCTGTAACCTGAATTAATAAGTGCTCTTGAGGACAGGAACTGAATTTTTACTCTATCCATTACCTGACACAATTGGAGCTTGTGGGAAGGGAACAGATGCTTTTGAGCCTTAGCAGAATAACAGATGCTAACAGGATGTTGTGAATTGTGCTAGGGTTAGTTCATAGAATCACAGAACGATGGAAATGTTTGGGGTGAAAGAGGACTTTAAAGATCACCCTTAAGAAGTCCACCGCCCTGCAATGAGCAGGGACATCATCAACTAGATCAAGTTGCTCAGAGCTCTGTCCAAGCCTGGCCTTGAATGTTGCCAGGCATGGGGCATCTACCTCCTCTCCAGGCAATCCAGTGTTTCACCACCTTTGTCATAGGAAATTTCTTCCTAGTCTCAATCTGCTGTTCTTTAGGTTAGAACTACTACTCCTTGTCCTATCACTGCAGGACCTGCTAAAAAGTCTATTTTCATTTTTCTTATAAGCCCCCTGTCATGAGGGAGGAAGAAGAGAAAGCTTTGGCATGAGGCTTACTGCAACTTTGCTTCCATATGACCTTCTTTTCCCCAGCCTTTACTTGAGCCTTCACCACATATTAATCTTCAGTTTCCTTGTTTTCACAGCCGTTGCAGGTCCCCCCATCTGTCCATACCCACTGTAGATGAACCATGACAGGACTGAGCAGCTAGCACCCAATAAAGCATATTTCCAGGTCACAAATAACCAACTATTCCATACCTTGTTGCCTCGTTCATCCTTTTCTCGTATTGAGACCCAGAAGCCTGGGAAGAGGGAAGTCTTTCTGGTGCTTGTTCATTCCTTGTGTCAGCAGCATCTGGGTTGTTTCAGGAGCTCAGCAGATTGCTGTGCTAGAGCTTAGGAAATGATTGTAAGATGTCTGTGTTGGTTTATTTCCCGTGTGTCATTTCCTGTGATATTTCTACAGAATAGCCCTTTCTGTTGCACAGACATAAATCACCTGTGCCATAATGCTTCCATAGAAAATGGAGCAGTGTGTTATACACACAATGAGACTGTAGTGCTGTCTACTAATGCTATTAAATATACTTTATATAGTGGTAGGTTTCTGGAAAAACAAGAGTGAATTCCTGTGGGAGTAACAAAATAACAAATTTATGGACATTTTTGTCTTATTTTGTGATAACTCTGTATGTATTTGTCTTTTGAAATGCTTTTGGAACAAGTTGAGTTTCTAGCTAATGTATGTATTCTCTAGCTTTTACATGCTGTAATTTCTTTACTGTTGCCTTTGTCCTCACCAGAATATTTTTCATTTCTTCTTAAAATAATGTGAAATTAGATCAAAGTATTAGCAAATAGCACAGGATTGGCTGTATACCCAGTATCTCAGACTCAGTATTTATCCAGACTATATATAGCTGATTGATTAAAGTGGTTTCAGGTTTTGTGCAAGTCAAGAAGCTATTTATGTGTGTTGGAATAAAAGCCATAGTGTTGAACAAAGTTTTGATTATTCCCAGAAGCTGGAAATGAAAAGATACTTGATTTCCAAGATTTTTGTAGAATCAGTAAAGAAAGATGTATAGTAAAATCCAGGAGATGAACGCTGGGTTTCCTAAGTTCCTTGGACTTTGTGGGGAAAAACAGAGAGAATGACAATATTTTAAAAATTAATATATTGTGAGGCCAGAAGGGACCCCTGTGATCATCTAGTTTAGTTTCCTGAAAAACACAGATTGTGTGACCAAATTTTTTTCCTTCTAAAGAAACATTAGTTCCCTTATTTTTGTTTAAAAAAAACCAACAAAACCAACGAAAACCTTCAGTCCTTGATAGACCGTTTCATGACTGCTGTATTTCTGCAATTCCCCCGAAACGTTGTTTTGTTTCTGCTGCTGTTGGTCAGTGCTGGAGGCTGGACCAGTATGTCCTCTTCCAAGTTCACAAGCAGAATGTGATGAAATGAGCAATATATGGTACTTTACCAGCTTCTGCTTTTCTGCATCTGTTTTGACAGACAGTGCACTGCATTAAATCCTCTCCTGCTGAATTAGTTATGCAGCCTATAGGAGAAGATGGAGCAATAGTGCTCGGGGGAGCTGAGCCCCATCCACCTCTTGGCCATCATTCTGCCTGGAGAAGCTCTCTTCTCCATACACCCATCTCTCTTCTCCTTGTCTTTCGCCCCACCTTTGACTGGGGATAAGGATACCACTTCAGCACGGCACTTCTGGGTTTGTAAGTGAAAACTCCCATTTGTTATGATAATGTGCCCTGTGTGATTGTTTGGATGTACTTTGCCAGGCAGTAGCAGGTGGTGTTCTGCAGTTAACAGCATGATTTTTTAACTAGTTACCACAGCAGAAAACTGTAATAATTTCCCTAGACAAAGTTTTGGCATCACTGAACACTGTGGGGATTTTACCACCATCAAAGGGATCTGGGTCAGCACTCATCCACTGCTTTTTCTTTTTTTTTTCTTTCTCCCCCTGACTTGGTGACTTGGAGGAAGATTTGCCCTCCTGGGACAGAGATGCCCATCTGATTGTATTGCTGAATGTTGTCTCCTACAACAAACAGTTGGTATTATTAACAGTCTTGGTCAGAACCATTTCATTAGTTAAAATGTTGTGAAATTTTAATACCGAGGTTTTATAACTGAAAGGATTTGGAAACCTTAGTTACAGAGTCACTGCTTCTGTCTAGACTGTGGAAAGAAAAGAGTGAGTGTTACACTGTGAAGTGGTAGCTTAGTTTTTGGCAAGAAGTAACAAAATGTCCTAAGAAAACTGTCTTTGTCATGAAGATCAGTTCATATATAAATGCACAACTGTACTGTCAGCTAGCGGATGTTCATTCCAAACACTTCTGCAAGGAGTGTATGGAAAATTTATACTGTGAATTTTTCCAAAATGTAGTCTAAATCTGAGAAGTCTATTTTAAAGCAA
Source organism: Oreocharis arfaki (assembly GCA_013398015.1). Lineage (NCBI taxonomy): Eukaryota > Metazoa > Chordata > Aves > Passeriformes > Paramythiidae > Oreocharis > Oreocharis arfaki. The sequence continues at coordinate 654,628 of VZRR01003977.1, read as the reverse complement.
ACACAATATTAAAAAGTTTCAAAGCCATTAGTTTTTAACTGTGCATTACTTGCATGGAAAATACTGCTTTTGCCTATTTCATATAAAAATTAATCCAACCTGCTGACACTTGCAACAATCATTTTTTGTTTCATTTTGGCACAGTCAGTTACTGGAGGCTTTTAGCACCATTGTAAGGGATAATAAGGTCATTTTCCTCCCACATTGCTGTTTTTTGCTAATTTGCCTGTATGTGTAACCTTCCTGAAGTAGCTTGGCCTTAGCTGTCCTTATACTTAAAAAGCTTTCCTTGACATCTTTGAAGAAGTTTCCTCACTGAAAATCAAGCTAGTTTATTTCTCATGTCTTCTTGATGAGGCTGGCCAAGAGCTGATCTAAAATGTCTTTATACAAGCCTTTTATATACTGAAAGAATATTCTGCATTCTGCTTTTGTTCTCTTTTTCCAAAGAGGTTCATCCTTCCTTTTTTATTTCTTCGAACTATGTCTTCTTTTTAGGTAACTGAACAAAGTAGTTCTGTAAAAGTTCCAACAATATTGAAGAAAGAATCATTGTATTTGAACATTTTAACAAATGAAAGATTATTTTAGTTTTGTTTAAAAATTGCTGACTCATACTGGTTAGTGGCTATATCTTTTTAGTTGTAGTGTCATTCCTACTTTCCTCATGTGTACCTGAAAAAAAAATATACTAAAAAGAATAAATAAAACTTAGAACACAAAAGTGATGATTTGCAGGAGAAGAAATGTAAATTAATTGCTGCTTATTTAAGGAGACTGTTTGAGCCGCTCTTGAAGCTCATTATTTTTTTCTATACCTGCTGTCATCATTATGTTTTATTCTGTGATTATTTGTAAGGCATGCTTTCCAGCCAAATAAAAAAAAGTGGATGTTGTTTTGCTTAACAGTTGCACCAATATGGAAAAATGGAGCTGTTGTTTTTCTGGTAAAGATCAAGAATGTATCACATGTTCAGAAGAGCTTATCACATAAAATCAGCAACTTAATATGTAAATACACAGTGGGGATATTTCTGGCTAAAGAAAAGAGGATAGTAAATGAATGAAGTTACAAAAAGTTTTAATACATTACCTGTTTAATTGGATGATGGTGCTTACATTTCTGTACCTGACCTCTACAAATCAAATCTCCCGCCTTGCACTTCTGAGGAGGAGAGTGTGGCTTTTGGATGTTGTGCTGCTGTAGAGTTTCGACGTGCAAATGCATTCAGACGTTTCTGGTTAAGATAATGGAGCAGTTGGAGACAGGCTGTGCAGTATCAGCTGTGTCAGGGGGCAGCAGTGGTCCCGGGTGGGGTTCCTGTTGGAGCTGCAGCCGGTGCCAGGGCCTGCCTGGGTTGCCAGATAGCAGCCAGGAGCCATTGGAGCATCTGCAGGAAAGGGGTTCCCTCCAAGGTTTGCCCCTCTGGTGCTGGCATCTGCTGGAGCGCCTGTTGGAGGGGCTGGGCTGGTGGGAAGATAACCCTCCCCGGAAGGTGGAGTGCCCTGAAACATGAAGAGTTGTCTTTTGCATGAACTACTCTTAATGTCCTTAGAAAAGGACTTGGATGTGGCCTTCTCCCAAGTTCAATTGAAGTGGTTGCGGAAGGGTCTGGTGCAAGGGGTGCAGGCAGGGCCAGGCAGGCAGCACCTTGCTCTGTTCTCTTGTATGACACTGTTGAATGATGGTTTGCATCACCTCCAGAGCTCCTCTGCTCCTCTCAGCTGGTGGTTAGGACATGTTTGTACTTGTCCTCTCTATTTTCAGGGTGACAAACACCCGTCAACTTGGGTGTCATGAGTGCATTTAGCCTAGGAGACTTTCTGAAGGGGGGAGGCAGCTAGCTACAAATAACTTTATGTTGCAGGGGAAAACTGATATTGATTTATTGTCTGATTTCAGAGCATCAGTGCTACCTCTGTAATGACTAGTTTATATTCACTGCTGCGTTTTGTTTTCTTTAATAAACTGTTACAGTGGAAGAAAACCTAACTGTTCAAATACTGCTCCAAGCTAGTTTTGATGCCACGGCACAGGTGGAATGAAGAAACATAACAGAAGTCGATGCTTTGCTAGTCAGGGTGGGCAGAGGAACTTGGAAGTTGAAGGATGTGAGTGGGAGAAAGCCCATGTAAACCTGCAGGATGGCAGCATGGCCATCTGTCTGTCTTGCAGGTGTGGACCCAGGACCTGCTCAGCTCTCCTTGCCCCAGAGATTGGTAGCTGGCAGCTGTAGCAGACAACGTTACCCATCTCCAAAGGCATGTCACACAACCTATGAGTGATGCAGTGAGATAAGGGAGTGGGGAGAGCTAGGCAGGTGTGATGGCTGGGCGTGTGTGACAGAGCAGCTCCCCTTTGATGGGATCTAACCCCACTTGCAGCTCATGTTGCTGAGCATCCAGCTTCAAAACAGTGCCTGCAGCAGAAAGCTACTGCAGGTGAACCACGTGGGGCATGACCTGGCCTGCCTCACATGGATAACTGGGTGGGTTTTGGGAACTCATTACTGGGCTGCAGTCAGAGCAGGAACAGGGAGCTGGGGAGTGGCGTGGAGTGTCTTGCACGAACCAGAGGAAGCAGCTTTGTGTTAAAGAAGAGACACATCTTCAGGAGAGAGAATGGGGATGAAGAACAGCTGTATAGCAGATAAAATTTGTGATGTTGATGCGAGAATAATGGAAGACAGGAAGAGGAGAGGTGATGGAAAAGAATAGCTAGAAAAAGAAAATGGGAAGCATAGGAAGGAAAATCAATATATGGTGTAGTTTATGTTTTCTGATTACTTGGTGAGAGAAAGGTTACTGTGAGATTTGTCTCTCTGAATGAGAGACAGCTCTTGTATGTAGTTTGGACAGCTCGATGGCACCCCCTCGTTGCTCAGGTTGTAACATACCTACCTTAATTGCTACACCAGGTTATGTCCATGAGGTATAGAAATTGTTTGAATTTTCAATTAGGCTTTTCCTTATAGAGAGGTAGGAAGTACCTCTTCCTACCAAAGGAAGTACTTTTGTGGAGTAATGCCTGTATGCAGATGTTTCTTATCTTCTTGGAAAAGGAAGTAGCAGACTTATTTCAAAGCAGACAGGATGCACTTATCTGGTGCTGTCCTTTTTTCAATTACTGCAAGATGTGCAGCTTGTCACTAGAGAGGAAAGGCTTATTTTCAGGAAAAGTAGCAGTTGAAAATGTCAATGAGTATGTTATTTGGATTAAAAAAACCCCACCAAAACAAACCAAACCTGAAATGATCACGCAGAATAGATTGCCTCTCATATTTTCATGGCAAGAGAGGAGGCATGCACATATTCTGACTGCAAGAAGAGAACAGTTAATATGAGCACCCTGCTGTCTCTGACACTTATTTAAAAGGGGATGAATTAGTCTCTGAAATGCCTGGGTCATTCCACTAACTGCAGCAGGAACTTGGAGTGCTGGTTAATTTACCAAGTTAGCTCTGATCAGAGAATGTGAATCCCACCCTCCCCCTGCCTGTCGCTGGAGGTGCCCAGTGCAGAAGAACCATCCAGTGCGTGTCCAGGCGGTGCTTTGGCAAGGTTTGGGTTGTGTGGCAGAGCTGCTGTCTCTGAGTAGGAGTAAATACTGGCTCTCGTGCACCATTTAGTTGCTGCACAGATGGAGTCAAAATGGCATCTCAGGCTGACTTCTTTGTGGTTGTTTATGGCTTGTAGTGGTTTCAGGAAACACTACACTACTAATGTTGCTGAAATTCTTGGATAATGCCATTTCCGTCACTTCAGGAGCCATTGTTCTGGTGTGTGAAAGGCTGCAAAGCATTTGTCTGATATGGACAACACAGAAATGGTGTGAAGATGTAGTGGGTTTAGGGATTTTTTTTAAGCTTTCATTTTCTTATGATGTTTTCACTTTGTGATCTATCACTCCGCTCTGTACTTGTTACAGGGCTTAACTAGTAGAGTTTAATTAAAGCTTTTGGTTAACAGAGATTTTTTTTTTTTTAAGAAGTTTAAAAATTACCAAAGTGTTATCTTCCAATGGGTTGTTTTTATAGACCACAGCAGCTTGTTGATGTGTTAGCACCAAACATTAAGTCTCTACATAGTGTCGAGAACCTGATGATTAGAACTGATCCAGAAGGTTCATACATTTGTGGTGGACTCAGAAGAGGAAATCTCTCCCTTTTTCAGATGCAGAAAACTCATCTAGTATTACTGTGCACTGCCTTCCTCTGAGTTATTCTCAGTAGCAATACAATTATCAACATTCACAGTGATAGCAAAAACCTTCCCCCAGCATTCCTGTGAAGTTGTGAATCACACTTCTTCTGAGATGCCTCTTGATAGACTGTATGAACTATGGTAGTAATAGATATTTAAGATGAATTACAGTATGAATGTGAACACAGTGTGAATTATGAGTTATATTTGATTTGCAGAATATGTTATGTCTGTTGAACTAATGCTGTCACAGAGAAGGGCTTACTTCTCGTATTTACAAGAAATGGTCTTGTCCAGTTATCTGGCTGGATTTGTCAGACCTGCTTGTTCATCAAACCCTCTTAACAAGTCCTCCCAGACAGATTAAGTAATATTCATTTCAATTTGATGTTGGAGAAGGTTAATGTAATCAAAGATGCAAAACAGTGGTATTGAATCTGGTGTATGAAGGCAGGATTCTTCCTCATAGGCAGGATTTTTAGCAAGTCATTATTATTTCATTTGTATTTTCCACTTTTGTAACTATGGTTTCTCAAATCTCAGTCCTTTAAAGTGAAATTAATCTAAACCCAGAATGTGGGTGGTTGTTGTAGGACACTGATATTTTTCATTTGCCTGCCCAGAAGTGGCTGTGTGCAAGGCAGCCTCCGCTGCCTGCTGGGGCTGCGTATTTGAGCAAGCATGCGGGAACTGGATGTTTCTTCCGAATTGTTTGGAAACTGACAAGGACATCATGAGTCTGAATAGATGATGTGGCTTTATAGTTTACTTCTGTGAAGTACTGATCAAAGCGATAGCTTTAACTGTTGCAGGATGTGTCTGTCTTTCTCCTTACCTCATGAGATCCTAGAGCAGGATTAAATGATGTAGTTACGGTGCTCAGAGGTACAGTATTCGGTTGGTGGGGTAGTGAGTTTTCAGCTCTTGTTTTTCACAGGCTGTCTGGTTTATAGTGCAGTTCCCAGGATGTTTTTGTACATCTTGGACAGAAGCCTGGATGGGCTGCTGGGCCACCCCCATGTTGCAGAAGTGCTGGAGGGGTAACGAGGTGTAGAGGAGCAATCCTGGCCTCGGAGTGTTCTGACAGGCTTCTCACTTGCATTTTGCTGCAGTCAGGAGTTGGATATCTGCTACTGTGGCCGTGTTGCTTCTAGGCCCAGCCTGGGGAGGTCTGTAGCACACTAATAGCTTCTGCTTTCCTTTCCAAAAGCCAGCTCTTGCATTCAGGTATTCGTGCAAAAGTGGCTGTGGCTGTACCCAGTATACAGCTGGTGACCATCCTTGGCTTGGAGGTTGCTGCCTGTTCCTCAAATTGGCCCGGCTCCTGATCTCTGGAAACCATGGTCCTCCTGCTGTGGGGCTGCTCAGTCAGACTGCAGAGGAACAGAGAGGAGGAGGGGAACAGCACGAAACATCTTTATTTTAGAGACATATAAGTTTTGATGAAAGTTGGACTTGAACATTGTTGCACACATAATTAAGGGATGAACAAAAAGTAGTTTTATTCCTAGTGACATAGCTTGTGATGCTGCCAGAAGTGAACATGGACTCCTGTTGCCAGAAGTGAACATATAGCAGGAGCACAGCCTTGTGGTCCCATGGGAGCAGCAGATGAGTGCTGTGCCAGTCACAGGGCTTGGTGTCACCAAGGTCCTGAGGTACAGCTGACTGTGTGTGTCCTTCCCTTCTGGGTTGCAGGTCACACCCACAGTCTCTTTTCTCCTACTTCATCTCCTCTGTCTCCTCCTCAGTTCTTCCTTTCTTTCTCAAGTACCTGGGCAAAGGTGTTTGTTTTAGTGACTCCTTTTTTTTTTGCAGGCAACAGGCAAGGTGCTGTTGCCCTTTCTGTGGACCTACTCAAAAGTCAATTTCAGGCAGTGTGTTCTTCTAGCTCTGCTTAGGGGGAAAACTCAATCTGTTCTTAGTACCCTTTGATTAGGCAATGCACAAGGCTTGACTGGGTGGTCTGCATCCCACACCAACTGGGAAAAAATTGCAATTCCACCCCAGCACAGAATACGCTCTTTTCTTTCATATATTATTTGTACTTCACAGATATTTCTCCTGGTCTGTACCATGCTGTTTTGTTGTCATGCTTTCTTCTTAGTCAAATGTTTGCGTGTAAGACTTGATTAGTTAAAGCACTCAGGCAAATTTAACTGAAGTAGAGCTTGCCTTTTCCGATGGCAAAACAAACCATGAGGCAGTTTGAATGGAGCCAGTGTTTATCTTGCTCAGAAATGAAGGGTCAGATTAATACTTGGCACATTGTTATGGTTTTCTTTCCTTTTAGTGCTTTTGGGTGCATCAAATGTCTCAGTATGCAGCAAGCACTATCAAAAGCTAGCCAGATCAGTTGAGTAATTTCAGCAACAAGTTTCCAGAAGACTGTGGATCACCCTTAGATGCCTGTTGTATGTATTCAAAAAACATTTTTCCTCTGCTTCTCATCTGGCAGCTGGGAATGTGTTTTGCCTCTGGTTAACTCTGCAATCTGGCTGTTTGAAAGAGAGCATCTGACTTTGGAAATCTTACCTCTCTTATCATTGCTACTCATTAACTCTCAATAGCAGTAATTGTTCTCTTCCAGTATTTTGTGGTGGGTAACATTACCTGTCAGCCCAGTCTGCCTTGGAGCAGAGCACCCCAGCTTCTTTGCTCCCCTGGCATCAGCAAGACAAGAACCAACCCTCCCCAAGGTGGGGAGCAAGGATCCCTGTAAGGTAGCCGTGGCAGGGATTTGTCCTTGCAAAGGTTGTGGCAGCTGAAGGCTGTCTAGCCTTGTGCCTACATGCTCCCCTTCAGTCTTTCTGGGCTTTCTTCAGCCCACCACGGCACCCCCCAGGCCCAGGGTGATCAGGGGAGGACATGTTACCTCTGGTAAGAAATTGGTAGTGTGTGGTTTTTAAAATATCAAAAGAAGAATTGCAGTGGGGCAAATCAGTTTGGAAACTGTTCTGGCTATAAATATGATCCTAGTTCTCTGTTGCCTGTAGAATGTACATTGTCCATTTCTCACCCCTTTTTCATGTCAGAGGAACAGCCTGCGTTTTTATCCCATGAATTCATTTCAATCTGTGGAAAACCAGAGATCTCTAGCTTTATTTTTCTTTTTCACTTGAGAATTCAGCAGAACAGTGTTTTTTGTGACAGTGGTCATGAACCAAGCTGTGCATTTACCCACAAACATCTGCGGAGGTTTCTGGTCCTCGTGCCTGTTGCAGGCTCAGTAGCTGTGTCATCATGGATTAAACAGAAGTAGCCCCAGGACAGAGGTTTGATTAGGGCCCTGCAGAGCCCTGCTGCCTCGGGTCCCTGCTAGCCACTGGGGATGCAGCTGGCACTGCTGCTTGCTCTCAGGGTGACACAGCTGTGCCCTCTGCCACCAGGGTCTCAGGATTTCTCTCCTGGGATGAACCCTGAGAAAGGGCAAACCACCTGGGGTTGGTCAGGTCAAACCCTTAAAAACTCAGGGGGTGGTCTAGGCTGTAAATTTTAGTTAATAAACACGCTGCTTTAGTGGTTGAGCAATGCGTGAGACCTTTAAAAATCGTTATTTGCCATCCCAGTTGTACTACAAGTCAGTGTCACCTTTCTGTTTTTATTTTCTCCTCTTTCATCCTCAGATTATTCCTGCAAACAAAGAGGAAATAATTCGGACAATCCTTTATCGAAGGTAGCTAATGAAACAATGGAAGGATGTAGGCTGAAGCATAAATGGGGTATTGTGGCAGATGTAGATGATTATTAACCAGCCAATGTTTCCGCAAAGGATTCTAATCATAAACACAGCATGGAGTGAATCTGGGTGTATTAATAGCAGAGGTTTTATGGAAAATCAGAATGTGGGCTTTTTCTTAAATATCCCATTTCCTGCTTTAATTGATAGAGTGTGAAGGTTTCTTGCAAATAATTTGGAAAAGATTATTTTGCGTCTCTGACATTAAGTACATGGTACTGGCCAGGAACAACATGTTGTAGAAGGAGTTCTTGAAAAGGATTCTTACAGTCATGCTTTTTTGGAGATGTGACTAGTGACAGATGCTAAACTCAGTGATACGAAAAAGCCAAGTGTCTGTGGTAGAGGAGTATCTATTTGTGTCTATGCAACCTATGTTTTAATGTGACTTTGCAAGAAAGACAAAGATAGCAGAGAGATCATTATGCTGCAAAACTTGTGGGCTATGCTTCCAGTTGTATCAAATGTCCTCTTACTTAGTTTCAGTTTCATATTGTCCTGTGTTACGTTTTGAGAAATAAAATGCTAGGTTTGTACTGTAATCACTGGCTTAGAGTTGAAATACTTTAAATGTGCACCTTTCTTTCTGCAGCTCTGCTACAAGTTTGCTCCATCACTTTCCTTCTGAATTTCTGAGGAGAGAATAAAAAGGTTAAACAGAAATCATCCAAGTAATTATATGTCAGCTCTGCAAATATTGAGTTCTGATACCATTTGCAACTATCAACAGTTTATTTGTCTTATAGCAGCTGATATTTTTGAAGTGTAGAGTGGTTGCTTACAGTAGGATAGAAAATGCTGGGAAAGGAAATGTTATAGTGCGTTAAAAAGACAATATGACTGTCAATGCATGTGCTGTTTTTATAATAATTTGTATTCTGCCAGTATCAGCCAATCTATTTCAGAAAATTTCTGACAGGAAGGGCCCCAGGTTAAAATTTGAAAATAAGGGAAAATTGCAGAAGTTTAATCAAAAGATTTGGACAGGAACCAGTTTCTCCACTGGTCATCCCCAGCTCTCCAGGAGCATGGTATAAACTATAAAGCCAAAGGGGACCAGCAGTATTGATCTCGTGGAGATTCCTCTTGCTGCAGCGTGTATTTTCTCCAGGAACACCAATGAGTCCACAGCAAAGCATGGTACTTACTGCATATGGTCTTGTAGCTTTGGAGTCTGCTTTCTGGTGGCTAATGAGCAAAAGACTTCATTATTCTTGATCTTAATTCTTCTCTTTCTTTTTTTTTTTCCCTTTTTAAGAATTTTTCCCCCCAAAGCTGTTCCTCTGCTAAAGAAATCTGCTTAAATTAAGCAGTCGATTCCAAGTGAAATCATTCAATTATTGGCACTTTTGGTCTTTCCTTTGAATAAACAGAGCCTTCCTGACGGCAGGGCAGTTCCTCAGGAATTCCTTTATGGTGAATTAAGCAGGGCAGTGATGAATAACTGGGAGCAAAGGACAGTCTGAGCAGCAAACCAAATTGATTATCTAAGTCCTCAGCTAACTACTTCAGGGCAATTTTGGATGGGACCGATATCCCCTAAGGCATAGTGGAGCCTAATCTCACCCCAGAGACCTGCTGTTGTTAATGTCTTCTGCCCCGTTTTCTGCCCTGCCTGTGTGCAGCTGAGGAGGGCCAGAGCTATGTAATGAATTAAGGGTTTACGGGAAACTCCACGAGCTGATGCCTTTGCTCGTGGACCCCTGGTGCACGTGGGGTGGTGGTGACAGGATGTTCCTGTGGCACACCCAGCCCCTTGTCACCCTCCGGCTGCCTCTGCACCCTCCCTCCCATGTGAGCGTGCTGCTGCCCGGCAGCCAGTCCTGCCGATGGTTGGGCGTGGTGGCCTTCCCTCTTGGCACATCCTGGCAGTTCCAGCAGGCACCGACTTTGCCACACAGCCGTTGCCCATCCAGGTGCCTGAGGGGTCCAGCCGCTGAAGAGGCTGGTCCAACCTGCCCATGCCTTTGAGTACTCCTGTGCCCCAGTGCAGAGCATGCACCTTCCAGGGGAACACAGCAGCACTGTTTCACCATCCTGCTGTGGTGCTCTGGGAGAGGCTAAAGCTTCTGTCAAGAAAACTAGAAAGACCCTTTACAAATATTTTCTGTCTACAGCAAACCCGTGACCTGCCATATCCTGTTATAGGAGAGAACAAAGCATCATAGCATGGACTGGTTTTAAGTGCACTTTACTTGGTAACAGCCTAATGCGCTCCCCACCGTCTTGAGAGACTTGTCATTCCCAGCAGTCCTTTCTTTTGTTTTTTTCTTTAACTCATTCTGGCTACTGAGGCTATCACTGTAACAGCAGAACATCAAACCTGTCTGTAGGAGTGTAGAGCATGATCTTCCCCCCCACTGTGTCCTGTAAAAACTAGCATCCAGTCTGATCACTATCTTGAAAGGCTAAGGTGAATCAAAGGTTGTTTACTGCACTTTTTTTTTTCTTTCACATTCCTTCTGAATGGCTTTCTCTAGATTAATTTATAATGCCACCCATTATTACCGCCTAATTACATTTGAAGAATCTCTGCATTTAATACTGACTGCTGTTCCCTGATGAACACACTGGGGACACAGTGATTGAAGACAGAATGAGGAAATGGGATGTGGGACTCAGAATGAGAGCAGGAGATAGTAATGATTTCATTTGTTCCTGTTTCCACTGCTAGCTCACTGTCCTGCCAAAAAGCTGCTTCAGAACTGACTGGTATTTTCAGAGTTAAGCTGGTGATAAAATATGCAGCCTCTCCAGGAAGCTATACAGACTTACTGTGAAATAAGCTTCGAAGTGGATTTAGGAGCATCCCTACTGTTGCTTTCCAAAGAGGATAGACTTGGATGAGTACATCTTGCTTCCTGTGCCATTAGAGCAGAGCAGAACTATAAGTGGCAGCAGTCAGGCTGGGGAGGTTTCCAGGCAGTGGCAGTAGCCCCTTGTTCCTTACCTTTCTCTGAAAGAAGAAAATTCAAACTGTGCCAAGCTTTGAAGGTAACCTGAACTCAGAAGCTTTAATCAGATCTGCACCTCAGGTGCCTATACAGCAGAGAAATGTAGTGCCTGCTGTGGAATGATTCTGTTTCCTGATTATTTATTTTTCAAAATTTAATTTCTGGGATAAAGAGGAGCAGCAGCGGATGGGCAATACACAGGACACAGCAGTTAAAGCTTCTCTGTTCCTCAGCTCACTGCTAACAGACTGGCATGCACCATTTCGACTTGGTCTGGATTTTCAGCTCCTTGCGGGCAATCGCTGCTTCCAGTGGCCAGTCCCAAGACAGCCAGCGAATTTCTGAGTTACTTTTCTCTTGGAGGAAAGAGGAAGGGAAAGGATTGTGGGAAGCTGTATTTCACTATCTTGGATATATTGAACAGAAGTAAGTTGTGACAATGGCCTCTCCCTGCTTCTGGGATTAAGTGCTTGAAAATATTCTCCGGGGCAGTGTGCTTCCCTCCAGTAAATATTTAACTAGCTGCAAATTCATCAGAATTAAACAAGGAACTACCCTACTGTAGACGGTACATACTTATTGTGGAATCTGTGCTTCTTGTTAGTTCAGGTTGTACAGAAATGGTACATAATGTGTGGAGATACAGGAAAAGGGGAGAGACTGGGTGGGAAATAAAGTTCACAGGCTGTCCAGATCCATTCTTTTTTTGCCTTGTCATGCCCTTATGCAGAAAGCCAGTCTGATGTAGATTTTCAGGTTGCCTGGTACAGAGGTCACACATGGAAGAGCTTGTCACATGCTAAATTTTGTATTCAGTTTCTTTGCTTCTTAGCACTATTTGTTGGAGAAACTTATAGAAGGAGCATGGGAAGCTTGTCTGGGCTCTGGCCATGGACTTGCAGCTGGTCTCCTAATTAAAGAAAAAGAAGGTGATATATAGGCCTGTGGGGATCTGTCAGACACAGATTTATTGGGCAGGATGGAAGGGACTTAAAGCTATCGCCTCCTCTCTGTCACCCCCTCCCCACACAGTGCATGTGCACTGAGTTTCATGATACTTTTTCAGCCTTGCAAAAATCGTCATCTGGAGCACTCTTATCTCCATGCTCCCTGCTTCCTTCCCTGTTTGCAGCTCCTCCAAGTTAATGGATGCATAATGCAGGAAATAATGTGCAAGATAAATTTATCCATATCAAAATAAGGGATTCTACGGGTTAAGGCTGTTAGGTGATAGCCTGACTACCTTTGCTGTCTCCTAGTCCTCCTCAGACATCAGCAAGGAAAAATACATCAAGATTGCTATTGGTGAAAAGGAGAAGCTGCAGCACCAGTAAGTTGGAATATTTAAAAATAATTTTAAAAATGAAAAGTTATTCAGAAGTGAAATTTGTTGACTTATACTGATTTTTGCCGTGTTTGGGTGCCCAGTTCTTGAGACATTGCCTGGAGAGGATGAGGAAGAGGGACCAGTTCATCCTGAGAGTCTGTGCACTCTTCTCTTGAAGGACTTCCCACATGATCTCTGTTAATTGGGGAAAAAAAAGGCAGGGGGGGCCAGAACATTCCAAGCAAAGTTGACAAAAACCTGCTTGTCATTCATTTGTGCAGTTAATGTGCTTTAACTTACATCCCTTGGACTTCTCACTGCTTTTTCCCTGCACAGTCAAACCCCTCCACAGGGACTGCAGGCAGAGGTTTTTGTACCAGTTACCTAATAATCTCAGAAGTGTAGGAGCACAATTTGTCCCAAGGTAATCTGAAGAAAATTCATAGCTGGATGTGAAATCCTGGCCCTGCAGGAAATGATCTCATGCCAAATTTGGTCTAGTTAGGATTTCACCTTCAGGAATGTGAAATAAAATGTTAAGAAAAAAGTGCTTTTTGAAGGGTGTAAGCATCAGTTAAGCCTTGAGCAGTAGGTAAAGGTACAGGACCTCAGTAGGATAAAGATGTGCTAAAAGTTAAGCTTGTGCTTAAAATGCTTTTCTGATATTTTTTGTATGTAGAAACTGGAGTGGTCCAGTTGTGTACTCTGGCTGCAGTACTCTGCAGTGTACGCACCACCCTAACATATGTTTTTCAAAGCTGGGGGAACTATTGCATATTGTGTTGTTCTTCATTTCATGACACTGTTGATGCAAACCAGGACAGGAAGCTGTCTGGGATCACGATACATCACTTATTTATATTTATTTTTTTTACCTCTTCTCCTTGCTCGCTGGGAGGAAGAAAGCATTAAAGCAAAAAAGTAAGACCATAGAAGTGGATAAATGCTTCTCTTTTGCAAGAAACTGTACACATTTTCCTTAGTCTTCTGTATAATGTAACTCTTAAACACAAAACAAAAATATACAAGTACTATTAATTTTTTTTTTATAGCTAGTTTCCTTTTTGACCTTGCTGCCTGACTGTGATTACAGGAGAAGCTGATCAAGAGATCTCAAGAGTTGCAGCTTCCTGGGATTGTCTGTCAGAGGAATGAAGAGCAAAAGAATAACTTTCCATCATGAAGTATGTGCCACTATATTTTCAAGTGTCCTTAAAAGACTTTTCTTTGGACATAATCGAGTGGATTCGAGGACCTCAGAGGTCAGACCAACAAACAGATATCAGTGCTTAAGCTGTCTGGGTTTTTTAAATGAAAGTCAGCAGTTGATCTTGGTAACATTTCCTGTGTTAAATACTGGCATGCCTTTTGGTGCTGGTTTGCGATTTGGGTTATTTACATTAGGAAGTAGAGTGACCTTTAGAATTAAGTATTTCTTTTAAGAAGAATTGTTCCTTTATGGTGAATATATCAAGTCCTCCCTTCAGCAAGCAGCTGGAATCCAGCAGCAGGAGGCAGTAGGATTGATCTTCTACTTTTCCTTAACATCTCAGTCCACTTTTCAACTATCACTTTACTGTGACAGTGCTGCCTTGATTTATCTTAGGGCCAGGATAAAAGCGTTTTCCTCAATGACCTTGAATTTCTTCAGACTCCTCCATCTGCTGGTTCGATGTTTCAGGCTTGATGTGCTCATCTTCCCAGCAAAAGCAGAGCCCAGCCACTGGCTGGCTTTGCTAAACAGTCTCTGTCTGCAGTCCTGGCAGCTCACATGCTTTGCTCCAAGAGTTGTACATGGATGGAGAGCAATTATGTTCAGCAATTTTCAACACTGATTTTATTTCCTTAGTTTTGGCAGGTTTCTTGTCATGTAAAAGCTGGTGTACGTGCTTTACTGTAAGTGAAATTGGTTCCTAGGGGATCAAGATGGAGGCCTTGAATGTTCTTTTCTCTGCTGCTGTGGTATCTCATCTGTATTTGAGTAGTTAGCTGCATGTGAAAATGTTTGTTTTCATCTAGAAAGTTAATTTGCAAGTAGTAGTGGCACGAATTCCTCACTTCCCTTGCTGTATGAATGGACATAAAGAGACTGTACCCTGCCCTTGAGGGTTGTGTGCAATCTTCCCTTCTCTTTTCAAAATTGTGTTTATTCTGTTCCGGAAAAATGACAACAATAAACATTAGTCTACTTTTCAGGTGGATATAAGACACCTCGGAGTTAAGTGGCATTGCGTGTAACTGCCCCTGTGAGAGGAACAGCCTTCGAAGAAGAGGGCTTTGGGGTTTCCTCCTCATGCTGTGCCTGTGCAAAGAGGCCCTCATCTGAGTGCAGCTATTGTATGAACACGAAGCAGTAAATGGCATTTAGTCTGATTCTTATTATGCATTCTCATTACCTTCATGTGTGGCCTGGGAGGGAAGTGGGAAGGGATGGCAGTACAGACCAACCCACTTCCCTCCCTGGTGGTAAACCAGAGTTTTAAATGTGAACTGATTTGGGGCAGGAGAAAAACAGACCAGCATCTGGTGTGTCTGACTGCAGGCTTTTGCTGTGTTCAGATCCTGTATATTTGTGGAAACTGGGCTTCCTCAGCATGGGAGGCTTTAGAGTGACTTGTGCTGCCATCCTAAGAGTCACCTGCGTGTGGTAGTAGTGAGTGTGTTAAACTCGTTTTGTACTGGGTATAAGCTGTCTTCCCAGAGCTGGGTTGGTTCTCCAGGATTATTTACCATGATAAATTTTGTTTTGCAACTGAGAAGCTGTCATCATCTGTTTTGCTCATCAGTAAGTCACATTGTAAGGAATCATTCCTATTAAGCACTTGTGTGATTGTACCTAATTTTGGCAAATTCTTAATTTGGCACTTTTTTTGTGTACATTTACACATGAAATTTTCATTGCTTCGTATTCTAAGTGTCAAGTTTTACTTTCTTTGAGATTTGAGTTATATATAAAATGGATAAACAATGTATTTATTCTCTTTTGTTGTTCAGAATATCTTAAATGTGGTGGCTACAAGAGAGAATGGAGAAAGTTTATCAAAATATGCAGTTATTTAATGTAACTAACAGAAATTAATTTAAAAGCCTCATGGAAGTGGGACTTTGCTGCCCTCCATCCTAGCCCCTTCCATGCCACTCAGGCTGCTGCCAGTGGGGAGAGAAGCTAGAAATCAGCAGAGCCCTAGTGCTCCAGGACCACTATCCGTAGACACTGAAGATGTCCTAACCTTCAGTCCCTTATGAAAAGTCTAGGTGATAAGTGTAGAGACAACTAATGATACCTGGAAGCTATGTGATGTTGGTCAAAAAAGGAATTTATTGTGGGAGAAAAGGAGGAAGTAGGACAGTGATGAGTATTTGGGGATAGAGCTGAATAACAAAGTCAATATTTGCCAGGTGGAATTTTTTTTTTAAGTAAATAAAAAGGAGGCACACTAAGATACACAGTCTGAGCACCATGTAACTTA
Source organism: Oreocharis arfaki (assembly GCA_013398015.1). Lineage (NCBI taxonomy): Eukaryota > Metazoa > Chordata > Aves > Passeriformes > Paramythiidae > Oreocharis > Oreocharis arfaki. The sequence goes on along the minus strand of VZRR01003977.1, from coordinate 638,935 downwards.
GCTTTTTTGTCTTTTCATTACATCATCATGGCACAATCAATTGCCTTACATGCTCTAGACTCCCCCCACCCCACATTGTTACAGATGTTTGGTGAAAACTTTGTGAACATTAAGCAGTCCATGAACTTCGTCCAGGTCTTGACAGCAATGTTATAGAGTGATTAATGACCTGTGTTGCTGTAGTTGTAGGTCTCCTCTTCTCTCTGCTGGTGTTGTAAGTAAAACAGATAGTGCTTTTGCAAAAAAACCCAAAAAACAAACCCCAAAAACAAACAAACAAACAAAAAACCACAAAACCCCCCACCAAAAAACAAACCCCAAACCCCAGGGATGCATTCTCTTAAGGGACTACTTCAGAAGAGAAAGTAAAATGGAGAATTTTTCTCCCAAAAGCTGAAGAAGAAACAATATTTAAGTTATATGATCTGTAGGGTAATGTCTTGTGGCCCTGAAGAACTGCTTATCTTGACTGCTTAAAGCAAGGAAAAGCAGAGTAGATGCTTCCCAGTGAACCAGCAGAGGAAGGAGAGCTGTGCTAGTTATTTTAACTCTTGGTTAGGCAATTAGGATTAGCTATGGGAGATTAAAATGATCAGATCTGAATTTTACTTTAATATAAGTAGGACCATATGTCTTTGGGAAACCCCATCTGGTTTCAGGCAATGTTAGTGAGAAAATGAGACAATTTCAATACTTTTGTCATTTGTTGTGGGGGTTTTTTTTGGGATGAGTGGGGGGTTGCCACAGTTTCAATTTGTTCAGTTCATGAAGTTCCTGCTGGATTAATACTCCGTAAGTGAAATGTTTTGTTTTTGGTTTCCCACTTGTCAGCTTTACACTGTGTTTTCTAAAGGGACAGACAACTTGAAAATCGAATGCTCTAGCAAAGAAAAAAGAGACCTTATCGTCCAGCACTTCACATAGCCTTCATTGTCTTCAGAAAAATCTGGTGTGACCTTTTTTTTGGAAGGAAATAGGGAACAGTAACTATGGGGAATAATGTAACTAACTTACATAAGTCATGAACATCTTCAATGTGTTCTTGAAATGCAGGTTTCTCAGTTCCCCTATGTTCCAGGGTGCTCACAGGTTCAGTCTTCATCTAATATACAGAGAAAGCAGAGAAACAGATGAAGCTGTGTGAAATAGGTGACAAAAACTCAGCAAAACAGCTTGCCAGCTTGGTTGTCCTTTTTTTCCCAGCATTTCCTTCTTTTTTTTTCAGAATAATTGCATTGATTTCATTGAAGTTACTCCTGATATGACAGTCTGGCATTATTGTGGTTGTCTTTGTCTTGCAGCTGGACTTGTAGGTGTTACCATAATTTGCTTTAAAATAGCACAAGAGTTAGTTTCTTGGTTTTCTTTTTTTAAGAATAACCTAATATTCATTTAAAAGAAAAATCTTACACATGACCTCATGGTTTAGAGTCAGCCAAATATGAATTCATAAGGTTTTGCACTTAGGTTTTCTGAGAAGGGATTCATCTTTTCGCTGTTTTAGCTGCCCCCCAGTTCTGCTATGTACCTGGAACTTGATAGTTAGGATAAAGTTACTGTTTCATCTGCCACCCCATTTGGATCCTAAATGGCTACATCACCTCATAGAGAAAAAAAATAGCAATATAAACCAGAAAAAACAATACTGAGTGAGACTTGTATTAGAAGAGAAAGTGAAAGGACCTGGTCCTTCTAGTCCCCAGGGAGGGGAGAGGAAAAAGCAGTACAATGGCTGAGCAGTACAAGCCAAGTACAGGAAGAAAATTGCTGTTTATGGGCTTCCTAAGAGTACCTACATTAAGCTTGGCGTAGTATGAGAAATGCAATAATACAGAAAGAAAGGAAAATTTGATAGTTCTAAGTATAAATCTGTGCATAGCCAAAGAGCCACACAATGCTTTTCTCCACGGAAATTGCATTTCCTGGGTAGTAAATGGTACTTCTGGAGTCAAAAGAAATTCTGTTTCCCAGGGTAACAACACGATATGTGTTTCTTAGTCCATGCTGTACACTTGCCAGAAGCGCCATCCTCTGAGTCACTGCTCTGAACTCAGGTGTTTAATTAAAACAACTTCCAGTATTTCGGCAAGACTGCTCTCCCTGCCCGTTGTGCTTGAGACAAGCTTTATTATAACTGTTTCTTATTTCCTCTACCAATGAGAATGAATGACAGAGGCATGGCCAGATCTGCTGTTTGCACTCCATTCTTGAACAAAAAGGGATTGAAGCAGGGAACACCTCTCAAGATCCTTCTGTCTTGTGCATTCGTTTATGATTGTACAAAGCAGGGGGAAAGTGCTATGCGCTGTGATAGGTCGAATTTGATGCGCAGCCTGTGCTTGCAGAATTAGAGGGTCTTCTGTAGAGACTGCTTGAAAGGGAGATGGATCTTCTCAGGAACAAAGTTTGGTTTGTAATTCTGTCCTTAGGAAATGCACTTGCATCCATTTGTGTTTGTTTGCAACTGCTTGTATTTCAGAGCCAAGGAGAGAAAGACATTTTGCCTGTTGCTGCCAAAGGATGTAAATAAAGCAGTTGCTTTCTTTCACCATCTATAATGGCCATCACAGAAACCTGTAGGAAGCAGGCTTGATAAAGGGCACCAAATGGGTGAGCCAATGAGCCACATTTACTAGCTTTGGCTTTTAGTGGTGCTCGGCTTCTCTCCATGCCAAGGCAGAGGGGCTCTGGCCTTGAGGGGAGCTTGGCAGCTCAGCTCTTGGCCAGAAATCTCTGGTCAGACTCCTGCCGTGGCACTGGCCAGTATCTCCATTTCCCCATCATCCTGTGGCTGGCAAATGGTGACCGGCATTTGGCTTAAGGGCTTCTCAGCCTCTGTGCCAGGAAGTGTGAAGATGAATCTCTGGTTCCCCTCCTTCTCTTCCATGTTTGTGCAAGTACTTCTGAGCCTCACCTCTTCTGCAGTAACAGTTTTCTTAAGCAATAGTAGCAAAACAAAAACCACAAAACCCTGCAAAAAACTCCAACAAAAAAACCCCCAAAACACCAGACCAGCAGTTGTCCTGCTTTTCTGTCTCTAAACTCTGATGATGCCACATCTGAGATACTGTGTCCACATTTGGACTCCCCAGTACAAAAGAGAAATAGAGGTACTGGGGAGAGTCTGATGAAGGTCCACAAGGATGATGGCCTGAAACACCTCTTGGATGAGGAACGGCTGAGAACCGGGATTACTCAGTCTGGAGGAGAGAAGGCTCAGGGTAGGTCTCACCAATATGTAGAAATACCTGAGGGGAAGGTGAAAAGAAGATGGAGTCAGGTCTTTTCAGTGATGCCTGGCATCAGGACCAGAGACAACAGGCACAACCTGAAGCCACAAGAGGTTCTCTCTGAAAATCAGCAAACACTTTTTTTTACAGTGAGGAATGACCATTGGTTAATTGGCCATTCTCATTTCCTAGTAATGGAATTGTTCATAGTTAAAATTGTTTATTTGCATGTACCTTGACAAAGTTACAAGGAACAAACTCAAAAATGTTTGGAATCTCTGCAAGGGTCACTGCTGAGTTTTCACTTTTGCTCATGTTGAGGTGTTTGCTTGCTGTAGCAGCTACGGACTTCATAACTGGGACTGATGTGGTATATTAAAAAAAAGCACTGTACTCTTGTCACACTACTCTAGTTTTGCTCAGTTCTTCAGATGCTGGTGGGCCGAACAAGTTCCCCCACTGGAGAGGGCTTGCTGCCTGTCAGGCACATTGAGCTATGACAGTTGATCTTAACCTTGCAGATACAGACCACCAGATGGTAAATGAGGCACTCTGCATGTTTTTCTCTGTGTATGTGTTCATTTATCAAATTCATAGTTGTCAGCCATAGAAGTTTCTTGTGGAAAAATGAAAAATGGTAAGTTACCAAAACATCTTGCAGATTTTTATATGGACTTCCTCCTCTTCCCCAGTTTCACATTTCAAGGAAATTTTTTTATCAAACACATGATTTTTGAAAACTTTTTACTACCTTTACTTACTAAAAATAGTGATTTGACCAGATTAAAATATTACACTGGAAGCAGTTCGTAGATGTAGAGCTGAAGTGCAAACTAGACTGTGGATTTGATGTATTCCAGACACAATTAAGTAAAACCTTGAGATCCAGACATTCCTTGTTTTTGAATATTGTTCAAAATCTAGGTCCAGACACGAATCTTGCATTGGAAGGTTGACAAATTTATGTGTATCTCTGGGGGATATTTAACAAGATTTGATTTGACCTGGAAGGTAATGACTGCTTAATATTTTTGATGAATAGAGAAGAGTTAAGGATTTCCTGGGGATGGTCCTGAGGTCATCTTGCATTTCATAAATACAGCCTGCAAGAAGAGGTTGCAGACTGTCCCATGTGTACTACAAAACTAATGCCAGCATTGATAAACTCAGTACGTAGCGAGTGTGTTGGGTAAACAGAGTGTTCCTCTTCTGTATTTAGCGCAGTTAAACAAGATGACAGTTTGCTTCATGTTATCGTTTCTTGATTTTATTTTTTAAATTTTCTTTATTTTTCTGCAAATTTGAGATAGTAAAGATGCAATAATCTGAATTTACGATAAGATGAGGGATATATTTCAATATGTTGCCTCAGTGTACCTTACCAGCCTGCCATAAGGTCAAGAATAAAATACCTGGGGTAAGGCATGTTTTAAGGACCATTCTGAAATGAAAAGCAGGGACTTCTTCCTCTGGGTACTTTCACTATTTTCGCCCTGATCCAAAGCCCACAGAAGTCTTTCTATTATCAGTGGTTGGCTTTGATTGGGCTCTATCTCAGCAATGCCATTATGTCAGCAATAATATTTCAGGAAGATGAAAAGGCAGCTTGATAAGGAGGGAGAGAGCAGCCAGGACTCGGAAATTGCTGCCACAGAGCAGACTGTTCACACAGCACGAGTGTTGTTTAGAAAGTGTTGAGCACTTTGGAAAAACAGATCTGCTGCAGCACATTGCTTAGGGATACTGAAGTCGAAGAGCATCCAAACACTGCTTTGTGAGTTGCCTTTACTGCAAATAGAGTTAATGTTTCATTATATTTGGAAAAATGCTATAGAATTACCCTCTGGGCCTCATGGAAAAAGTGAAACAACAGGAATGTTAGTTGTAACCCCCTTCTCAGATGCCAGGAAAGAGTCCTTGAGGCTGCCATAACCTAACAAGATATCCTGTTGAAGTCAAGAACAGTTTTTTTCTTCCCTGATCTTTCTACCTCAGGCAAGGAGAAAGGAACTTAAATGAGTTAGAGAAAATAGAAAACACAGAATTCTGATGCTCCACTTGTTAATTCACATGAAACTGGGAAAAACATGGGGAAAGGCTTGTGTCTTTCTGAGCATGGCTGCACAGAAAAGCCCCTTACTTTGTGCCTGGGAGATGGGTGGAAGTAGGGTGACTGTGCCCAACCGACTCCACTCTCAGGAATGCAAGAGGGGCTGGGCTGGGACGAGGGTATGCAGAATTTTACAATGACCCAGACATTATGAACTTCTGCACATTGGGGTATTAAGGATTACATCCTTAAGTGGCTTAGCTTGGAAGGCAGTAAGTATGGGCAAAGAGGGCCTCAGAAACCCCTGGTCTCTGATTTTCTTTTGTCCCTGAGCTGGGAATTAAGTCCAGCTCTGCTGCCCACCATGCAGCTCAGACTGGAAGTGGGAAAGGATGCCCAGCACACAGCAAGGGGAAGAGGAAATCCCTGGCCACATGACTTTGTGCAGATGGTCTTGGGCTTCTCGCATAATCCTCCGCTTTTGTTTCTTGGGAGAGACCCCTCCTCTCCTTTGCCTGAGTGTAAGCTTGTGTGGGAGGCTCAGTGGGGGGATCTTGCTGATTTAATCATTCCTTAAATGTTATTTGCCTGTGTATGGGACAATTGAGCCTGTAACAATCAATCTTGCACACTCTCAAATAGGAAAATACTATATATGATCTAAGCTGCATGCTGAAATGTGGTTATTGGAAATGAATTTTATGGCTGAATAGGCCGGCATCATGTTGTCTCTCTGCTTTTTGGGGCTTTTAGTTACTTAATCACAATGTCATGCTGGCAGAAGATTTTAGGTTTTTCCATTTAGCTCGCTGACTTAAGCTTGTGCTTCTGGAAATGTTTATATGCATATGACAAAATAAAGATATTGTAAGTAAACTGGTGGCTTACTTTTTGATCATTGTAATTGAAAGGCTTATCTTTGTAGCATCTCTTTAAAGAATAAGAAAAGAATTTCCTGAACTCCTATTACAGGCATTAAGGTAATTAATTTTTGCTGTTTCTTATTCGTAAAGTGGTTGCTTAGGAACAGAAGTAATAATATTAATTTGGAAGTGTTCTCCTTCCATTTGTCCTTCCATCAAATTAGCAATTCCCTATAGCTGTTGTGTTCCGTATGGTAATCTACCAAATATTTACATGTCTTCCCTTATAGCTTTTGAATGCATTTGTAAATCTCTCTCTTCTCACACATGGTCTGTGTTTTGGTAAAAGAGGTCGTACTGCAGGCATTCCTAATTACTGCACTAACATTCCTTATGAAGTTTACGTGATGAACTCTGTTCAGATCTTAGGTTTTGAAGAGATTCCGAATTGTGGAGGCTATGAAGAAAATGAGACAGTCCTGTTGATTGTAAGACTCGTGTTTTTTCCCATGTTGAGAAAGGCTGGGATTAGATGAGGTAATTACTGCTGCAGAGCATGTTTGATTGCTCCTAAGTGACTGAGAAATAATCCATCATAGGTAAAGCTGCTGTTACTGTAGTGTTCCCCTTCATTTCTATGTATATTAGAAGTGGGACTATGTTTCAAAGATCTGGATCTTTAGCTAAGAGTGTCACTTGTCTGTAACCACTGTGCTGCTACTCTATTTTGTTTATACCTGTCATCTATCATATGGTAGATGAGAAGAAAAAAATCAGTAAACAGCTATTTTGCCTCCTCCTAACTTCCCATATGTTGAGATGCTTACTTTTGCTCACTTAGCATTCGGGCTTCAAGCTGTGTGTTTCAATTTTCTCTTTAATGTATTTTACTTCTCTACTTAGTTTGGTGGGTGTAGTGCTTAGCAGCAACACATATCTATCCTCTTTGTTCAAACTGAAGGCTTTAAAAAACATTGAAGTGATGATAAACCGAGGTGCATATTATTATGGGAGCTGGCGCCCTCCATCTTTCGTGGTAGGGTGGGGATAATAGAAGCCTCCTGCCTGCTTAACTCTTGTGATTAAAATGGGACACATTGTGATGTTCTCCTCAATTAGCATGGTCGTCTCCCGGGGAGCAAGGGAACGCTGGCTGGGGTGGTTCGCGTTTTCCTCTCTAATGAGTAGAAAGAGTCTTTTGAGAATTGCTAAATAATTCAGGCCATTAGGAACCTGTCAACTGAAACAATGCCCCCTCTGACCAGAAAAATGGTTGTGAGCAGTTGGACACCCTGGCAGATGTTGAACTTGTTCTCATTGTTCACTCTCCTTCAGGAAAATAGCTTTGCAGGATTTGTGCATTGCTCTGTTGAGGCAGTGCGTGTGGGTGTAAGCAACACATGTTAGCCAGACCTCATCTAGCTTTTATACCCCAGTATTTCTTTTAGTTAATTTAATGATATTGTAATAAGCTGCAAATACTGCTATTTACCACTTTTAGTACGCTTGCCAGCTAGCTATAATGAGAAACCACAATCAAGACTCAAAAAAAAAAGAAGGTAAACAACCTCCCCTCCCCAAACTTGACTTCTTTAATATTCCTTCTGTTGTGTTAATTTCCTATTTCGCATTTTGAAGTGCTTCTCTACAAACAGAATGATTAGAGGTATTGTTAAGCAGAATTTGCTGTATACTCATCTAACCCTAGGATCTGAAACTTCTGGGGAAACATTCATGTCTTGAAACATCCTGTAAAATCATATGCATATTCAGGACTACTTGAGTTGAAATTCATTATTGCAGCAATCTGTTTTATATGCCTTTTGGTTCGTGCTATTGAAGCAAACAGTGTTTTGACACAATTTTCTTTGAAACTTTGCCATACTTATCCTTCTGTAGCATTTATTTATGCATGCAGATTTTTCTAAGTTAATTGAGGAACCAATGATAAGTATTTTAAAGAAAAATTAAATAATAATTATTTAATAGGTTTGGTTAGAAAACAATCCCTTAAAGCTTCCTACCCCCCGGCAAATGTTTGTGCTTCTGTCTTGAATGGGTGACAGCAAATAGTCAATTTTGCACAAGCAATTAGCTGGTCTGTTGGATCAGTTAATGGAACAAGCAATGGTAGTAATGCAATGTGAAACAACATGTGCTTTGTAAATATTTATGTTGTAAGACCTCCTAGTATATTCTTGTGACGAATGACTCCACCTTCAAATATTTTTACATATTTAATAGACAAGTTTTTTAAAATGGCATTTGTGAAGGCTTCAGTTCTCATTTTTTGACATAATGTATTCCAAAAACCTTTGCATTCATATTGTTAAGAGATTTGACCAAGCTTTAGATTTTTGTTCCTGCAAATTAACTCTCCTAAACTGAGAACATTTTTACATGTATCTATTGCAGTAAAAGAGCTTTTAATTACAGCTTGGAAGAAATAAAACCTTGTTAATTAAAATGATTTGGTTAACTCAAATTTGTTACTCTCCCTTGTATATTGAAAAAGTGTATTGTTGAAATAGAGTGCTTGTCAAAAAAAGATGCATTAGTTCTGCTCTAGTGATATCGGATGTAGCAAGTACTGTTTAAGACAGGTTCCAGTCTTGGTCTTGTGTATCAGTGTTTCTCACCTTGTTCCTCAAAAATCCAGCTTTTACTGAGAGTAAGCCTTTGAAACTGTGCAGGGCAAACCTCTCTGTCGATGTGGGTACTGCTGCCTCTGAGGGCAACATTTGTCTCGGAGGTTAACCCTTGTGAGGGCCTCGTTGGTCTCAGATGTTGCAATGAGAACCCTGTCAAAACAACTGCTCATTTTTATTACTGAGCATGACATTATATGGTGTGGGATTATGTGGTCTGTTGGGATCAGCTGTCCCAGATGTGTCCTCTTGCCCAGCCCAACCTGCTCCCTGGAAAGACAGAGTGAGAAATTAAGAAATCCTTGATGCTGTGCAGGCACTGTTCAGCAACAGTGTAAACAGTCATGTGCTATCACCTGGGTTTTGATCACAAATCCAAAACACTGCACCATAGGGAGGGGCTACTGTGAAGAAAATTAGCTCTATCCCAGCCAGTCCCAAGTGCAGAATTACTGGTGGATCATTGCATGCCAGGCTTCTGGAATCCAGCATGCTTAGTTGTTGAAATTGAAGAGCTAGGTGTGCTACATAGTTTATCTTTTTTTTTCCTCTCCTATCTTCCCATTTTTCAGTAATGCTCATGCCATGGGCCTTGCAATCATGTGATCATGCTTTATCTTTCTTAATTTAATTATACTGAAAGGAATAAGACTGACTAGAGGCACTTCGATTCCCTAACTATTCTCTGCAACACTTGAAAATAGATCACAGCCACAAATTGTAAGCCCTTGTCTACAGCAGTGCAACAGAACCGTGCAACATAAAAAGGAAGGAAAAATTCCATCTTGCTCTAAACATTACATGTGTTTTATTGCATGCCTTAAATGGCAGTGGATTCTCCCTATTTTGCACGCAAGGTGCGTATGGAGAGTGTCTGTACAGCAGCCCCTCTTCTCTGCTGAGCTGGGCAAGAGCACACTGACTCCACAGGGAGGTGGGCATGGGGAGAATCCCTTTGTTCTCTTTTGTCATAGCATTTCACAGGGAGAATGGGAGACTGACAGAAACGTAGTAGGCACTTAGGGCATTGTAAGTCTCTATGAAAACCAACGGTATAAAACTGTGCTCGTGTACATCATGTTTTCGTTGCTTAACATCTCTTCTGACCTGTTGCCAGAGCTGTTAGACTTGTGCTGATGATCTCATTCAGTTAGTGATCATCACTGCTTTCTGGTGAGCAGGAATGGGCTAACACACAGGCTCCTGTTTACTCTTTTCCCAAACTCCTCTGAATCAGAATTTAGTAATGAAAGACTTCAATAATTTTTTGTCATTTTGCTTCTGATAAACATTTTGAGGTGCGACCAGAAAGCTGAGTGTGTGACCGCCAGCTTGCAGGAAGTTGAATTCTCAGAAACTGAACTGATGTCTTTATGGAAGAATTTCATGGGGTGTAAGGTTTGCCTTCACTGCTGGGTGAATGGGAGACCACTGTGTTTCTTGTGCGGTTCTGCTTTAAGGCCAAAGATACCAAGAATGGATCTTAAGTACAGTTTAATGAGAATATTTCTTTAGCAGATGTTGCATGATTCAGATGTTTCAGTCATGAGATCAGCAAGGCTTTGAAACTCATCTCTGTTTATTATCCTGTTGACAATAACATGCTATTATTTTTTAGCATTAGTTACACTTAGTATGGCATAGCTTCCCAGCTTTCTTGAGAGCTCCATTGGAGGTTTCTGATTTGAAAGCCCAAATTTCCTACTTCAAACTTCTTTAATTCCTACACAGATTCTGTTTCAGAGAGCATGGGAACCTGTTTTGGATTTCATGGGAAGACTCTGTGCACATCTGTGTACTGTAACAGTCTGTGGTTAAGCCATGATCGGCAAGACACTGATATCTTTCCACATGTGCCCACCCAGCACCCATCTGTTGAGTATTAGTTGAGGGACCGTATGGATCGGGGATTTTCACACAGCTCAGCTGTATCAATGTCAGGTGAACCAGGGAGGAGAGGGCAAGAGGCAGAGTGGAGAACTGGCATTTCAGAAACAGACTGGACTGTGTCTAGGAAAAGATATTTTAAAAGCGTGGCATGTGTATTTGAAAGTAGGCTGGCTTAGGGAAGGAGGCGTGTCGTCGTCTCAGCATGAATGCTGGGGATATGTGCATTTTCTATCTTTTTCTTCATGGATTTCCATTGCTTAGGAAACAAAACTGTGGTGAAGTGGGATGTCTTTGCACTTTCGAAGTAAAATCTAAGGTTTTGTAGTGTAAAAGGTTAAAATACCTGTCTTTTTTTTGAGGATTCATTTCTTTCCATCTATAAAATTAAGTAAGTGTCTTTAAAACATCTTTATAGCTGGAGAGAAATGAATTTTCAAAATTAATACACACAACTTTATTTTTAATTCCATTATGGATTTCTCTGCACAAAATGCAGTTTGTTTTTATTGCAAAACAGGAGTGTTAAGAGCCATTAAACTATCAGAGGCATACATTAACACAAGCTATGGGGTTCCTCTTGCTGTACTGAAATACCCCTTAATTTCCTGTGTGACCTAGCAGCTCTTTAGAAAATAAGGATAATGACACCCTTCTCTTTCCCAGCAATGTTGTGATGATAAAACATTTGTGGAAGATTGTGAGGTGTGTAAATACTTCTCACAGTAATAGGAGATTAATCTATTGTTCTCACCATGGGACTTGCCTCCGCCTTGTTGATCTCCAGAGAATATTTCATTATCAGGTTGTCTCAAGCTGATGATGGCAAGGCAGCGAGTGAGAAAAGGGGGACAAGGTGGATGTGGAGAGTCAGTTTTGGGAGTGTAATAGATAAGGACCTTCATGTTGTGACCCACAAGCTAGACTGTACCAAATAAGTCAAGTAGAAGTCAGAAAAGTATGCCTTTAGCATGCAGTGTCTGTGTGCTAAAAGTAATCAGGTATATTAGAAGTGAAATTTTGAAAATAAAACTTATTTGAAAATAAAAGAACTTGGGGGCTTCCGGTCTTAAGGCCAAGTTTAATGAATATTGATTGCCTTGTCACAAAGAGAGGGAATGCATTGATGGAACTGGCTGATAGAAAGTGGAAGGCATAGTGAATACACAGGTAGATTAGAAATAATGTAGTAAATAGCTGAATGACTCCTAGGACTGGAATGATCACATGCAGTGTATCTCAAGAAGGAAAAAGTACAGGACTGAGCGTTTTGCACTAATAGCAAGAATGCCTGTTGGCGTTTGGGGGTAACCCTCTGCAAATGGAAGTGGAAGGGAACAAAAGATTACTGAAAGATTGTGAGGCATTAATGGGATTCAGCTGGGAACGAGGTTGTGTTGGTTTCGGTATTTTTCATTGAGTTAAGGAAGAATCCCTGTTTTTTGAAAAGGGTGGTGGAGAGACATCTTTGGGAATAGTATTTATCCTTCTGAACATTCACCCTTAAGAAAGATAAATTCAACAGAATAGCTGATGATGAAAGGTTTCTGGACTGGTTGGATACTAATTTTGTGTAAGGAATCATTTAAACATGGTTTATTTAATGACCTAAGAGATGGACTCAAGGGGGAAATGCTGTACTCTGCGTGAGAAGGGGGATAGGACCAGAGGCCAGCTGTTTCTCCTGAGAGAGACCTGGTACTTTGTCTCGTGAGCTGTCCTTGCTTCCATGTTAGTCCCAGGACTTGGATCTGGCCTGTTAGTGAAATAATGGGACCACAGCAATACTACATGAAGAGATTGTAACTGTACCAGGAACATGAAGAAAAAAATAGTCTGCTTTGGACAGAGGGAGAGGTTTTTTACCAGAACAAGCAGATGTGAAGCCCCCAGACCTATTTTCGGTTGTAGAATTTAGGAGTATGGGCATAAGTAATGTACTGCTCTATTAGGTTTTACAAAAACTGGCCTATGGAACTCACTTATGGAAAACTTAAAGGAGATCAGTAGAATTCAAGGAAGGATTTGACCTTTGCCATGATGAGGAGAGTGAATTCAGTGATAATATTGTTAACCTGTGAAATTTGAGAAGAGATCCAAGTTGTTGTTTTCCAGTGGATGAGTTAGTTATAACTGGGCTTTGGAGATTAAATAGGATTTTGTTCCAAATTACTTCAAAGCTGCTTGGTTCTGGAGTTTCCTCTGTAATGAGTCTGAATAATGGACGCAGTGAAACAAGGGTCCACTTTTAGGTGGCAATTCCTCTGTTACTGTGCAAATCATTATTTCTTCTTTGTGAACATATATATTGATTTGGGGCTTTTGTGGGTTACTAATGCTTTTTGTTATAGTGTTCATGTGTTTCTTTTCAAATGAACACGTCATCTGCAGTTTAACTTGGCTGTATTTTCACACTTGGCACTTGAATGTAACTCGGCAATTTTATTAGAATATTTGAATAAATACATTGTTTTTTGGCCGGATTTGTTCACCAACTGCTGCTGCAACCAATGAAATTTTGAGCTTTTCTGGTAATAAAGCAATTGTTCATGCACCTAACTACAGATTAATAGCCTAGCTCTGTGTATTGAAACTTGGTGGTGCTATGTGCATATGAAGAGACACATTTTGTCTAAGGTCAGTTATTAAAAACCAGCGAATTCTTTCCATGGGAAAGCGTAAATGTCTGACAAAAGAAAGTGGCAAGGAAGAGAGCACCAGAGTCTGTGGTTGTATCCGTGATGCTGTTGTGCCGAGTTGTAAAACATAACTGAGAGCTGCTGCTAAGAGTGGGTTTTCATGACTACAGCATTCCTGCTGTGGTTTGAGGAATTATATTTTTGCCAGGATGTCTCACTCAAGGACGTTAGGGGTACCTAGTCCCTCCGAAAAGCTTGGGGGAAAAAAAAAAAAGCCAGGAAGAAAACCCAAAAAAACCACCAAAAACCAACCAACCAAACGAAACCAGAAAAGGAGACCCTGGAGTTACTTTCAGGCAGGCAAACGCCTTGCAATTTCCAAGCAGCTTTCCTGTGGAAGCAGCTTGGAGGCTCAGGAATGTGGGGTCAGACAAGAGCTCAGTCACGGTGTATTCCCCGGCGGCTGCCCGGCATCGTGGCAGCCGGGCCCGCGGAAAACCACCCTCTGGTTAAGGCTGCATCATGCTGTTCCACCAATGGAAAAAATTGAACGGGAGGAGGGTGTGTAGCCTGCAGACAAAAATACATCCAGCCTCGCGCAGGGTCTGTTTTTAGTTCCCGGCGGCTGAGCGTTCTGAAGTGTTAGGCACAGTTTCCTGGCATGCCCGGGGCAGGGAGAGGCTGTGTGTCTGCGTGTCCCTGTTCCCGTGGCAGTCTCGGGGCGGCCGGGAGGCTGCAGGCAGCGCCCTGGGGAAGGTAAGCGGGACTGGGGACCGGGAGGGAGGTGCTGGGGGAGAGCCGTCAGTTCCCTGCTCTCCGGCTGCCGGACGGAGTTGGAGCACTGAAAGAAAAGTGGGGAAAGACTTGGGAAGCCTTTGAAAACGGAGGGCAGAGTGGGCTGCTGCGGTGCCAGGATTTGCAGCCCCTGTGCTGCCTCCGCTATTGATGGCTGCAACTGAAGGTGAATGGTTTTCCTCCAGAAAACTGTTCTTGGTGGTCATCTGTCAAACTCCATTGCCTGAATTGCTAAATAAACCACTGCTGGGATCATTTTACATCTCTGCTATGATAGGGCTGGATTTTTTTTTTTTAAAGGCAAAGTATGAGAAAGTGTGTTTAATAGCACTATGGTTTCTGTTATGTTTAAGTGACTCTTCCAATACAGTGAATTGAGTAATACCTCTGAATCTTTTTTTTTTAAAAATATTATTCTGTCTATTCTCAGTAATGCTTAGAGTGACTTACAATAAATAGTGTACCCAAGCGAGGGTGTTATGTTTGTGTAGTGTTAGAGGAAAAAGTTTCAGTCAGCACTACTACCACTGCTGAACTGGGATGGCATGGAAAACCAAAGCTTCTGCATCTGCCAGAGGTAGGTCTGGCAAAGCTTTTGATCTTTCTACGTAAATTTTTAATATATAATTGTACACAAATAGTGAAAATGCTATGTTCTGTGGCAGACAAAATGAAAATGAGGAAAATGCCCAAGAAATGGAGAAGTGCCTTCGCCCCTTTGGTTTTCTTTGGTTTCCTTTTTTTTTTTTTCAAGTGGTGATTAATTGCTTTTGCAATGCAGTCAGAGTTTGCAACTTTGTTTTTGCTTGTTGCTGATGTGGTCACTGAGTTAATTTTGTACACTGGTGACTTCATTCTAGAAATCACGCATTTCTTTCTCTTTAGGGTGGATGATTTGAAAATGTTATACAATGTATCGCAAGTTACAATTTAGAGGCAAGAGCTGGAATTTTTTCTATCTGATCACCTTCAGTGGGAAGGGGGTATCTGCATACCGTGGGAGGACGGTCTCTGAATAGGGCAATCTGTAGCTGTGAAGCTACAAAGCAAGTTTTTAGTGAGGAAACCTAATTCGCAGTGTACTCTTTTTGTTCTCTTAATGTGCAAGTAACATGCTGGTACTACAGGGGTACAGGAAAGGAAGCCTTAAGCTGTGTTACTGCTGTAGAGCTCTTGGCATGCAAAAATCGAGGTCTGCTTTCAATTTTCCAAGGGACTGTGTCTCAAGTTTACTTTTGGTGTCTAACTCCCAGATCCTCTGTCCTCTTCAGGAAGTCCCAGGGCTTAAGGTAGGAAAGCATTTACTTTGGAACTGACACCCTCAGGTATTTATGAATATGTAAACTGAGAAGCGGAAAAGACCATGCCAATTGTGGCCTGGTTTCTGCCTCCTGCTTGTGGAGCAGGCACTGTAATAGGTGACAAGCAGGGAGTTTTGCAGCCACCCCAGCCCCTGTCCCTCAGCATGAAACACGCTGTTCTGCCAGTTCCTAAAGGAGGCTTTTCTCTCATGCCATGGGTTAAGAGTTGTTCCAATAGACTTGGAATGTGTTATACCAGAAAGAGTCTTTGTGGGCAGAATGTGTTAATGTTCCTGTCTTGGGTTGTTCTTCCTTTCTGCCATTTACTTCTCTTCTTTGGTAAGGTCTGTGTGGCTTCTCATGGTGTTGTGAACTGTGTCCTAGTCCAAAAATAACCTTTATCCTATTTTCTCCAAAGCTGATGTTTTGGCACCTACAGTTTTATGGGGATATGTGTGAGAGAATATCTCCATAGCTGCCTGCTGACTGTGGTTGTATTTGATAGCATGAGCTGGTTGCTACTTAAACAGACAAGGAAGGAGAAGAGCAAATGTTCCTGGTGGTGGATTGGGAATCCCACCTTGACCAGAAAGCCCCTCCAGGTGTTACCGTAGGTAGAGAGGGCTGAGGCAGAGACCTCTTTAGAAATTTGTCTAAGTAAAGCCGGCAGACCTGAGCTCAGTCTCCAAAGTGTTGTTACTCCACAGCCCAGGATGGGCAGCAATGTTGGAGCCCACGTTCCCCTGTTTGGAGTATCTTGGCTCCTTTCAGGTGCACCATCCTCCCCACCTGAGGCCTCAGGCCTTGAAATCCCATGAAAGCACCGTGTTAACCTGCACCAGGACCTGATAGTGTGCTTACAACCCGAGCAGGTGGAGCAGATCTTTCAGATCACTGAGTTAATTTCCCCTCTGAGGGCAGGAAATAGACCCTTAGACATATCAACTCTTTCACTACTGCAGCTACTGCATTAAGTCAAAATGTTAGCTGGTGTTCCTGGTGGGTTCTTTTTTTTTTTTTTAAACAACCTTAATGGCTTTTATTTAAATGGATGTGCACTTTAGCCATTGTGTATAAATTCAATAACATTTACAAATGGTGAAATTTGTTTTTCCTGCCAAAGAAAAATAAGTCCCTAGAGATTTAGATTGTATCAGCACTGGTGTAATATGATAAGGATCTTCAGGCTTGACTCAACCTTCCATGTTGCACTAACTTGAAAGCTATAAAGCCTAATTTAATAAAGCTGCCAGTGTCTTGGACCTAGAGTGATGGCTTGAGTAAAAGAAAGGATCACATCCCAGGTATGGGATGTGTAATTCTGATGTGATATAGATGTGAAGCACTGTAGATCTATTGGAATTAATGTTATTTTAAGAAAAGAAACCAGAAAAGGAGAGTGTCCATTTCTTGCCTAAACTGTGAAATTAGAAGTCCATCTGCGATGTAGGTATAATTCACAACATGAAAAGAGGTGTTTGGGGTCATAAAAGCTACTTACGTTTGATGAGAAATACAATTGGCTTTAACTTGATGTGTAACCTACCAAACAGTTCCTAATACAGGAGTCTAGAACTCTATAGAGACTAATGAATGAGTGAGGAATTCTGGCTTCAAATTGAATTTTTAAGGCAAAGTAGGCCTTTTTTTTTTTTTTAATACAGGCATACTTGTGGTGTTTTGGTTATTCATTCTTTGAATACAGTGGTATATAATGCAAAGTATCATGCCAAGAGTACTGTGGTATAATTCTTATGGTATATTTTTATAATAGGAATGTGATTGAGATTGCAGGAATAAGAAATCTGCTTCTGATTTGTGGAAGCATGTGACCAAAGTGCGTAGTTCGAAAAAATACAGTAAATTGTTTCCAGTAAGAAACTCCACATTTAATCCAGCTACAGTGTTGTGCTAACCTGCCCCCCTCATTAATTTCACATATCCGTCCATACACAGCCGTGCAGGAAGGGGAGGGCAGGTTCACATTCTAGAATTCTGTATTACTTTCATATTAAAAGCCAAAGTAGACTAAAAGTCGATTAAAGCTTCAAACCTGTAATTCTATATCCCTGTAAGAATTCACAAAGCACAGTGATTCCTTGGAAAACGTATGAACACATTAATATCTGGAAGTCAGTTATATACAATCTCAA
The DNA here is from genome assembly GCA_013398015.1 of Oreocharis arfaki. Lineage (NCBI taxonomy): Eukaryota > Metazoa > Chordata > Aves > Passeriformes > Paramythiidae > Oreocharis > Oreocharis arfaki. The sequence goes on along the minus strand of VZRR01003977.1, from coordinate 621,369 downwards.
AGACTTCATAAGCCATTTAAAATGGACAGCGTTTTAACCATTAGGTGAAAGAGGATGTAAAAGTAGTTTGAAAGAAAATACAGGAATTGCTCGGGCAATTCAAACAAACAAACAAACAGAAAATAACACAAAAAGCTTTTCCTGATGTAATAAACCACCAGTGTAATTGCTGTACATCAAACTCTGCAACATTTCTAACTTGATCTGCTGTTAAAAGAAAACAAGCTGGTGATTTCTTATAAATCAGGGGACTTTCTGTTTCATTTTTTATTGTTCAGAAATACTTTCAGATTCTCCATTATCCCAGTTCCTCCAGTTCTGATGGCAGTCACCTGGGGTGCACTTAGGAGCCATGCACTGAGGGCAGCTGCCCGTGTAAGGATCCTGGTGCTGCCTTTTTTCTTCTCTGTGCCTCCCCACTCCCTGTGCACAGTCCAGAGATGGCCGTACTGGCTCCACTCCATGATCTGCAGCCCTTACCTGTCCTTGTAGAAATGTGGGTTTTAAACACAGCAGAAAGCACGAGACTCCTCTTGCTTCATCGCTAGAGAGTAGTTGATGGGATATACTCTGCCCTTATGAGCCCTTTGTATAAGTCTGTTCATCACTGCAGAGTGAGTTGAAGCTCTGCCTTTCTTTGGCATGCTTATACCTGGGTAGATGGCTGTGAGGGACTGCCCAGTGTAAGGTACTCCGGGATTGGCCCTATCCTGTCTTGAAAGGAACTGCAGTAGTGCAGGTAACAATCCTCCTGTTCATGAAGAAAGTCTGATAAGTTTGTGATACATGCTTGCTGCTTAAGCTACAAATAAAAATAAAATACCTGGTCAGTTTATTTCTTTCTTTCCTCAAGGAAAGATTTTCTTAAAAAGTTAAAACGGAGCCCTGCTGTGTCATTGTGAAGAACTGAGAAGATGGAGGTTGCTCTCTTCTCCCAGGTAACAAGTGACAGGACCTCAGGAAAAGGCCTCAAGTTGTGCCAGGGATAACTCTAGATTAGATATTAGGAAAAAAAAAACAACTTCACTTGAAAGGGTGGTTGGGCGTTGGAATAGGCTGCCTAGGGAAGTGGTGGAATCACCATCTCTGGAAGGGTTCAAAAGGCATGTGGATGTGACACTATGGTTTAGTGGTGAACTTGGCAGTGCTGGATTAACATGATCTTAGAGATACTTTCCAACCTTAATGATTCTGTGTAGGATCTTATCTCATAGGGATGAGACACCTAGCTCTAGCTCTTACCTATTTTTTAGCTCTTAATCTAGCTATCCTTTTAAATGCTTTTTGCTTGTTATAGATAGGAGGTACTAAATTTAAGCTCTTCTGCTGTGCATGAAGAGTTTTGTTCTTGGTAATGCTGAAGACTCATGAGTACCTGCATTTTTTAATGAGCCCTCACTCAGTGGTGCCAATTTGATGAGATGATGTTAGCCTCATCTGCACTCATTCATACTGTTATTTTTTATTTAATTTTATTTTGATTTGTTTTATTTTATTTTTTATTGGTTTTGCCATTCTGGTACAGATGACATGTTTAGTAAAGTGAGACTCAACTTCCCTGTAACTCTTCAGTAGATTTTGGGGAAGCTTCAGCAGGGGTAAGTGGTTTGTAGATCACTTATTATTCATCCACCAGTGAAGGTTTGTTTTCACCAGCCACCCAGAGGAATAAAGGCATAAAAATACATCAGACACTTAGTTTTGGTACATGTGTTTGTCTCATGAGGATAACTTCGTGATCCAGACTAGAGTTTAACATTGTTAGGGTTGACTTTAGTTGAGCTATTTCGGCATCCTAGGTGGTGAGACTGAGATGACAGTCCCAGTCAGGCAAATCTGCTGAACCTCTCTAGGAAGATGTTACCACAGCCTCTTGCCTTTTTATGCCCACAGTCTGATGCTGGCTGTGGCTGTGGAGCATTCAGCCTACTGATGGCTTCCCATCTGGAAAGGAATATATATATGGAATTCCCATCCCATTTTCTGACCTGTAGTTTTAGAGACCCTCAGCCCAGTTATTGTGACTGTATGGGAAGCAGATGGCAGACGGTAGCAAAATCATGTTTTGTATGTGTTCCTGCTATAGCAGATGAGAGCAGTGCAGGAGCCTGTCTCCCTTGACTCAGATCTCCCACCAATTCATAACACAATAATTCCTTGTTATATCTCATAAGCAAACCTAGTACTGGGATATCATTATTATGATTCAGTTTTGCCTGAAATATGGTTTGTGAGTCAAGTTTGGAAACCTTTGAGAGATTAAGACTGGAGAGGAAAGCACCCCCGCAATTGCTGAGCACTACTTGTATGTGTGTTCACCTTAAAGAAAGTAATTTTCTTCTCTAGCAATCGTAAAGCAGTCCAGCTGTGGTGGTAATTATGAGGGAATAGAGGTGAAAGGCACTTCTTCAAAAAAGTGCCTGAGTTTGTGTGTTTGTGTTGTGAAGTGAAAAAAAGTCTAGGAGAACTTTATGTGGAGAAGCCCCAAGGTGGGGAAATACATTTTTAGCTCTAGGGTTATGACTGGTGTTACTGTTTGGGTGTGGTGGGGATGATGGGGTTCCCGGATTAGCATGTTTGCATAGCTGGGTTTTTTTGAATGTGTCAAGGGGAACCAGGGTGAAGATTGAAAACTTCTTTTTTAGGGAATGTGGTTATAATTGAAAGCAAATAAACTCTTAATAGTCATCTTCAGGCATGGTGAGCTGCTTTCTAATTATGCTGATTATAATTGCTGAAAATATTCATAGAAACTGGTTTTGCTTACAAGGAGTATTCATCCTTTTGCGTAGGAAACGAGAAAAGCATGTCTTCTGCAGCAGTGGATAGCTGTGAGAAACACAGTTGAAGCTGAACTCTGTCCCCTGCACTGTAATTTCCTTGGCTTCCACAGATCAAATAGTGTAAAACACATGAGTGTTTGGAGTGAGCACAGCCAGAGTTTGTCCATGACCACCACCCTGCCCCTGTATCATGCAGCCTTTGGGTATAAGCTGACTTGCTCTGCTCTTCCTCCACTAATTGGAAGTAACAGAAATAAAATTGCTTCACACAAGTGTGAGGCAAGAGAAAGGCATGCCAGCTGATTTCCAGGGTGATGGTCTTTGTGCAGCTTCAGAGATGCCCCGATGTGTTATCGCAGTGTGTGTGGACGCTGAGCCTACTGTAGCTTTCTGAATGGCTGGGTTGCTGAGAAAAATCCCTTGGGGCTATTTCTGTGGAATTTGTTGACTGTTCTCTTGTAGTGCAGACTGATTGCTGCACAGACTGAGACACTGTTTTGTAGACATTGTACCCTGAGATAAATTTGTTCCCTCACCCGTTATGTGTCCTGTGTGTCGGAGACATGTACAATGGACCCTGGTGGCCACAGCTCGAGCCTTGACAAATTGAATGTCTGTCTTTCGAGGTTCATGGCAGCAGCTTGCTCGCTACATACTCTGTTAAAAGGATTACCTAACCATTGCACAATCACTATGGAGACCAGATGGTCTTTTTGCCTGTTTCTTTAGACAAATTGAGTTCAGTGTTTCCTTATGAATAGATATAAGCCCCTCAAAGCCCCCTTGTTGAATGCACTTTCTTCTCCCAGACCAGGAATTCCGAATGTAACCTCATTGCTTGTTTGTGGTCTGTGCCTCTTGGATGTAAGGAAGAGAGTTCTGCTGGGTGTTCACAATTTGTTCAGGAGCTTGGAGCTTAGGAAGTTTGTGTGTTGCCTTCCGCTAACCTTGAATCAATAGTCTTTTGTTCAATCTAAGTTGCATATGACACTTTAGAAGCTGTTTGCATAGAGGAGTGCACTTAGCAGCATAGGCAAATTAAACCTGCATAGGCAAGGGTATCACAAATAGCAAACTTCCAAATTGTTAGAGAGAATAAGAAAGTTACAGATTTTTTTTTTTTTTGAATGCAAGATGAAATTTCTGTGGCTTATCTGTTTTACCAGATATCTTTTTGATAACAGGCATTAATTCATTTTTATAGGTCTATAGCATCTCTATCATGGTCTATCTCTTCTAAGTGATTTATTTGTTAACATTTTTCTAGGCTTGCTGTTAAGACTGCTTTTAGTTCTAGTTTGCAACCTTTACCTTTGTTTTTGGGAAGGCTAGCTACATACCAATGAATTAATTTAAACCCTTTCAAGGTTCTTATACAGTAAATAGCCAGAATAAGAGTCAACGAGAGCAAAACCCAGCATGTTCAAATCAAGTAGCTATTTAATTGAAAATTACGAACAGTAGCCATGGAATTTAGGCAGAAAGGAAAAATTTTGGTGGTGGTGTATTAAGAGTGGTTTCTAACTTAACTGCATGTTCCAAAACTGAGTTTAAGATCTTGTACTACTTCTTTTCTACAGAGTATTTCAGTCTCTAAACTGCTGGTGTGTTCTGTGAGATCCAGGTTTGGTCCTTTTGCTTTGAGTTGTGGTCTTTGCATACCAAGTGAAGAGCCAATACTTTCAGAGGGTTAGGAAGAGTGTGGGTCTTGTTACCTCTGGATCTGTACAATGTTTGGTGCAGCCTTTTTCTTGTTTTACTGGCAGATTAACTTAAAATCAGAACAAACCTAGAGAGGGAGCTTACTGGGTGGCTGCTGGAGTGAGTTTCATGGTGGCCTTTCACTGCAAAGGTCATAGCTGGAATCCAGGCATGGGGAAAGATAAACAGATGCTGTGGGACATTGCTCTGATCAGTCTGGTCCACACTGTAGTGGACCACTGCGCAATACTGTGGACTGTAGTTGGTCTTCTAGAAGGAAAACTGGGGAGGGATGAACGTGTGTCCTAACTTGTCAGTGAGAAGAGAGAAGGACAAAATTATAAAATGTAACACTTACTCAATGACTTATTTTTACTAATTCAATGTCAATTGTTAAAGTATGCTTATAAAAATGTATGTCTAAAGTTCAGGAATCCCCTTCATCAGACTCCTCTTAATTTGTAACTTTTGATTTTTTTTCTTTTTTATTCATTTTACATACAGCTGGACTGAAGTGCAAGTTGTGTTTGACTGAAAACCCTTTTTTGTCTTTTTTTGTGTTTTCTAGGAAGGCTGTGTGGAACTCCATTCTGGTTTTAGCAAGCATAGTGGCTGGCCACGAAGACAATGCAGAGCATGCTGACTGCTAATCGTGCCTGTGTTTGATACTGTTCCTACAGGTTTGCTCTTTCTTTTATACTATGCTTTTAACCTAAAAGTGCTAAGGGCTTGAAGTAGGGATGTAAAACATACAAACTCTAGAAGATAAGACTGTGCTTTCGCAGTGGCTTATTTTGACAAAATTTTAATGAGGCAGCAGTGTATCCTCCTCCGGGTGATAGTCTGAGATACGATGTGCAAAGAAGCATAGAGCCAACGGAAAAAGCATTTTGGTTTTGTCTCTGTACATTACAAACACTGGAGATTCATTCTGAGTAACAAAAAGAGCAGAACGATCTTTTTTACTTTGGGGTGCACTTCATGTAGGTTTGAAATCTTCAGTCACCTCAGTGGGGCAATTCAGCTGCTCCAGTGTGTGCTATTCACTGCAAACACTGCGGAAAGCTGAAGAGCATTTTACTAAGTGAACTATCGAACTGTGCTGAGCTGAATGAACATAGTGCAGTTTTGTGCTGTAGTGGAAGAGGAGGCTATGTGCTAACCAGGTTATTTTTTGTCTGATTTTTGGCATGTTTTTTTTTTTCCTTTCTCCTAGGTTAGCTCAATTTAAACACGTAGCTGGGGTTTACTGAACATTTTATTGAGGCAACACTTGGTTGCACAGAAATCAGTCAAGCTGAAACTGCAGTGGGCTTGTCTGCTGGCAGAAGGCATTTCTCTGAAAGTACAGTTCACTTTACATCTAAGTTATGATTATCTTGCTGTCTCCCTTTCATTACGCCATTGTTCTTGAGAGCCAGAGATTTTGTAAGTTATAAAAAAAGGATGTTGCCAAGGGTGTGGGTGGAGGAAGGTGTTGACATGATTTCAATGGAGTAGGATTCTAGCTTTATAACAGAAGGGTAATGAACCATAGAGAAAATAGGCTTTCCTAGCTTGCCCCTAAAATAAGTTCAGTTATGAATTTAATGTCGTACATGGCTATTTAATGGCTTTTTTTTTAAATGATTGTTTCATATCATTTTTTAAATAGGCGTTTTCCTGTGTAGAGGGTAAAAGTGGCCTGTTATTTTTTGCTCTATCTTTTAGCCATTGTTTCTAATGAAACTCTTCTTAATTTAGTGGAAAATGGGGAATTCAGAAAGCCAATACAGTCTCCAGGGATCAAAAAATCATGCTGCTGCTACAGCTGGTACCAAGCAGAAGCCTTGCTCTCTGAAAATTCACAGCATTCATGCTAAAGATGAAAAGTCTTGCTCTATACATGGATGGGGACATACTAGCAGCGGCTCAAACTACAAATCAAGGTCCCTTGCCAGAAGCTGCCTTTCACACTTCAAGAGTAATCAGCCCTATTCCTCTAGGCTTGGTGACACTGTGATGAAGGTCTCCAAAAGCAATGTCCATGCCAAACACAGGACAAATGCCTCAGGGGACTACTGCCAAGGGAATAATGCAGTGTTTTTGCCGGAGAATGGTTTCCACTATATTGGCCTCCAAGCTGGAAGTAATCATGCTGCCTCTCGAGAATGCAATGGCCACATTTTAAATTGCTATGGAAAGAATGAGAGTTTTGCATCAGCCTCCCCATCAGAGGACAGGAGGAGTCCGAAAGTTCTCATTAAAACTCTGGGGAAGCTGGATGGTTGCTTGAGGGTCGAGTTCCACAACAGCAACAACAGCAAGGTACCAACCGAGGAGTCTGGTGGGCCAGTGCAGTTGCTGAGGTATTCCCCTGCCTTGGAATCTAAGCCAAATAACCTGCTTGATGTCAGGAGGAACTCCAGTGTAGACTGTTCTTCAAGCCATCGTCTGTCACCTACCGATTCAAGGCTTCGGTCTAGCAAAGGAAGCTCCCTCAGCTCCGAGTCTTCATGGTATGACTCTCTCTGGGGAAATGCTGGGGATATCAATGAGCTGGATGGTTCATATTTGACCAGGAGCACTCCAGATACAAGCATTCACGCCAGTTTCCCAGCAAGCGACAGCAAGAAATCCTTCAACCAAAGTTCATCTCTTTCCTCACTCCGAGATCTCTATAAGGATACAAACTTGGAAAGCACTCCCCCACCTGGGATCAGGCTGTCCGACGAGTATATCGACACTCCTGGTAGCCTAAGCAACCGTGTCTCATTTGCCTCAGACATTGATGTTCCCTCCAGGGTAGAGCAGGCAAGTCCTGCACATTACACCTCCTATACACTCCCGTGCAGAAAGTCTAAGCCCCTCAGTGAGGATGCATCCAAGAAGGATACATTAAAGAACCGAATGCGACGCATCAGTGACTGGACAGGAAGTCTTTCAAGGAAGAAAAGGAAGCTGCAGGTATGTACAAACCCCAGCCTAAAAGTCTGAAAGTTGGTTTTTAGATTCCTCTTATAAGCATAGTGATTGCATGATGTTTGTCTTTCTTGCAGGATAATTACTTGCTTATCTCATTTAGTAATTTGTGGAATTTTGAGAAGTACTCCATCCCTGGAGTGTCAACAGCAGAAAAACATACACATTATTTCATGCAAATTTTCCCTTCCTGTTTTCCTGTTTTGTCACCTTTTAAGTTAACTGCAACCTTTGCAGCCTAATATCTCTGCAAATTTTCTTTTGAAATTGTTGCTTTACTTAAAAAGCGACTTGGGTTTTAAATGTTCTTTTTATTTCAAATATGAAAATACAACCTGTCTCTCTCTATGTGCTATGAATTAGCATACATCATCTGAAGAGTGTGGATGGGGCAGTAGAAGGAGGACATTATAACTACCTTTACAGATGTTCCCTGTCTGTTTTATTGGCTTCACCACTCGCTTTTTGCTGTCCATCCATCTCTAGCAAAGCAAGCAGCTGTATTGACCAGAGGTGCTCGTTCTGCCTCCATCTCCTCTGAAGGCATTGCATGGAGCAACCTCCTCCTTCCTATGTCAGCTTAGTTCACCAGATGGAAAAACTTGAGTTGCCATCTGGCTCACTGGGAGATGGCAGTACAAAGAAGGAGATGGGAGGGGAAAGCAAGAGGGAGAGAAGGGATGTTTCTTTAGAAGAATTTAAGACTAATCCCATTAATAGGAATTTAGGATGCCTGTGGTCAGGAATGAAATTCTCATCTCTAGCTGCAGGCCCCAGAATTGTCTCTTTAAATACCAGACTCTGCCTGGTCTCTGTGTGTGAGTTTGCAAGCTGAGATGAGACTGTTTTTGGGTTTGGTGTGGATTTCTTTCCTTTTTTTTTTCGTTCTTCATCTTCTTTTTTTCTTTTTTTTTTTTCCCTGAATCTTCCCTGGTGTTTCTCATACAAGAACAGTCACTGTGCTTCCCTAAATGAAGGATGCTCCCTTTCAGTAACACTGATGTGCTGGCCGCTTCAGAAGTTAGCAGAGAGTGAAGGGAGCACTCACTTCTGCAGCTTAGGCAGCAGCTAAGCAGTAGATCATAACACATGCTTTATGTGGCATGTAGAGCAAATGCTGTCTCCTGTGCTGGAAATTCAGACAGGTATTGTGCTTAACCGTGTGCATCTGTCATTGCAGTGTAGAACTCTGACAGACCCTTAGGCTCAGAAATGAGGTCAGCGTAAGGTTTACCGGTGTGCATCCGCGTTGGGGGCTACAGAGCTGGGAAATGAAAATGAAAGCTGTTTATTTGGATCGCTTCTTTTGTGAGTTGGTGCTCATGTGATTTATCAGGTGATGTCTTTTCACCTTCTTTCTCAGCTGTGAAAGAGAGGGCAAAAAAGCCTGGAATCACTGAAGAGCCTCAGTGGTATGTTCCAGGATTCTTCACTGATTTCAACATCTGTAGCTGTTCTGGATTTTACTGCCAGGCTTTACATATGATTTCTGCATCCCAGACCTTTACTATGTATTACTTAGTTATGACATTTTCAGAATGGCATTTGTGGTGTGCAATTCATAGCTGTTTTGAATTCACTGTGCAGTGAACTGACTTCAGACACAGCAAGGAAATTTGGCTGGTGAGATTGCATCAAGCTTGAATCAGATTCTGGTAGAAGGAAAACAGCCCTAGCTCCAAAAATGGTGGTTTCTTAGAAAAAGGCATAGGAAATGGTTAGTCATTGATTTTAATCAGACAAGTATCCAGTGACAGGAAGGGTAAGAGGGAGGTAGTGAATGTGTTATAGTTTAGCAGTTCCTTGTGTGGCTTGATTGGTTCATTTCCATCTTTCANATATATATATATATATATGTGCTTATACTCTTACCAGGTCCTTTAGCTTAAAAACACATAAGTGTTGTGCATGGTTCTAATCTGTCAGATGGTTGGGCCCCGTTTGTGTGACTTCATCTCGTCAAAGGCAGCATCTGTGCTCTGCTCTGAACAACGCGTCCCTTCCTCTGTACATTAGTAATGACTGACTGTGAGTCACTTGGGCTAAACGTAGGTGAAAGCTGGCATATTTCCCTACAAGTGGGCCTAAGTGCCCATGGTGGCTGGGTAGTCCCCTCAGCTGCCCCAGTGGAAGCAAATCAGCCAAGGCCCTGCTTCATGGGAACACAGGCCTAGGAGCCACAGGGTTGGCATATTGAGGGCAGACCCTTGACACTAGAAAGACAGTGGAGTTTAATCCCCTTTGTGAACAAACTGCAGGTAGGCTTTTCTCCATCTTGAAGGCTCTTTCCAGACCCTCTTACTCAGTGCTTGCTAATTGGCAGAGTAAATGTAGTCCCAGACAGTTTGTTCTGATCTCAGTACTGCCTGCTACATTAGTTATTCTTTCTTATTTTTTTATGTGTTATGATTTATTTAAAGGGAGAAATGGTATCTTTTCTTGGCCTGCATTTGTGGGGCTATACAGACTCTCCTTGGTCTCTTGTGTTAAGACTGGAAGTCTATTTCCTTTTCATTCTGGCACCCTTCCTCCGCACCTGTTTTAAATCATCCACAAACAGATTTGCATATGGGATATTCCAGAGGAGTCCTTGGCTATGCCCTGTCCAGTTGCTTGGATGTTTCATTATGTCTGACTTGGTCTGATGTATCCTGGAACTGACTTTGCCTTTCTAATAATGGTCTTGCATCAAGACTTGCAGTCATCTTTTCCCTGACCTAGCTTTCCTTGCATTATGGTGTCCTAAAGCATTCCCTCAATGCATCACTGGTACTCTACTGAAGCACACATCTTCATTTAGTTTAATCCATGCTGAAATGGCATTGGGTTGATGCTGTATTACAATACACTGTGTATGAGCTGAAGGTGATGTATGTGAGGCCTGTGTACAGAATTTAGACAGACTTGCTGCACAGCCAGATACTGCTAAAGATGGTGGTGTAAACTCTGTGTAACTCTTTAACATAGAGAAAATTAGCAAATGCTCTGTAAAATGAAAATCCAGCCACCAGAAACAGCTACTGAAGGAAGGTTCTTCAATTAAGTAAAACAGCCTCACTTCAGGAATCGTATCTGAAATTTTATGACTTTATAAGCCACAGCCCTGAAGTGGGATGTAAAGAGAATTTAAAAGAAAAGTACATTGAGTCAACCTCTTTATTTGACTTGAAAAATGGTATTAGATTCTCCTTTTAGCTTGGGTCCTAATGAATGTAGCAGGCTGCATTGTTTCCTGTGCTATTCTTTACAGCTAATTATTACATGCGTCACTTTGTCTAATTGGTTATCTTAGCCATTTTGTCTTTTGCATTTTCTATAACTATTCCAGAGTATGTCTCAAACATTGAGAGATCTTCTTGAACGCAGCTGAGCACAAACAGTGGTAGTTTTCTATCATTACTAGATTTGACAGAGCAAAAACCAGCCTGTCAGGGAAACCACTTGGAGTAGCAACTTAGGTCAAACCTTTTCAGTGGCGGCAGATACTGCTACAATGACAGCCTCCTCAAGGACCAGCAGAGACTGCCTGACTCTGCCAATTCAGCTCTTTAAGAAAAGAAAAATACAAGTGATGTTGTCCTGGTGAAGTATATTTTCATTTTGGATTCCTTATCCATTTTCTCTACTCTGGTACTTCCTCATTCCTACACTTTCTGTGTGTGAGGAGAAAACGTAGGATTTGGGTAGTGGCTGGTCATTGACAGGTTGCATCCCACCCTTTTCATTAATGTTTGCTGTGCCAGTGGTGGCTCTTCACAACAGACTCCTTCTATGCATTTGCCTTGTGTTGCATCTCTTACTAGTGCTTCAGGACTGAAAGTACATATTCTTAATAAGCTCTGTACTGATGTTTTCTAGGGGACACTAGCTGTTCCTGGAGAATAGTCAAACAGTTAAAATGCTGGCTTTTGTCACACAAGTACAATGACAGTAATTAAAACAAGGGTGGAGAAAGCTTTCAGTTTCTCCCTGGAATTCAGGTCGCCAGCACAGTCGTACGATCCATGTTCTACAGTGGCTTGCAGCATAAATGCATTACATGCAGGATTATATCCTGGTTTGCCACCCATGTGCTGGTCTTTCTCCCTTTACAATATCAAAACCATCTAAACCCTTGATGTTTAGGGAGTTACTCATGGACAACACTGATTAACGCTCTGCAAGAAGATTTGAGGAAGGTGCTCTTTTACCAGGAGAATTGGATAACCAGACAGTGATCTGAAAAGCCAGACTTGAAGTTCAATGTGCTGTAAGGAAATGTGGGTTTCAGTTCAAACTGGTTTTTGTGAGGCTACAGCCAGCAGCGTCCTGCTGCTGGAAAAGTGGTTTGCCTGGCATCTCCTGGGAGGATGTACAATCCCAGTCTTGGCTGCACACCGGAAGTCCTGGTGCTATCAAAACGCAGCACAGCTTTTCCACTGCAGTTTCGAAGAGCATCAAGTAAGAAGAAAATAAATAAAAAAGTAGTTGTTTTCAAAGCTGCTGGTGAGAACAGCTCACAGGAGACCAATGTTTATTTAGTTTGTTCTTAGTACAGCAGTCTGTGAGAAAATAAATGCTTTTAGAGAGACAGTCTAAACTTGAAAGTATAATGGCTTTATTATTACCGAGGCTAATAGCTTCACTTCTCAAATCGTTTATTGCAATCTCTTCTTTTTTCTTTCCTCACACTTTTACTGCAAAAGACAACATATCTTTTGTGTTTTATGTTCCTAAATTGTGGTTTCTTTTAAATAGCATTGGCAATGCTTGAGTTCAGAAGACAATAAATGTCTTCTTAGGATGGGTGGTGTGGTTCTCAGCTCTTGAGTAGTAGGGAAATCCCTGTCCATCCCTGGAGCCTGGGAGAGTTGGGACATTACTTGGAAAGGCTTAAGAGAGAAAAGGTCCAATCTGCCAACAAAGTCCCACGTTGACAAGCAGCGGCAAGAAGTGGGCCTACTCTAGCATCCATATCAAAGGCAAAGTAGAAGTCATACCATCAGGCCTGATTATTTCAAATAAAATTGGCCAGCCCTCTCAATCCAAGGGATGAAGTTGCACAGTGCAATTAGGAGAAAGGCCTGTCAGTGCTTGATGGGATGATCAAGCTCTTGGGGTGTTCCCAGCAACTCAGAAAATACACAGCTCTGCAGTGTGGAGACTGGATTTACGCCAGTCAGCAAGCGTGTCTTTCTTCTTTTAAATCACATATTGTTTTAGATTAGATTTTAGTCAATTGATCAATACTAACAAGCTTAAAATATTCTCAACTTTTGACCTTTTTTTTGTTGGTTAAGCACAGTTTGTATGACAAATAGAAAGTGTAGGTTAAAATCAGCCTTCTTGTGCTCAAGCTAAACCTAGCCACCTTGCACAAATGTGATAGCACCAAAGTATTGCAAACCCTATAGTAATAGAAAAACCTATTATGATACTGTTCCTGCTTGTACTAAGACAGATGTAAGCCATGGTGCCTTGGTTTCAGATGGAGGATGTAGCTGTCTCCTAGAGTACCTGAGATTTCAGCCAGTAAGTTTCTACTGAAATTTGAGATTACTCAAAGGTGCTGGAATTACCAAAGTGCTCAGACTTAGTGGTTAGGGTTTAATGGGGTTCTGCTGAAAAAGCTGAATGGTAGCAGTGGTGGAGTCAGTGGCTGAGGCAAAGGCTATGATGTAATGGTGAAAAGATGAAGGAACTGGAAGTGGCTTAACATGAAACAAATTTAATTGACAAATGAGGTGTGTCTTTTGATCGTAGCTCTGGTGACTGATTGCAGACAAATTCCTTTTATGCACAGGAGCCAAAGTGTAAAGATGGGAGTGAATACTTTGACAGCAGAATGGACAACTTCAGTACGGACACACTGGCACCATCACAGCTCTCTACTTTACTGTGGTCTCCTGGCTCCAGCCATGTCCTGTCCCAGAGAAGTGAGTCCACCAATGCAGTCAGTAGTGATGCCTTGAGGCAGAACATTTATGAGAACTTCATGCGAGAGCTGGAGATGAGCAGGATGAACTTGGAGAATACGGAGACCTCATCAGAAACAGAAGACTCCAGTGGCGAGTCCCTGAGCTCCTTGGAGCAGCTGGATTTGTTGTATGAGAAGGAGCAAGGAGTGGTGCGCAAGGCAGGGTGGCTGTTCTTCAAACCCTTGGTGACCCTGCAGAAGGAGAAGAAGCTGGAGCTGGTCACACGACGGAAGTGGAAGCAGTACTGGGTCACACTCAAAGGTAAACCACCATGCTGATGCTTCACCTTGGCAGCAGCAGTTCTTTCCATCATGTCTCAGCAGCACTTCGCGCATGCTGGCTTCTGTTAGTGGGTTTAGGGGGTTTTTCTAATCACACCTAACTTTGCAAGGCCTACCTGCCACTTAAAGAGGAGCATGTGCCTAAGCAGCCCACTGAACTGAGGTGCTGCTCAATGTCTTTGGGATTGTGTGTACAGCCTTGTGTTTCATACCATAGTGGGAGTTGTTTTGTCTGGCTTCCTAGTTTGTGTATTCACATCAGATTGGAGACTTAAAAGATGCTTTTGGCTGTTTGGAGGTCAAAGACCAAACTGAACCAGAATTTAAGGGTCGGGAGAAGTCGCTGGTGCCCAGTTCCTTCTTACAGACACACAGTTCCTTAGGCTCTGCTATGAAGTTTTCTTAAAGATGAGGTAGGTTAATGTGAAAACGTTTAGTTCATTTCTAGTGCTTTAGGTGGCAATATAATGAAGAGGTGAACTCCCTGCGTCAGAGCATTTACACAGACAAGTGTGTGGGTCAGAGCAGAGGGAGCTGAAGCAGCAGCAGGGGAAGCCCTGTGGTGCCCAAGGCATAATTGCCATGGACCATTCCCAGGACTTGCAGGTCTCCCTCCTTTTCCTGGGTGGTCTTTCACCTTCCCCGCTCCTAGCAATACCCCTTCTGGCTTTTGGCATGCCCAGCTTCCCATCTCCTGCAGCTGCTTCTGTTGTGAAAACAGCCCCATGGGAAAGGAATCCACTCAAAGGGGCTGCTGCAGGTGTGATTGTTGTGCTCCCTTTATGGCTCAGAGGGTGCTGCAAGAAGTGTACGGGTGTCAGGAAGTGTGAGAAGGAAAATAACATCTATTGTGGGGAGGAGGGGAAATTTAATGGGTGAGTTCATAGGGCCTTTTTTAAATTTTGAATTGCATCCAAAGGATTTGCCTTTCAGTAAGTATAATACGAAGTTAATGAGTAAGGAAATGATCAAACTTGATAATTTCCTATCATATCTGGGACTAGAGGAGAGAAAATAACAACTTTCCCACAGGTTGCCCTTTTAAAAATTATGCATGGGTGTCGACCTGAAGAAAAATGAACAGCAAACAAGAAGTGCTGGTAATGGTTATCCTTGATAGTGCTGATTTAAAAGAAGCAAACTTGCTAGAATGAGGCAATTCTACCTAATAATTCATAGACTTGTTATCAAAGGATCAAAATGTAGGCAGGCTTAACAGTTTAAATCACTTGCCCTGATCATCAGATAGCATGATTCATGCTTACAAGCAGTGTACACAAAGGGAAAAACAGTACCTGAATTCCACCCTCTTACTGTGTGTGTTTGTGTTATGGTGTATGACTTTAGTTTGATCTACCTCTTCTAAAATTCAGTTTCTAAAGAATCCTATCAAAACTCTGAAGTGAAATATTTTACATACTAGTAGTTTGTGCATTTTGGGGATAATGAGGCTCTGGCAAGGAATTTCGGTGCTTCATGTTCATTTTTTTGCTATAAAATTGCCTTATTGGTGACCTTGAACAAGTTACTACCTGAATTTCCACAGATAGAAAAAAGGAATGAAAAAAATCCGTTGTAAAAAGCTTTATTAACTTCTAACATTACAAGTGTTAGATACAATGCTTTGTACTTCAATGGCTGATGTAGCTACATTCATGGTAAGGAGTCTCTTCCACTTTGTTAGCCGTTTTAAATATACATTCCTCATTTCCTTGATCTCTTACCTTTATTGTCCTGTGGAGACTTCTGATGCCAAAATAAACTTGCCTGTCTGGATATCAAGGCCTACTTCTGTTTTCATAATATGCTATATCAAGATCAAGGCGCTTGCTTTGGTTCTCTTTGTACAGGTTTTTGAATAAATCTATATTTAATTTGTTCTTGAAGTTTAAATCGCCAAGATATTTTAAAGCATGACTTAAAATAGCCACATATGTAAATGGAGAACAGCATGTTTCTTTGCACTCTGTTGAGATGTGTTTTATTATAAATATGCAGAAGGCTTACAACCATCTGATTACCTGCCAGACTTAAAAGTATACATGTCCTGAGGCCTCTGCTCCACTTTCAGGGCCACCAAAACCTAGGCCTGAATAGTAACCGTGTACCAAGAGGAACTCTCTTTTCCATGTGTCCTGTCCAATTAGTTAACTTTAGTGAGGGGAATTGCTTTCCCATTGCCTTCCCCCTTCAGTTCAAGTTTTAATTAAAATACTTAGACAATAATCAGTCCCAGCGGGTCTGACAGAGCTTATGAAACTAGCTGCTTCCAGGGATCACTGGACTTGACCCAAAGATATACCTGAGGTGCCATACACCCAAGCATACATGCATGACCTTCAGAATTTTTTATTTATGTACATATAAGCTCTTGGGATAAAATATGACTTATCTCCAATTAGAAAAAATTGGAGAAATATGGGAGTTTAAAATAGAACTTAATATGCACTCTCTTAAAATGAAGAAATGGAAGTGGTTGTATGTTGCTGCTGCTGCTAAATACAAAGGAAGACTTGGTTTTGTTGGTTTAGTTTACCCTGTTGTGTTCAAATGCCATTTCTGATATGCAGAGTGTAACAAACCATGTCCTTTTTTCCACCTGCAGACATCTCCAAGTATTTCAGTGGCATAAAAAGATAAAGTGAGGGCTGCCCAAGGGAAAAGATAGGACCAACTCTATACAATTTGTTCTTACCCAAAATATTCTGCCAGTCACTTTGGACAGTAGTAGGAAAAGATGCACTTATGTAGTATAGAGGTATTTCTATGTATTATATTCCTTACTCTAAAAACTTTTCAGTCAACAGGTGATTAGATCAGAGATCTCTGATACCTGTTTCCCTTTGTAATGATGTTTTAGAAGTGCAGTTCAGTCCATGACCCCTTGAACAGGCAAATGGGTGTGTCTCAGAGGACAGTGGGTTATAGTATGAGGCAGGAAGGAAAAGCTGTCAGGGATAGAGGAGACAGACCCCTCCTGAGCCAGCTTCCCTGCCAAAGGCAACATGGCACTATAGTCATACTGCTGTGGGCTAGGATCAAGTGTCCTCTGCTGGGATCAAGTCTCCTCCACTGTTCTCCAGAAGTAATTCCACTTGTTATGCTCGAGATTGTCATCATCAAGGATGAAATTTATTTTCTGGACGCAAGCTTGATACCTTAGATATTACACTATTTACAAGACTGAACATGCTCAAACTCAGCCCCTTTAAACTGTTCTAAATTACTCAGAATTGTCTGAGTCTCCAATTTTCAACTAGATTCAAGGAAATTGAGTTTAAATTTTAGAAGTTTATTCACTAAGCATGTTGTAGAAGACAAAAGATTCTGCAAATCTTTTCAACAAATACAAAGATTTCTTGAGTGCCTGTTATGAGAGAGTTGGTTCAATTTAATAAAGAAACACAAAAGCTGATTTAACTAAGCAGGAGTTAATCTCTTCTACATGCCTTAACATTTTAATAGGCTGAGTTTATTGCTAGAATATTCTGGGTCATAAAGGACTTTTAGTCCAACTCCCCTGCCATTGGCAGGGATATCTTTCACTAGACCAGCTTACTCAAACCCCATCCTACCTTAACCCTTGGATGCTTCCGTATCGAAGTGTCCTGATTTATTTATGAAGTCCATAGATGTTTGTTTAGTCCCTATTACATGTCTGTTTCAACTTTTCATTGGCAAATTCATCATTAACTTTTCCTGTTTTTCTATGTAGAAGATCTTCCAATTTTGTCTGTTTTTGGAGTGGAACTGCTGTTCCCTGTCTCTGAAGAGTGTCTTAATTCACAAAAACATTAATATAATGTTGGGAAGTGGATGACTTACTTTCTCCTTATGTTTTTTTGTCCCTCTGAACTGCAAAAGGTTGTACTCTACTATTTTACGAGACCTATGGAAGGAACTCAATGGAGCAGAGCAGTTTGCCTCGATACGCCCTGTTTGCAGAAGACAGTATAGTTCAGTCTGTTCCAGAACATCCCAAGAAAGAAAATGTGTTCTGTCTCAGCAATTCTTTTGGAGATGTCTACCTATTTCAGGTAACAGGATGCATGCATAACTTTGTGGTTGTTTCCATTTTAGGATGTGTTTGTGACTCTACACATGTATGTATATGGTTGTATATACACACATCATATTTGTGCCTTTGACTTAAAAATAGCACAACTGCACTGTTGCATCACACTATTATAATGCTAAATGTATGATATGACTAGAGGTATTACACCAGTTGGCTCAGTCTGTTATGGTTAAGAAACAAAAAGAACAAGGATCAGTAATTTGCAAGAAACTCTGGGTACCTGGTTGATCACAAGCTTCTAAAAAATCAACTTTATTATGAAAGTTTTTCTCATCTATTAGCATTCCACTCTTACAGAATGGTGTGCTGAACCCTGGATCTGCCGGCCACAGAGGGTTTGCTTGAGCAAGATACTCAAGAAGGAGAGCTAAAAATAATCAAAATACCTTGGCTGCTCAAGTGCACCACTGGAAATATTAAGAACAGTGTTACATGGAACTGCCTGCATAGAAACATGTTGATTCATAGGCACACTTGTACCTGTCTCCAGAGACATTTTGTGGAGATTGCATTCTCTTTACCTCAGTGTTGCCTCTCCACTACCTTGGCACTTTTTAAGTAAGCAAATAACTCTCCTCAGAATCTCACATGTAAAATCTTCTCTGCTGACGCAGCAGTGAAGGTTTGTCTTTGATATCTAGTAGGGTTTACTTTAGTTATCTGGAGGGATGAAAGATGCAAGTCACATCTTTCCCACAGCTTCTGTAGTTCTTGTGCTCCTGGGGCTTTCAGACCTCGCAGGTCCGAGAAGCAGAAGCTGAAGGTTGGGGACAAGTCATGATGGAGTGCAGGAGAATCTCACACTTCTTTTGCACAGTTCTAAAGAAAACCTTATTTCACTTGGTCAAGATAAACTGCCTAAGATGACAGTGAACCCATCAAGCACTTCATGTCCTAGAGCTGTTGATTTTACCTTTTTTTTTTCTCTTGTCTGCTCATAATGTTGCACCATTGATTGGTTTCAGGCGACAAGCCAGACAGATCTGGAAAACTGGGTTACCGCCATACATTCAGCGTGTGCTTCCCTCTTTGCGAAGAAACTTGGGAAAGAGGACACTGTTAGGCTGCTTAAAAATCAAACCAAGAGTCTCTTCCAGAAGATTGACATGGATGGCAAAATGAAAAAGATGGCAGAGTTGCAGCTCTCAATTGTTAGCGATCCAAAAAACAGAAAGGCCATAGAAAATCAGGTACCGGAAACAAGTTTTTTTACGAGAGCGTATTTGTCATTACTTCTTGCTTTGGTCTCTACTTGTGCTTTCTAGGCCGGAGGGTAATTGTCTTGGGCACAGCTGGCACAGTGGTTGTAATTATTGCCAGGTTTCTACAGCAATCCAGAGCAGTGTGGAAGGTAGGCTGCTCAAAGCCGAGCGTCAGGCTGGTCTGTTTTATGAGCACAAAGCTATTTCTTTTCTCTTCTGTGAAAACAGAATTTCTTTTCACTGTCTTATGTTAATAATATCTAGCTGTTACATTGCATACCACAGAATATACAGTATGTTCCGTGAATAATTTATTATTGTATTGCAGAAGAGATTGAAGAGTAGGTACTTGGCAATATTGTTCTGCACCTTAAGGCAGGACATGAAGAATACTTAGTCCTTCCTCCAACTTTATTTGCATAGTGGCAGACAAAGCCATGTGCTTCCAGTTGAAATTTAGCCATGATTAATGGTCACCTGATTGTCTGTGTGTTGGTGAACAAACATGAAGCCTTTACTCTGCTCTCACTTCTAGCATGTGAACAGGAATCACTCCAGGGATACCTTGTGGAAGTACATTTTGCAGTGTTGATGTCTTGCCCGTGCCCCCAGTTTTGCAGGTAGTAACTGGCAAAAGATGCTTTTATTATTTAGACATGCTTGGTGTTCAGGCAAAGACCTCACTGCCCATGGCCTTGTATTCACTGAACTTCTCTAGGAGTTTAGCCTAGATAAGTCTGTGGACTGAGGTTGTTGTATCTTTAATTTTATTAGGCCATTTATAGAAGACGTCTGATAATTTGAACAGATGGACTGGTCTTGTAGAGCCCACCCTACCTGCCTTTCCTGTCATAGTAACTCTTGCTCTGTCAGTACTTCATGCTGCATATTATGGCCCCTTGAGCAGCAAATAAAGTTTATTTCCTTTGAACCAATATGGCATAATTATTTTTCTTTGGTTAGTGAAACACTTGTAGTTTCAGGGATTTGATGCTTATGCTATTTAAAATTCTTGCTCTGCTGGCTTGGACTTGATGAATGGCAGGCTGACTGGTACTGACTTCACTGCCAAGCTCTTGTGGCATGCTTGAGTCTGAAGCTGTACGAGCAGAGTTCAAATAACATGCAGGTTTGTGTAGGGATTTGTGGTGCAGATGTTCATAAGCCCTTTGAGTGCTCAGATGTTCATAATTTATTTCCAGATCACTTTATTTCATGGTCCAGAGCTAAGTGAGGTGAATGGAGGAGGAAAAATGTTAAGCATCCTTTTATTGCAGTAGGCTTTGAGACCTGAAGAATATACAGATTTCTGTAGATGTCTAGTGCTTGTAACATGATGCATGGAGGAAAAATCCTGATGTATATTAATTTAATTTATCCCTTCCTCATCAAATATTCCTGTTAGTAGTTCATTTAGAGTCAACTGAAGAGTATTAATGATCTGTCTTAATATCTGCTAATTAGATGTTCTGTCCTTGAAGAACCATCATTTTTTTCCAGCTCTGGAAGAAGTTGGCTTCATTCTGTAGAACTGAAATCCATCTCTAGGGCTGCAGAAGATTTATTCCTGTTAATCTTCTGTCTATGTGTGTCTCAGAACAGTGAATGGGGGTAGACCATTGATACAAAGAATGAAATGGATCATTGCAAACATCCACTAGTTAGCAAAGAATAAATTTATAGCAAGACTTTTCTGTTTTTTATCCCTTTGATCTCTTTAAAATCTCTCCTTACAATTTCCTAAGGTTTGCTGGCAAAGTCACCTCAGAGAAAAGTCAATAGATAACTGGGTTGCCTAATCTTCTAATTTGTTGTCTCATTGGCTTTTGCGAAGAAAAAAGAAAATCTTGAAGTAATTAGTAACTGAGAACTCTTAGTACACTAAGTAAGTTCATGATGCTGAGGAAACGTTATTCCTGCGGGAATAGTTTGCATATATGTAGCTGTAGTTGTTTAGTAACTGTGGTTGTTTAGTTGTCTTTTGCCTATTTTGAGTAACAAGAGAATGTAAGTTCTGGTTTTGGTTTTGTGTAAATGTGATGGTGTTTCAGTCATGTGGCAGATATTATTCCTTCATGCTGAAGTACGTAGTATTGCCAATAAAGTATTTCATAAGCATGCCATGCATCCTGTGCTGGAAATTTTCACTGATGATTTATTTTGGGAAGCCAGCGCAAATAGTGTGATTGACTTCAGGAGGACTGTGGTGGTTTTTTACATAGAAAGACTTTTTTTCACTGGGGTATTACCATGGAAGCTCTGATTTCTATAGCCCTTCTCCTTTTCCTTCCTCTTCCTCAGAAAAGCAACCACCACATGTCAACTTGCTGTTTTCTTTCACTTCTGTATTGACTTACAAACCCATACTTCTCTGCTGAAGTCTTAATAATTGTCAGGGCTTTACAAGCAAGCAAAGCCTTTTCTTGTTTCATGGTTATCACCACCTGAAAGGCAGTTTTACTAAGGAAACCCGCACTTCTAAAGGTGCTATTTTGATATCTTACATGCTTCTTTTTGGTGTCCAGGAAACGGACTAGAGAAGCTCATTTGATACTATCTGGTAAATTTTGTGAATTTGAAGGCAATCAATTGATAAAACAGTGCTAAACAGAAGTACAAACAAAAAGACAAAGAAAACATCGTTTTCTAGAGAAATTGTTGCTTTACAGCCTTGGTGCTATCAAACTGGTTGGGAAATGTTTTCAGTCTTGTGGCTTACATGAGGGATTCTCTCTATCTGGGTTTGCTGGCCCAGTAACAATAATAATAGTAACAGACTTTGTAAGTGTTTAAGAGAAAATGCTGTTCACATAGCTGTGGGTAATGCTGGTCAGTTTAGAAGAGATCAGTGAAGCATCTGCAAGAGCAGTGTGCATACAGCAGCCACTGGCAGTGTGGCTGGAAATCTCAAGTCTGCACATGCTACCTACAGCCACGTACGTTTTTGTAGCTATGTGAAATAAATGTGTTGTGTGTGATGGTATTCTCCCAACATGTAACTTCTCCCCTAAAGTGAAGAGAATTAGGACAAAAGGTAGCAAGTTTAAAAATCTCCTGGTCGCAAGATGAATTTCAAAGCCTTTCTTTAAAAAATTTTTAGTTTTCCTGGATATTTAACCTGCTGGAGAAACCACAGTGTTTGCTGTGAGTATGGAGCCCTGTCAAACTGTTAGTGAAAGGGTTTATTAGCACTTATTCAGAGCTCTTTTAACAAAATATTGCACATTAAGTCAGACGTCAGCTGCCTCTGCCTGCAGAACTGGTTTTAATGGGGTGGAAAATCTATCTCGCAAGAGAGGGCACTGCAGCCCTGGGTGTAATTGTTTGAGTGCTTGGTACATAAGTCTATCTTGATGTCTTGCTTTAGAACAATGGTATGATTAATAGTTGCTTGAAAGCATTATGGAGTTTTGTCTTCAAATTTTAATATGTTGGTACAAGCATGTTTTCCACGCTATTCAGAGGTTTCTGATGTGATTCATATTTACTCTGCATATGATTCTTAACTTCTCAGAGGGTTAGGAGCATATGTATTTACTTTCAGGCACTGAAATAGTGAAGCATTAATGAGAAGAACAGGCACATGCTTGGAGATAATTTTTTGTAAGTTTTCATATGTATCCTCCATCTAAAAGGAGTTTGTCTGTTGCCATAAAAAAAACCCCAAAGGGATCAGTAAGATGGTGGTCTGTTTATTCAGGGTAGTCATTAAATCCATTAGTACCTTTCTTCTTTCTTCCTTTCCCTGTAGTGGTCTTCAGCTTTTTACAAAGAGCATAAGTTCATTCCTTTGTTTTTAAAATCTACTCGACTCTTTCTCTTTTCTCTCACATTTGAAGGAAGATGATTGGAATAGGTCTGGGAATTTATTCGTCAGGCTCCACAAAGCCCAAATTTCATGTCTTAACTTTCTATAAAGCATATGATGAAATATTTTCTGCCATTGAGATCCAAATTCTCAACAACACTCCAAGAGAGTTCTTTTCAGGGAACTTTGCTAGCACATGCCATCATTGCTGCAAACAAATTCAAATGGAAACTCAATACACAGTAACTTTTCATTCTTCCATACCCTCTTAAACGGAAAAAACTCATTGTCCAAGCTTGATAGAACAGATCTTCAGTTTGTGTGGTCTTGTAACTGGCTAAAGCAGAGCTCTGCTTTCTGAGAGGCCGGTTCAATTTCTTTCCAGGTGTTTCTCTTCTGTAAGCATGGTCCTTCCCGACATCATTAGCAAAATACTTCTCTTTAGTAGTAGTAGACTGGGAGTGAGGTGAGTAGGCAGATGGAAAATTAGGGAGTTTCATCTCCATTCTCTCTGCACTGTTGTTACTGTTTTACTGATGGGTGAATTCCCCTCTTTGTTTTGCAAAGATTTAGCATAAAATAATGAAAAATGCATGTGGAGTTGCATAGCATTATCTCATACAATGGAGCTGGTGGGGGAGTGTGTGCAGAAAGGGCTGGTGGTCTGGGTTTTGGGGAGGGGAAGCTGGGTAATAAAATTCAGTGGCTTCCTTTCGTACATCCCTAACTATAGACACACATGTGGTACCACCAATTTCAATCAGATTATCAACAAGATGTAAATCGGGTACACGTGTTTGTACTTTTGTGCAATCAGTGGTATTGGGAACAAGATTTCCTCCGTCTATTTTGGTTAAAAATTGTGAAAATTCTGTTCTTCCAATGCAGCCAAAAAGATGACATTTATTGTAAAAAAACTCTGTTGTCTTGTTATTTCAGGAAGATTTCTTAACCTCTTTTAAGTCACCATGCAGAATGAAGAATAAAGTGCTGCTAATTGCACATGAGTGTTGTTGTACTCTATTACAATGCCTTTTTTATTTCTTTAAACTAAAGGTTATGATAGCATCTCAGTAGTGTTTTTTAAAGTAATGGAATTTCTGGAAGAGTGATGTTTTTGCTTCTTCTAGTTCTCTTTAGGAAGTAATGACAATAAAAATCTGTTCCTTGTCCCCAGAAACCAAGTGACTCATTTTTCCAGATGGATACAATATGAATTGTGTCTGAGAACCAGGGACTGGAATGCAAAGAGTTTGGTGTTGTTTGTAATGTGGTTGAAAAGCTGTACACATAAAACAGCAGCAGAAGTTTCTTCTCAATCCACAGAGTTCCCTGCATCAGCTTCCAGAGACACTTTCCATCTGGAAATAAGATATTGTGTAGGAAAAAATGGAGAATTTTTATTGCTATAGATAGTGGATTTTGTCAGCAAGGCCCTCGTGCTTCTGCATGGCATAAGAACTACTACTAAATAAAATCAATTTTGAAGGCTGCAGCATTGGGAGAAGGCCCTCCTTCCTGTGCATCTTTTCTTTTGTGCTGTTTTGAATAGGTGCCAAGTGGAAAGCTGGTGTTTTATTATCAGCTGAGCTGCCTTGGAAGGTTTTTCCATCCTTCTTCTAGATCCTTGAAGCATTGTTACATTGAGTTGATATGATGCCATTTCTAGCCCAGATTTACACCATTCCCACACTGGTTTGGGTTTTATTATACTGAGCTCTTTTTGCTTTGTACAGAACATGTGTTTGCAAATGAGACAGGTTCTTCTTCAGCCTCCCAAAGATACTGTTTGCACTGCAGTGTACGAAGGACGAGGAGCCAGGGGCCGTCCCTGAGCCACGCTGCCTTCGCTGGGTCTGTTGAGGCCTTCCCTTTCACAGTCTGCAAATCCTAAACCTGTTCCAGCTGAGATGCTGGTGCCACTGTAAGTGTTACCTGCAGACAGAACTGTAGAGCATGTAGGAGCTATGGATCCCCAAATCACCTACCAGAAAGCACTGGTCTGTATATATTTAACCCTTGCTTTTCCCAAGCTCCCACTTTAAAATTAAGCTATAGAAAACCTAGCAGGTTTATTGACCTGAGAGAGACCTGCCGTCAGACAACTTCCTTTAGCTCCTCTGTGTGCATGACTTAAAATGTAATTAATTTGCAGTTGTTTCTTAGTGTCTGAACAGATTTTTCACTAACCTGGAGAAGAATTGACTATTTATGTTCTGAAAATGGTCATTACTGCACGTACTGCCAGTACCATGCTGATGTTCCTTTGTGTGTTAACTCTTAACTTATTCCGGCAATAGGTCTTTGATTCAAAAGTTTATCTCCTCAACAGAAGTCTGTCTTGTCCTTGCACCAGGCTTCCTTGAGTTCTGCTGGTGGCCCAGGCTAAATAATTCTCAAGGCTTCCCACATTTTATTCCTTTTTATCTCTCTACCACACCTTCCTTTTTCACTCTACCTTAGAGGATCCTACTAGGTTCAATACATTTATTTGGGTGGCCCCTCCCTTGCCTTTTTCACAAGTTCTTTCATGCTGCCACTAAACTGAGAAATCCTTGCTTAACATTTGCCTGGACAGACAATGACATCCTCCCTTTCCTCTGGAAAAACCCTTTAACGCTTTCACATTTCATGTGTGCTCACTTCAGCTGTATCTCTTATCTCTTTTCAGACTCACTTCATGCTGCTGTTAGCCTTTGTCACCCATTCCTGCTCCCACAGCTGTCTGCTGCATCCACTTTTTCCTGTTTGCTTTCGAACAGATTTCAAAAGGGCCGTTTTGTCTGTGCATGATGAAGTTAAGTCCTTGAGCCTTCTTTCGGGTAGTCCTCCCACGTGGGGCAGAGATTTGCCTCACACAATAGCAGAATAGGGATTGCAGCAGCAAGTCTGTAGGCTGTAAATTAACTTCATGGACCAGGTCATACTGTGCTTTGAAGTTGTTGCTTTTTTATTTGTGTGCTTCTCCCATTTAGTCTTCAAGAATATAAGTATCTAGGAAGAATTATCATAGTTTAAAGGGCTTAGACAAATAGCAGCTGGTATTGGTTCATGGTCTCCAATTGGTTCCAGACATCCCTGGTTTTGATAAGACTACAAGACAACCCCAGAAATTCCTTGCCTACAGCTTTTGCTAATGCCATTAAATGTAACATTGTGATTACTGATGCTTTTGGAGCTGATTAGCTAGTATCCTGTGTGACTGATAAACACTGTAATTTAATTATTTCTTCAGAATGCCCTCATGTTGTACCCCACTCCCCCTTCTTAGATTATCTTTATTTTAAAATACAACTTCATGCAAATATTTAATGGGGATTTTGAAGAAGGCCTAAGATACACAGTGCTGCCTGTGCTCAGCCTGTATTCAGTGAGGACAGGATGCTACTCCAGCAGTGCCCAGAACAAGACTTGCTCTGTTCCTGAGCTATTAAAAGTTGACTTGGCTCTGTACCCACAGAGGTGTCATCTCGAAGGGAAAGACATTACCTGAGCTTGTAGCTTTTGGCTTTGTAAAAAGCTGACAACCATGTTTTCATTCTAGCTGGATGTTGACACAGAGAAAGAGCTCATCTCTCAATCTCCTATTGGAGTTGTCCCATGCGTAAAGTCCTGGCAAGCAGAAAAATGCTCTATGAGAAGTGTCTGAGAGCACAAAGAAAGCAAAAAAAAAAAAAAAAGGGGGAAAATGATCAAATAAACCCAAGGGAAAAAAAAGATTATTCTTTCTGGAGTGCAGAGCATGCATGTTTCAAATGTCTGTGATGAGAGATTAGACAAGGCATCTTCGTTATGTGTGTGTCTCTGCCCATTTTCACTAGACTTCTGAGAACTGATCTCATCATAAGCTTTTGTAAATTCTCTCTTTTGCTTTTAATAGTCACTCTTTGAAAGATTTTTTAAGTGTACTGTAAATTACAATTTTGCATTCATACCTGTACAAAATGGTTTATTGTCTTCCTTTTCTTCACCCTACTCACCAACTAAGGTTTACCTCTTACTTCCAAAATAGCTGCTGCCACAATTTGTGAGCACATGTGTAAGGAAGCTGGACTGGGTAAGGTCTCTATCAATTGTAGCACAAACCTTAGCACTGTTTCGTTAACAGGGCTTATTTTGCCCTTTCATTGCTTGCTTCTTCATTCTTGAAAGTAAAGCGGCAAAATACTTGTTTAATTCTTGAAATATTTGGCAGCATTATAAGGAAACTGAACTGATTTTACTTCTAAATGAGCCTAAAGGGCATAGTCCACCTGAGGTTTTTATATTTGTCAGCTTGTTTCCTGAGTCACAAAGGTGCTTGTCCCAGCCTTGGCTAATCTCAGTGTGAGGCGATAACGTCCTGTGCACGTGGGGACAGGCAGATGCGCCTGCAAAAGGTATGAAGCCAATGCTTGTTAGAGAAAACGTGATGAACTTTCTCCACAGCCCTAAACCACCTGTTGAACAGGCAACATGCAGTGATTGGAGCTGACATTGGAAGATCAGTATTGTCAGGGGATTTCAACAGTCTTCAGCACACAGTCTTGGTGTACCTTGACTGGATGGCCATGCGTGTTCTGTCTTCTCATGTATCAATGTGCTTGCTTCCTTTTTTATTTGTACTACGTGTTGGTATTAATGTATGTTGCACATTAACTGTACAACCTGCAGGGCAGATTTTTGCTGCAACTACCAGTATGTAAGTTGGGGAAATGAAGAGCAAAATTTGACTTTGGTGCAATGCATAAGAGTATGTGTTTAAATAAGTGTATATGTTTTAAATGAGCGTGAATATGTTTGTTTAAAAAAAAAAAAATTTACACAAATACTTAAAATCTGTCATCTAAACCTTGATTCAGAGCTTTGTCTAGTAAATATTTGAGTCTTCTCTTTCCTAATTTTACATTGCAACTGGATTAAGTTGTTACATCTTCATGTACCTGCACTAGATATGTTTTAAGAATTGCTCGTTTACATTCCTGTTTTTGGGCCAGTGGTTTGTATTGAGTCTATAAAGCTGTTTTTTGCAGTTTGTCTGAGTGTAATCACGTCTTACCCTATTAGTCAGAGCCAGGGCCATGAGTATTGTCCCCTGTTTACAGTTAGAGGAGCCATGGAATAGTAGTAAAGAATGAACAGAACCTACCACTGGAGCTACTTTGTTTTGCAGAGTTTGTTAGAGTAGCTGTGCTACTTTGCTTTCAGCCAGCCAGCTACACAATCTAAGCTAAAGAAACCAAGACTAATTTTCAGGAAGGAGGAGGTGATGAGAGGGAAGAAAGGGGAGAAAAAAAAGAAGAGGCCTTTGTGAACCACAGGGTTGTGTTTTTATGTAACTGTTTTTGTGGCTATCAAACTACCCAAAGTTCATGGTATGTTCATCTTGTCAGTATTTAAGTGTTTAAGACCACCAGCTTTGTTTTATTTCAAGTCATCTTTTGGGTTGATGTAATACAATATGACTGAATGTGTTTTGGCAGGGAATAACTAATCTAATCCATATACTACCAGATGAAAGCAATTTACTATGGGTTTGGGGAAGAGCTCGAATTTTCAGTGCGGCCCACAAAGACATTTTTCCCCCATTTAATTGTCCCTTTTTATATCTAAACAGATCCAGCAATGGGAACAGAACCTGGAAAAATTTAACATGGACCTTTTCCGAATGCGATGTTACCTATCCAGTTTGCAAGGTGGGGAGCTCCCAAACCCAAAAAGCCTTTTGGCTGCTGCCAGTCGTCCTTCAAAATTGGCACTGGGGAGGCTCGGCATTTTCTCTGTCTCGTCCTTCCATGCACTGGTAAGTCCGAATGCACTTTCATGGGTGTGTTACACAAAAACGCCATGTGCTTAGATGTGGAATTGTGCTGGGATAATACATGTCTGCGCCCACATGTGTTGCTCAGACAGCCCTGTTCCCTTCTCACCCTTTCTGCCTGTTCCTTGACTGCAAATAAATTTTCTTCTACAGGATATGGCCATGACTTTGGTTTTTTGGCCCCAAAGGACTCCAGACTTGGAGTCCCTCCTAAAAAGGAAGTATTCTTAGAATAGGCTAAAACTAGAGACAATTCAAAATTATATGTCACTTTTTTCAAGAACTGTGGGCTGTGTTTCTAAAGAATGAGTGAAATCCTCAGCTGCAGTAACCTACTGTCACCCCATCGGCTTCAGGGGAAGTACAGCAGTAGCAGGTTCGCCTCTGCTCTTTAACCTTGGCAGGGCTGCAAGGCTGATCTTGGCAGAGAGGCCTAGACCACATTTGCTGCATGTGAAGTCTGAGTAGTAGTACTGAAAGTCCCATCAGGGAATGTGCTCCTCTCTGCCACTGTTTTTATCTGCGTGGTTTGTGCCATTCCTTGTTAATAGCTCAATGCCACAGCACATTTATCTCCTATGTTTGGCAATTTTGAGTCTGTCTTCCTCTAGCAATTTCATATCTGAATGATAGGTTATCATTCTTCTTCAGAGCCTTTTCATTAGCTTCTTTTGTTTTACAGAGCAGTATTTTCTCAGATTCTCCCTTCCTATGACTTCTAATTTTGCCCCATGACAAAAAAATTATTTTGCCACACCACTGGAATACTGAAACAAGCATCACTGCTGAAAGCTTGAAACAGTGTCCTTGCACTTTGTCGTGTTACATTGAGATAAACTGAAGTAACCCTCCTTTGGTGTCACAGGTTGAAGTAGCTGTCAATATTTTGCTGTTATGAAAGTGATACAGGAAGGTCTTTCTCTGTGTTTAAATAGATCTGCTCCAGGGATGAAGCTGCTCTCAGGAAACGTACGCTGTCTCTGTCACAAAGGGTTCGAAATAAGAAGGGTTTATTTTCTTCTCTAAAAGGACTGGACACATTGGCAAGAAAAGGAAAAGAAAAGCGACCTTCCATAACTCAGGTAGATCTTATTTGCTGGGGATAGCACAGAATGGCTTGTTTCTCTGGGGTTCATCCTGCAAGGCGTTGTTGGTGCACAGAGTAGAAGACATCTGTCCCATCAGCCTGCATCCAAGGTTTCAGTAGGTTTCAGATGCAATGGGAACACTTGTGAAGAGTATATATCTAATTTGGGGTTTCTTTGTGATAAATGAGATTGATAGATGACAGGTTTTGACCCAGTAATTTAATTATCATTCGTATAAGACCATCAGGTTGGAATTTATAACAAAACTTCTCTTCTGTCACATTGAAAACTGTTTGGAAGTAGGGTTTCTTTCAAGGTAGTCTCTATGCAGAGTCCTTAACACAGTGTGTGCTTGTTTGTGACTGGGACTCCGAAGCACAGTTGCAGTTCAGTACAGAGTGCATAGGTGAGTCTTCAAGAAAAAAAGACTGCTGAAAAGACAGCTGTCTTTGGCATGGCCTCTGGAAACAACAAACACTGCCTGCAAGTGCATTTTAGCACCAGGAGAAGACTGCTGTCATGCTGGGAGTCAGCTCTCAGTATAGACAGCTGACAAATGATGCCAGACTAGTTTACTGAAGGCTTGGCTCAGGTTTGCTGTGCAGGGTCAGGCTGGCTCTTGGGAGATGGGCTGTGCTGATGTGTGCCCCCACTGAAGGGCTGCATTGCTGGTGAAACCACAGCATCTTTTTCTCTTTCTGGAACTAATGTCCTGTGCTCACATTTAGTGTAAGCTCCACAATTCAGGAGTCTGTGTATTCTCAATAAAAGCTCAGTTATATGTGAAACGAAAGTTTGCTGCATTTTCTCTGAAAAAAAGGTAATTAAGAGCAGAGGCATTTCTTGACAGTGAGGCAGAAGTTACAGAGATGCATTCTCCCTCAGAACACTACTGTTTTCACTAGCCTCTGCTATGTCTGCTGTTACTTCTGCAAAGCAGCATTTTGTGCATTTTTCATTAGGTAACTTTGTTCCTGTTGTTCCCTGGCCCTTGATTTTATTAGTCAAAAAAATCTATGATCAGCACTTGAAAATTGGCTGTTCTTGCATGCCTGGTAGTCTGTCGTGGAATATTTAAACAAGCCTATCTGTACACATCCTACAGTAGACACAGAGCTGATGCAACAGATTCAATGTGGCAAAATAACACATCACGATTTTCTGGTCTAGTGGTTTGTATTTTTAATAGGTAAATATCTATGTATTACACTGGCATTAAACTTCCGTCTGCCACGCATTTTAGCATATTGATTGGGAGGTGTTAACATGGTGAAATTGATTAATAAAACTCAAGTCTCTCTTACAAAAGAAGGAACTAAAGGAGAAATTTTCCCTAGGTTATCCTTTTCACGTAATTTCCCCTGTGCTTCACAGCAGTTGAGTCTGGTCTGTGAGTCCTGAACCTCTATTTCTTTATTAATATGAGCCCTGAGGGAAGGAATGTTATGCCCTTTAGCTCTGTTCCCAGCAGAGCTGATACCTCGCACTGTTTTTAACTGGGTAATATGTCTTCTCATATGCTTTACAGCCTGTGAAGGGGATTCTGTGGTGCTCAGGGACAGGGAATCTTTTATCTGTGGCATGGAGAGGAGGCTCCTGCTGCCCTCCCAGGGCAAAGAGAAGGGAGCCCTATCGCAGGCAGAGGTGCCCCCAGTGCGTCTTCACCCTTCTTATTCCAAACCGCACAACCAGCTGGCCCAAAAATCTTTTCATTTTCATAGATAAGCTGGGGTTCTTGATTTTTTTTTTTTTTGTAATTAAACATTCTATGTTACAATTAAGGAAATGTAAATGCTGAACGTTGCCCATTAAAGTAAGGAATTTTTATGGGCATGGCTTGAAAACTGACCCATGAACCTAGAAGATGGCTGAAAAGAGAGCCATATCCTTGGTCAGACTTGTGTATATGCACATAATTCTATATCAAAAATCAGAATAGGCCTGAGGATGACTTTCTTGTCTCTTTCAGCCAGCTGGGTTAAGCAGAGAAGTGGAGGTTGCTTCTCTGCTCATTATGTTGAGATGTTTCTGTCAGACAATAGATTTAAAAAGTCTTGCTTTCTTGGACTGAAGTTCATTTGACTGTAGCTGATACGTTTTACTCTACAGTACCCCACCTTCAAAATCAGATGGTATATTCTTGAACATCATTGTGTCAAAGAAGTTTTTAATTTTATCTTGTTTATTTTTATAGCATTAATAAAAAGTGTTCAGAGTTTCTGTGCTGGGAAGCTTTCGTAAACATTAATGAAGTAGCTCAGTCTTCTACAAATCAGTTAATAAAACTGCACTGCAGCAGATGGGGGATGTCTAGGCTCACATTATCCTCAGTTTCTTAAATGCTTATCTGCTTTCTTATGTCTAAATGGTGAACTGCTTTGAGAAATCATAGGCAATAAAATACTTTGATTACATCTGTGGGTGAGACGAGGAAGTTCAGAAGTGGTGCCCTTTATTTGCATTGGCAGAACCTGGATTTTGTATGAAATCTAGAGAGAGTTTGTTGTTGACCTGGATTATCTGAAAGGCTTGTGGTGATATCACACCCCTCCAGAAGCTCAGATATAAGTCTGATATTGTCCTGATTTGTTGACTACAGAAGGAGTTAAAAAAATGCTATTTAAATTTGCAGTTAGGAGGGTAATGTTATTATTTGCAAATCTCAATGTCATATATAAAGTGTATAGATCTATCCATGTGTTTACACCAGCCTTATCACTGAAATATCTGTTTCCATAGCCATTTACTGAATTTTAAAAAATTTAATTATTAAGCCTAGCACCTTTGTGAGATACCAGCAGTTAAATTTCCACAGCATGTGGGCAGTGTACATCTCAGGTCCTGCTTTCATCACTTCCAAAGCAGACACAGTAGTTGGCTACTTTCATTACTTAGTAGTGTGGGTTTTGGGTCCAGTATGCCTTTAAAACTAAGCTAAAAGTTTCAATTGATAGTGCCAAGAAAACTGGTTAGAAGAGATGGAAAACTGTAGGGTAGGAGGTTTTAGAAACCAGCAACAATGATGTGAAATAGTCCCTTGAAGTCATGATGAGATTGGTAGCTCTCCCTAGCAGTATCCCGAAGGGTGAAATTTATAATTCCAGTGTAGTGCATGATTTGAAGGTAAATGACTTTAATCTTATTACTAAATAGTAGATAGGAAAAAACAAGAACATATTTTATACATATTTGAATCTGCGTGTGCATGTAGCTTGAAAGAGAAAATCTGCTTAAATTTTCTTTATATGGAGAGAGTTGTATTTCTTTATTATTTCTAGTCAGAATAAAGCAATAAAAATACAGAAAGATCCCCGGGGCTTAGCAGGTTGATATCTATTTCTTAATTTAGTTTTAATTTTTATTTTTTCAAAGAATTTACCTAAAACAGATGAGAAGTAAAGGTGTTTATTTGTTTAATCTACTTATTTATCTGTGATATTTTCAATAGGTTTTTGATTCAGCGGGAGGACATGGATTTGCTGGTGTGCAGAGTTCAGCCAACTCTGCTGAGGTAAGATGTAAGATATGCCTGTTCTCATTCTGCTTCATCATGGTTTTGAATTTCTGAATGCATTTCTGTAAGGTAATGATGGGGCTGGTTCACAGACCCCAAAGAGGTTCATAAAATGTATTTATTGATAGATGACAGGATTATAATTCTGCTAATGAAACCACTTTAACCATAAGTGTGTGAGCATTCGTGGTAGTCTTTAAAAAACAAAGCAAAACCAAACCCCTAGAAGCTTCTTCATGCACTGATGCGTACAGTCTGCACACTGTGAGAGAGACTTGGGGCTGAGCTTGTTTGAAAGTATCCTTCACAGTATGGCAAATCGTAGGATGGTTGAGATTGGAAGAGACCTTTATAGGTCATCTAGTCCAACCCCCTGCAATAAACAGGAAAATCTTCAACTAGATCAGGCTGCTGAGTCCTGTGCAATCTGACCTTGGTGGTTTCCAGGGACGGGATGAAACCCAAGGTATATTTTTGCGCTTTTTCAGTTTCAACAGAACCTTTGTATCTTGAGTTTTAAGGCAATAAATTCTATGTAAAGTCTGTGGACTGTCCCATCAGGGAAGTGAGATTTAATATAAAGCTGGAGATTGCTGAAGTAAAGGAGAAGGATGGCGCATCCCTCGGCAGCATTACCCAGTAAATAGCTGTGATTGATGTTCTCTGATGCCCAGGAGGAGGAGATCTGCTGCTTTTCCCTGTCTGGCTTCAGTCATGGGCCCTCTCCATTCCTGCAGCCTCCCTGGGGCATAGTGTTGCTGTCCCCCGGTCTGGAAGGACATCTCCCACTGGCAGCAGCTAATCCTATAACACTGTTTTGCCTTCTGAAAGTATCTTCAAATTTGGTCTGTTCTTTGAAAAAGTGTATTGAAATACCTGAATTCCCTTTGTTACTCAGCCACTTGCCTGTTATTTCCTGGAGTGGGAAAGTATTTAAACCAAATCACTCCTCTGTTTTCAAAATAAATTGTAATTATAGGGTTGAAATCAGCTCCTGTAGAGAACACTTAAATTCCTCCAGAATGTACCGCTGTGTGTGGTGTGATATGGCATCCATGTCCCATCTCAGAGACAGCAAACACAATTCATTCCTGTTCAAACGTGCTAAAACATGGGAAGGTTTGCCACATGTGGAGTGACCAACTCTCTTGGGCACAGGCCCTGAAGGTTTCTCCTGAAGGGCTATGGCACCGGTCCCTCGGTTGGATGCCAACCCCGTTGAGGCCGGGAGGTGGACGTAGCTGCCTTATACAACAGGGTCTGCTGTGGATCTCCTGTCCTCTGGCCTAACAGGAGCATTTGCTCCTCCTGAACCCTTCTGAGGAGACAGAGAAATGTTTTGAAGGCACCAGGGAGCAGGCAAAATGAAACGCTCTCCCTTTGGTGAAGTGTCAGTGAAGGGGCAAGGTCTGTCTTCTTCTCCCAGCTCTAGATAAAGCAGCCTTCTCCAAATTCAGGCAGGGGCTCACAGCCTGTTCCCCAGGTAGAGGGGGACCATCAGAGGGCAATGTGGCTGCAGGTTTTGGGCCAGGACTTAAAAATTTAGCAGGGTTGTCTTTCAAGACTAGAAAAACCCACACAATTGAGGTGCTGAGCAGAGCTTAGAGCTAGAAAAACATTTTTTTTTCTTATTATTTCAACCCTATTTCTGAACCCTTTTTTCAATGGGTATTAAATACAGCGTGGGCATTTTTAAGATTCTGACATTTTGGTGAATCATACAACAACTCAGGAATGATTCATCATAACTCTGAAAACCGTTACTCTGGCATCAGCCGGCTTTCACTGGCTGATTTAAAATGAAAAAAAACAAAAACAGCATCAAAACTTTTATAAAATGCTGCCTGCGGAGGGTAGCAAATGACAAATAGTGAAGTCTGCCAGGGAAGCTGTATTTTCCCTGAAAAGGATGATAAAACCAGAGGCAAATAGTGGGAGGAAATTATGAAGTAACCTATTGGTCCTGCAGCAGCCCTGTGGCACAACATGTGACACATCCTGGCGCCTCTTTCTGGAAAATTGGATGGGTTGTTATAACTTTATGTGGCAATGAATGAATGAACTATTGTAGAATTAGTCACTGCAGGCAAAACAGGAAAAAAAAAATCTCTTTTCATGTCAGATTTTCTGAGACGGAAAATGTGGATGAAGCAACAGTTCCTTGACTGCAGTTAAGGAACACAGTCATGTTTAATAACAGAGGGAGGTTTATCTCAAATTGTATGCTTGAGCATCAGTGTACCCGGCAAGGAGAGGATGTAGCTCACGTTGGCTGCAGAGCTTTCTGTCCTATTGTAAAAGCTCACATCAAAAGACCTTGAACCTATTTCCCATCATCTTAATCCTCTGTGATATGAGGCTATGGTTTTTTTTCATCTCTGGCAATAGTGAGATTTATTTCAGTTGCGCAGATTTGAAGAGCTAATGTTGCAGGGCAATAAACCATTGTAGTAGTTGCAAACCTCCCTTGCTGAGGCAAGCATAGCATTGGTTTTCCCTGGAGGAAGCCACCAGGGAAATGCAGCCTGACTCATTTGTGCTAATCTCTCGCGGCCTCCCTGCCTTGCCCCCTTTCTCCTTTCTGTTATTTACACTGTGGAGGTAGGTCAGGCTTCATTCCCAGGCACTTAATTTAGTGCTGAGAGGACTACAGTTCCACAGGAATTACCTTCTTCAGCATCAACGGTGTTACGAGCAGGCTGTAGCTACAGCCACCGAGGTCAAACTTCACCTGGTGTAGATTTCAACACTGTGTTAGTTGCAGTAGCAGAACATGATTCCTGTTACATATAAGTTGCTGGATTTCAGTAGGATTTCCATTCAGCTGTGTTAATTGAAATTTCATGTTCAACTAGTTAAAAGGGACAGTTGAGCAAGACAGACAAGATTAATGGGTAGAATTAGTTCATTAATGTTATTCCACCAAACCAGTGTTACTCTCGCATCACATTATTACTATGCCACACTCTGGGTTGTCTGCAACCTGAATTTCTGCATTGTTTTTAATTACCTGGGCAGGATTGCTTGCTTCATCATTTTTACAGCCACAGTTGTTATTTGCCAAAACAAAATAATATTGGTCTCTCTGTTGCTGCGGACAGATTGTTGTCAATAACTTTGTTCCCTGCAGCAAGGGAAACAGTCCCTGTGCAGTTTTAACAGCAGCTTTTAATTGCAATGCCCCCTTGGGCTTGTGTCCCGGTGGAGAGCAGGGAGAATTGTGTAATCAAGCATCTTTATGTAGGCAACAAATCCACTCAGCCCAACAAACAAACTAAAAATACTAAGAGAAAGCATGGAGGAGGTAGGTAGGCACTCCTGAGAACAGCTCAGTATATCTTAAGACATGCCTTGGGTGGAAGTTTTGCCACTTAATGGAGTTACTGTCCCTTCCCAGTGACTGCATGGGGAATCAAGAGACCCCATCTGCATACATTTAAATGCCTTGATATGGGCGTTTAAGTGATGTGCTGAATAAGCTGACCCAAATAGTATGTGAAACTCCAAATTCTGAACAGCTCTTGGTGTTTGTCTTCTCCTTGTGTGGCTTCCTTTGAAACATACATCCTGAAGTGCAGTACAGGAGAAAGTGTGAAAGTGAAGGGTGAGAAAGTGACAGGGAATTTGTTTAGGACCAATGTTATTTGATCAAGCGGAGTGGTGTTGGAAAGAGGGAGAATGTGGAGCAAAATGGTAAACAGGCAAATACCCTGTGCTGCCAATGAAACACAATGTTCTCAAACTGTAAATAGAATAGGAGCACTTTATTCCTGCTTTAGTCCTTTATTTTTTCACGGCTAGCCTTGCTCCACAGTGCTCTCTGCTGGAATTCTGTTGTCATTTTCTGTCAAAATGACACCAAGGGCATTTATTTATTTATTTATTTATTTACAGAGTTATTTTACATTTATTGGTTAGATAAAATTGTAGTCGTCAGTTCTTCTTAAAAATTTATTTCCACCGTGATATAATACCAGGTAGCTACATATTTCCACAATGAGTTAAAACAATGATTAGTATGAGATAAAGCCATAAAATTCCATGATGGGAAAGCACAGCAAGTTCAATCTAAGCTGTAGAAAATCAGATCTTCGATAGTGAATGAGAGCAGGTAACAGAACTCTTTCCCTGGCTTGCCATGGAGAAAATATACAGCACTGTGTTTGAACACACAGACACTGCAAATTGCTAAGATAATTGCAGTTTTTTGGGGTTTCTTTTGTCTTTTTTTTTTGTGTGTGTTTTTTTAACATCCACATATGTTCTACTTTTCTCTCTTGTTTCCAGCAGCAAGTTGACGATTTTTGGAATGTCTACTGCTCAGTGCCAGAGAGCATCCAGAAGGAAAATGTGTGGGAAACACAGACATATGTTCATTTCTGTGACGGCCAAGGAGTGGCGCTGACACTCAAGCCAGAGCACAGGGTGGAGGATGTTTTGTCTTTGGCATGCAAGGTACTTATTTTTCATGCACAATTACACCTTGTAAACAGCTGTGGACTTGAGAAGGAACGTAGTATATCAGTGGATGTGATAGTGAAAGTAAATAGTGAAAACTGTGATAAGATTATCATTATATGTAATAATACAGTAATGAGATAATTTTATAATACAAATAATACATAATAAGCATCTCCCTGTCACTGTCTCAAGGCACATTGCTCTCTTTCCTTAGTTGTGGTTTTTATTTGTTGTAGCCAAGGCAGAGGGGCTGGGGAAGGGTTTTCAGAAGGTGCTGCTGGAGACAGCACGCAGGGGGTACTTCAAGAGCAGTGACAGTGTGCCAGATAGTCAGTCCGGGGAAGTCTCAGCATGTGTCCACCCCGTGTTGTCTTTGCAGCAAATCTGGTTGTTCTGTGCAAATTAATCACAGAGGAGCAACAGGGACTGGTTGAGTTAGAGCCAGGAGATTAAGACATTTAAGACTGCTGTGACAAAGGCAATCATGTATGTTTGCTTCAGAAAGGACCTTTTTAAGCTTGTAATGAAATACAAGCACTACTTGTGAATTTCAAAGAGTGAATTCCCTTCTGAAAGTCAGTGCTGGCAATTTGAGAGGGATTGCTGTAGATCATGGAACAGAAAACAGAGTCACAGGTCGAAGGTAAAACACAAATACCAGTTTTAGCTACAAACAAAACACCAGCACCTCTGGAACACCGTTATATACCTAACACCTCTGCCTCCACATGTGTCAGTACTCGAACTTAGCTCTATAACTTCATGACTCAAGTCACTTAAATTATGCTGAACAGCTTTTTTTGGAAAAAATAACTTTTTACCCCTGAGTTCTGTTTTCTGGGCAACTGGTAAATGTATTTTATGTACTTCACGAGGGGAAAACAGGAAAGAAAAGGAGTCCTGTGCTGGACAAGATACAGCTGTAGCTTTTGGCATAGGTTACAGTGAATTTCCATGTGAACTCATTGAACAGGCTTGAAGTTAATGAATTTTGAGGCTTTTAATGGAGGACAGGGCCCAGTTTAATGGCTCTTTTCACATGCTAATATTGGGTGGGGAAAAAATAAAGAAAAGCTTTTAACAATCCACGGTAAACTACAGTTTTTAAAATCAAAATAAGCACTCTGATTTAGGCAAGTCCCAATGTGTCTCCAGGGCATCATTAAGAAAAAAGTATCTTCTTGTGGCTTCTCCTGGTGGAGACTGAATCCTGGAGAAAATGTTTAATGTTTGGCTTTACTTTTAAAATCTTCGCTGTACCCTGTCAGGCTGAAGGGGTTGTCTGAAACACGACTTGGCCACCAGGTGGCAGGGAAGAGCCAGAACATTTTGAAGTCCTTACGGTGCCATGCACGACCCCTAAAAGAAGAAATAAAATTTATAAAAGTAACATTAAGTTGAAAAGGAAATTCCTTACCTCTCTTACTCTATCACTCCAAAATATTTGTAATTGTAAAGCTGACTTGTAACTTTCATTGTCTGTATTGCATGAACATTTAGTTTTAAATTCCTTGATTTTTTTTTTCCTTAAATGTTTTTCTGTTTTATTTTGTCTTTCTATTCTGTGTGTAAAGCTTTTCATAAGCACTCTCTAATGCTGAATACTTTCTGCTCATCTGTCCTGGTTCTTTTCCTTCTTACATTTTCATTCTGCTCTGGTGAGTGTAAGGAATCTTTCTTCTTGACAGAAAATGTTTGAATGCTATGTGGATAAGGCTAAAGTTCAGAAGAGTTGTTAGGGTTTTTTTTCCCCTTCAGCCGTGCTTTATGAGGTTTATGCTTTTCTCATTTCTGTTTTCCATCTGAGGTTTTTGGATAGCACGTATACAAAAACTTGTGCATTTGAATTCAGTTTTTCAGGATACAGAACACATGTAACTTGTAAACTGTAGAATGCAATAAAGCATTAAGTTAATTACTAGTTACTCAGTAGAGTTAGATTTTGTAAGCTGCAGAGATGCATTAAAGGGGTTAAATAACCCTCAGGGAGGCTGTCAGTCCTCTTCTTTTGGAAATGCTGCTTCCTCCTGTGTTAGAATTGTTGCTCTATTAATATGCTAAAATGAAATGTTTTGTGCCATGGTGTCACCAGTATGCTGATTTTTTCAGACCCTCCCATCAGGGGCTCAGCACTTCCATGCTAATATCCTTTGGGAATATCCCTATTTCCCTTTGACTTTCTGTTGAGACAGGATCTTTGCTTTGACTTCATGTGGTAAAAAAAAAAAATAGGGGAAACTCTCTGATCGTAGATGAAACCCAGCAATAAAAATAAAATCTAATAAAGGCAAACCCTTAGGGAACCTGCTTGCCATCCCATCCCCTCTCCTAACTACCCATATGTGCGTATACATTTTCTACATCAGAAGCAAAAGCTGCTGAGCAGAACTGAATCATTAGAAGTAGTCATGGAAAAAGGTGGTTGTGAGTGTTAAGTTCAAAAGGACAGAAGACAGTTGTGGTATCTTTGGAAACATATATTAGTGCTCAGTTAATATAATAGCCAAGACATAGTGTTTATGAAAGGACTTGGAAGGATTGTAAGGCAAAATGGGAATTGCACTTGAACCTTATCTTTAAAGCAATGCATCTAGTTTTGTTTATACTACAAAAATAGGTAGAAAATTATTTTTTGAGATTGCTTTTGCATGATTTTAGAAGCTTGTTGTGTGTGTGTTGCTTCTCTGTCTTCTAGGATTCTGGAAATAAATAACAAATTCCAAACTCCATTCTTTTTCTTCTTTAGATGAAACAGCTGGAGCCAAGACACTACGGCCTACAACTCAGAAGAGTGGTTGATGAAAATGCTGAGTACTGTGCTCCTGAACCATACGAATACATAGTAGACCAGGAAAGTGTGACTCCTTTTAGATAAACTTTTGTGGTGTCGGTAGCTGCAGTTGAGTTATCACCTACAAACATGTGAAATTCAGATCCAAAATAAGGTTTTAAAGCTGTTCTGAGACCACATTCTGTCATTCTGGTTCACACTTTTGGGTGGCTAGGCACTGAAAACAGTTTCTTCAGGAAATGTTTGAAGATTTGAATGAGGCTTTTAGTACAAAAGCAAAGTGTCAGCTTGTACTCCAGGGTGGGTTTTTGATCTTTAGCTTTAGTCCCACTGATAGCAGTGATGCTTACACAGTAACACAGTTCTCTATGTAAAGACAGCAGTTCTTGATGCAAAGAATATTGTGCTAGTTTCTCATGCTGTATCTGGGGTTTGATGCTTGCATTTTCATAATTTGATTACTTTTGCTGCTGTTCTTTTCTAACAGGTGTACGATGAAATAGAAATTTGTCCATTAAATGTTTATCATGTTCATCTTACAAAGACTGAAAAT
The DNA here is from genome assembly GCA_013398015.1 of Oreocharis arfaki. Lineage (NCBI taxonomy): Eukaryota > Metazoa > Chordata > Aves > Passeriformes > Paramythiidae > Oreocharis > Oreocharis arfaki. Next base: position 580,391 of record VZRR01003977.1, on the reverse strand, counting down.
ATAAGTGATTATGGTAAGCTCTCAGGAATTCTTCTTTTTATTCTTCTCATTGCTTACTTTCTCTCTTTGGGACTTTTTTGTTTCTGAGAGCAGATAGAGCCATCCTTGATAGCTCAGAGTGGGTGTCTGCAAAGAACTCAAGGCATTATAGTAAAGACCCAAACTGATTGTTCTACACTGGCAAGTGCATTTCTTATGTCTTGGAAGGGTTGACTTTCTAATTTTCCTACCCTGGCCAAATAATTGAAGCATGGACTTGTCAGAAAAACAAATGTTCTTTACCAGGACTAATACATGTGCTCTCAGTCAGGCAATGGTCAAGGTCTGCCTTTTTTTTTTTGTAGTGGGATCCTCTGTTGGCACAGTATCGAAAGTATACTTTGGAACAAGTTCTGACAGGCTTTTTGTCCATGGGAGCTAGTTATGCCTAGGAATAATTAGATACCTTTGTAAGGCAGCTTTGTGCTATTCTTTAGCTGCAAGACTGTTTTAAATTATTATTTTCTGGCCTTTCTCACCCACTAGTCTGTATAGTTTGCTGCTTTATAGATTGAGTTACCAGTTTTTGGAATTGTTTAAGGCACCTCTATGTCTGATGGACACTCTGCAGAACTCTTACTGTAATGATGAGTTGTGCTGTGTTATTGAAATGTCATGGAGCTGAGGTAGAAAATACTTTTTCTGAAAGATAATTTTTTTTTTTACAGCAGAGCATGGCATTTTCTGTGAGTTGAAAAGGCCTATTAATTTTAAAAGGCCTTACAATGACTGGGGAACCATGTGATAATTTCTGTGTGCTCTGTGGGTGTGCTCTCATAAGAAGTATCTTCCTTCTCGTGTAAAGTCTACTAAATACACAAAATAAAAAGGAAATGTTCCCAAGAAAGCTTATTTGATTTAAACCTCTTTTACTTCAGGCTTTGCTGTCACAGCCCAAGTTGCTGAAAATGCACATCTCACCCACATCTTTGTAAGTGATGTTCTCCCTGATGGACTGGCATACAAGGAAGGTATTGTATCCTGTTTGTGCTTAAAACTGTTCTTCATTATCTTTTTTGAGTCCAAAAACTTGAAGGAGCTTTAGTAATGCTGTCTGAAACAGTTCTTGGCTTTTACTGTTCAGTCTTCTTTCCTGAAGACCATAGAAAGTATGTAATAGTAGGAAAAATAGTGTACACAGAGTAACTGAATTATCCTTTCAATGTAGTGGGAAGAGTTCTTGTTCACCCTCAGAGACAAAGTGTGTGTTCAGCCATCCAGCCGAGTGCTTTTGCACAGAGGAACAAACTGGAGAAAGAGTTCATCTCACACTAGGGAACTTCATGGGCTTGATCAGTTTCCATGACCCATCACTTCCACTTTTACTGGCAAAAAGCCTTCCTCCCCAGAATAGTTTTCTGCATACATTTCTGTGAGCTCCTTCCCACTGTGCTGCTCAGAAACTGTGCCTCTCTTCATCGGCACATGTGAGGATCATGTGGGTTCTGCTCTCTGAAAAATAAACCCAGAGAAATGGAGACAGAGATATTAATTGGCTACCTGATGGTAATGTCTGCTTGGTTTTGCTGACTTTGAAAGACAGCACCTGCCACTGTTTAGATTTATATAAAAGCTGATAAAAACTCTGTCCTTAGTTGTTGCAGCTTCATGTGAATAATTTGATCTGTGTGACTGGGGCCTTGTTCTTCACTGATGATGAAGTATGTGTCATGGTGCTATACAGTGATGGTATCTGGTCGTGAGAGGTGCCTGTATTCTAATCTTGAAAGCTGTGCTGCTCTCCCACTCACCCAGTTCTGTAGCATCTTTAAACAAAACCAACTTGATTGCTATACTGTGGGTAGCACCTATCAAAGTAAGCAAGCCTGAGGTCAGTCTGTATAATTATAGCACAAATAAAGCTCCCATTGGTTCTAATGGACTTGTGGTAGGCTTTGGCTATTTGAATTCAAACAGAAAAGATAAAAGGTGAGTCAGCATAAGGTTTGTGTTGTGACCCTTTTTATATTATATTACCTCTTTTTTTTCTTTCTTTGCTTTCACATGCTGCCAGGGCTCCGAGTAGGTAATGAAATCCTGAGCATAAATGGAGAGGCTGTGTCTGATCTTGATCTCAGGCAGATGGAGCTACTGTTTTCAGAGAGAAGCGTAATGCTTACAGTGAGAGCGAGCCATTGCGGGACCCAGCAACCCTTATGTATGTCCTGGTCAGATGGTGACATTTCCAGGGACCCAAAGAGTTTGTTGCCCCCTCCAAACCAGTCACAGCTCCTGGAAGAGTTTCTAGATAACTTCAAAAAGAACACAGCAAATGGTAAGAAATTTTTTAATTCTATTACCTTCACCTCACTTCGAATATCACTGTTTTTTAAAACTCAGTCATGATTAAAATTATGTGCTTGCCTTAAAAACACAAGTACAAACTGTTTAAGTTCCATTTATGCTCAATATCTGTCTGCTATTATTTTCTAGGGAGCAGAAATAGAACAGAATATGATTATATCTGCAGGGAAATGATAATATTTTAATCTGTTTTTCTGTACCATCCGGTATTATCAAGTGTTCTCTTAACTGTTGTGTGTCATCTTGACTATCTCCAGCACATCAATTTCCCAGGCATCAGTGGCTGAAATGATGTGATGGCTTTCAGAAGCAGAGTATTGTTCTGTGTTTGCCATGCTTTCTGTGTGGCAAAGTACCACACTCATTAAGGGTACCTTCAATGTCATCGTCAGCTCAGAAAGGAGTCATTCAGCTCTGCTCCCATCCAGGGGTGCTGTGCTCCCGTTGGGTACAGTGGCCACTGTGTAGAATAAAGCCTGTGAAATGAGCTTTTATGGGGATTGTTCTGCTTCTACTTGCTCATATTCCTTACTCAGTGCAACACCACTGTATTAAGCATTGGATGGAGGATGTATCCTAACAGTGCTGTGTCGGGGTGAGATCCTGATGGGGAGCACCAGGCAGGGAAGGCGCCTGTGAGGTAAAGGCTGCTCCTGGATGACATCACAACTCCCCAGCCCCAAGCAGGTGCCAATGCCCACTGCTAAGTTGCCTTTTCAGCTGGAAGTAGGAGGTGGCACATAAAGGGGCTCTGCCACTCTGGGTGGAGGTGAGCCGTGGACTCCCTTCCCTTCCTTTATCTGATGTTATTTCACCGGAGAACCACATCTCGTGATACCAGAATACTTGTAAATGTCTGTCTGAAATAGAAAGTATGTGGGGCTTTGCTCCCCTTTCTTCCCACGCCTTGACTATTTTTCAAACAAGATAGAAGCAAATTTGGCTAGATTTTCAGTGTAAAAGGTGCAGTTTCCTCACTCTGCCTCTGGAGGATGCTAGTAAAATTCTGCATGAAAACTAGCCAGTATGCAGCACTGTGTGAAGAAAGCAGCAAGAGATACAAAAAGAGATCTCTGATTTTTGCATATAATTACGATGGCAAGTGTTTTCTGATTGGAATTTTTTTCGTAATTAAAAATGGGAGAAGAGAAAGAATCACATAGGAGAAGTTGATAGAATGGATTTAATTATAAAGCAATTTTATTAGGTCATCTTTTGAAATTAAAAGAAATTTGAATACAAAATTTGTGATTCAGTAAGTAGCATCTCTCTCAGGGGCCTTATTTCAATTTAAAATGCCATTAAATTGACTAGTGGCACATAAAAGTTAGTGTCATAAACCAAAAATTATGATAGAGCTAATTAATTACATAATTATATCAGGGCTATCATCCCGTTTGTTGCCTTGATATCATAGGCCAGCATTACCTCGAGTATTCAGTGTAATAAATGTCTGTGTCCATTCACTGGATTCCTCATTCCTCTGGGATAAATTTGCAACCTGTGCAAATATTCCATTATGATAGGAAATTACTGTAGTATGCATTATACTTTAAGCACTAGTGGATAAAGGGACATAATATATTTGCTTTTCTGCTTAAATGCAGTTAAGGAAGATTTAGTTTATTCTGAAAGGGAACAAGTAGTTCTAAATTAAGCTTCGTGAGAAGAACTTTTATGTTAATTGAATTCAGTGCTTAGCATCTGATCACCTGATCAGTTCAAATGGAAACAGAAGAAAGTGGCATTACTTTGAGTTAATAGACAATCATAAAGGGTTTAACTGTTCTGTGTCCTTTTACTCACTCAGGAATTGAATAAGATTTTAGATTAGCAGAGGAGGCATTTAATGATCCAAGCGGGGATTTGGAGGCCAAGGACTCTTAAATTCATCTCCAGTCTTTAGGAAATTCATAGAATCATTAAGGTTGAAAAGACCTTAAAGGTCATTGAGTCCAACCTTTGACCAAACACCACTGTGTCAAGCAAACCATAGTACTCAGTGCCATATCCAGTTGTTCCTTGAACACTTCCAGAGATGGTGACTCCACCACATGCCTGAGCAGCCCGTTCCAATGCTTAACCACCCTTTCAGTGAAGAAATACTTCCTGAAGTCCAACCTTAACTTTCCCTGGTGCAGCTTGAGGCCATTTCTGGGCGAAGAGGCTGACCCTCACCTGGCTACACCCTCCTTTCAGAGTGTTGTAGAGAGCGACAAAGTCTCCTCTGGGCCTTCTTTTCTCCGGGCTTAACACCCCCAGCTCCCTCAGCCACTCCTCATAGGACTCTCTCTCCAGACCCTTCACCAGCTCAGTTGCCCTCCTCTGGACTCGCTCCAGCCCCTTAAGTGTATTTCTTGTAGTGAGGGGGCCCAGAACCAGACACAGCACTTGAGGTGTGGCCTCCCCAGTGCTGAGTACAGGGGACAATCACTGCCCTTGTCCTGCTGGCCACTACGCCTGTTCCAGGCCAGGATGCCATTGGCCTTCTTGGCCCCCTGGACACAGCTGGCTCATGTTCAGCTGCTGTTGGCCAGCACGCCCAGGTCCTTTTCCCCCAGGCCCCTTTCCACCCCCTCTTCCCCAGCCTGTAGCACTGCCTGGGGTTGTTGTGACCCAAGGGCAGGACTTGGCACTTGGTCTTGTGGAACCTCACACCACTGGCCTTGGCCCATTTATCCATCCTGTCCCGATCCCTCTGGAGAGCCTTTCTGCCCTCCAGCAGGTCAACACTCCCACCCAGTTTGGTGTCACCTGCAAACTGACTGAGGGGGCATTTGATCCCCTCATCTAGATTATCAATAAAGATATTAGACAGGACTGGCCCCAGCACTGAGCCCAGAGGAGCACCACCTGTGACTGGCCTACAGCTGGGTGTAACTCCATTCACCACCACTCTCTGGGCCTGGCCATCCAGTCAGTTTTTAACCCAGTGAAGAGAGCACCTGTCCAAGCCATGGGCTGGCAGTTCCTCCAGGAGAATGCTGTGGGAAACAGTATCAGAGGCTTTACTGAAGTCCAGGTAGGCTATATCCAGAGCCTTTCTCTCATCCAGTAGTTGGGTCACCTGGTCATAAAAGGAGATCAGGTTGTTCAAGCAGGACTTGCCTTTCCTAAACCTGTGTTGGCTGGGCTTGATCCCCTGGTTGTCCTCTTTAATATTGTTCTGTCTGCTTGGGTAGAGTTGAATGAGTCACTCTTAAGATGACAGTTTTCAAAAATAATTTCTAATATTTGCTTGTCCATGTTGAGTCTGTTCTTCTGAAGTAGCACCTGAAGTCAGTGCTGGAAGAGGGGACCTTTTTAAAAAATCAAGCTCAATTTGGCTGAAGTTAAAAAACCTCAATGTTTCTGCTGTTACTTCCCTGTTCTTAGAAATTAACTCTGTCTTTATACAATGCTACGAGGATTAATGAGCTAAAATTAACAAAGTGCTTAGGAAATGGAAATTTCCAGTACTGAGTCAGACAGTAATGCCCTGCCTAGTGCCTGGCGGTGACCACCACACAAAAGCAAAACAGAACTTACTTAAAATCACTGGCTTCATATAACTTAGACAGTGATAGTTTGTCCACATTTGTTTACAGTTTTGTAACTGTTTGTCAAAACTCTGATGAATGCCTTTTCCTACATACTCTGCTGTGTTGAGGATACCCAATTATACCTCATGGCAAACTTTGGCAGCTTTTACTGTACAGAAGGGGAGTGATTGACCTTCTCCAAAGCCACTACTTCTGCCACTCCTGAAAACTGTTCCCAGGGAATTTTCTGTGAGAGTGATTCATTTTCTCCAAGAGGTTGTTGTACCCTTGTAGCTGTATTTTGGACCTGCTGTGGTTGTATCATTTGATCTCCCACATGGCACCACTATGTTCCTGTTGCTTAGCTGCTTGGCGAGTAATAAGCTTATCCTGGAAAAGAAATGAGAAGAAATACTTTCAAAAAATGCACTCATAAATGTGGAAAACCAAATAACAGAGCAACTAAATTTGCTCCAAGCTCCAGTGCTAAAGAAACTAAAGAAATGTTTAAGTAGAATTAAAAAATGAGGAAATTGGACTGAAGTTCTTACAGCTGTGGAGCAGGAAAAAAACCAAGAAAACACCAAAGCCTCATTTTAAGATAGTATGGATATTTTAGGAATAAACAACAGAGAAGGCACAAGAATTGAAAACTGTATATTTAGGGCAATGCTGTGTGGGTTTATGATATATCTATAGATATACCATATCTATGGTATGAGGCAGGAGGTAGAAGCATTAGTAGGTGTGAAAACCCATTGCAGAATGTGAGTTGCTGTCAGAGTTGGGCAATTTTTCTTTTTCCTCAGCAAGTGTGGTTTTTTGCCAAGAAAAGCTGTCATTTTTGGTTAGCTGACACTGTTGAAATCTGCCCTGATTTGTAAATAGAACTCTGTAATTAAAAGCAGAAAAAACCAAAAAAGGTGGGGGATGGCAGGTTGGATAAGCTTTAACAAGTTTCCGTGATGAAACACTTTCATCTATGAGGGTTAGAAATGGAACCTTGAAAGAAACCACTTAAAAAAAAAAAAAAAGAAAATTAAAAAGTAAAAAAATAAATTGACATATTGTTCCTGTACTCTATGTGGTACTCTTCACCTGTGGGGTAGGGTGCTTACTTTCCGTGCAGGGTCTGGATTCCTATCTGGCCCGTCTTTCTGGAAGTGCAGTCCCAGGAGCAGTGAAGAAGTCTTGGGTGCTGCTGACAAGGAGGAGGCTTGCTCCTCCTCCTCTTCCTCTAGCCCCATAGCACTCCTCCCACCCCTGTGCTGGCAGCAGCACTTGCTGCAGCCCCTGCAGCTAATCAAAGAGAAATCTTTCTCCCCAGCCCCTGCACACTCGGGGAGTTGAACTGATGGGTGCAGAGTTCTGACAAGGGCCAGAACCAGGTAAGGAGGAGGAGGAGCAGGGAGCAGGCAGGTGCCAGAGGAGAGCTGGTTGCAAGGAGAGTTTCAGAGGCAGCCAGTTCTCTTTCAGTTGTGCTGCCCACAAAGCACTGCTGGAGCCACTTTGGAGCAAGGGTTTTGCCCTGTGCTTTCCTTCCTCTTGCACTAATGCCCGGGCAGCAATGTATTCTGGGACATGCAAGTTTGAGTCACTGCTGATGAAGCTATTTCGTGCTGTATAAGGCATGGCTGGAGTCAGGGAGAGAGAGAGTCAGGCTTCGTGCTTTTTGACAAATGGCTGGGCTGTGTGCTGGAGAGGAGCAATTACATTTTAGCTCCTAATCTGGTAAACATTGAGATATTTTTGCAAACTGTCAGTGCTTCAGGAGGAGGATCAGTGGTTTGAATCCTCACATGGAAAGTGGCTCTTCTGTTTTCCAGGACATGTGCAGCTTCTGATTTTAATCTTAGTAAGCACCCACAGAAACAAAGCACATCAGTTGGCTACAAGTTTAATTTTTATATGACTAAATTACTTTTTAAAAAGTGATCTTGATAATGACAACTGATTTTGATTCAATTCCAAGGTATTTCCTATTTCTAATGCATTTTGCTAGGTGTTCTAGACGCCTCTGTAAAGTGTAATTACAACTCCTTGCTCTCCAGAAAACTTTGCTCTGTTCAGCTTTGTCAGATACCACTGAGTTGAGGGAGGAAAAGGAAGACAGAGGTCGGCTCTGCTGCCAGCTGTCTCTCTTCATGTCACTGTGCACACCTTTCCAGGTAGCACCCCTACATCCTCTTTCAGCCCCAACCTACCCTGAATATCAGGGTATGAAAGACCTGTGTGTCCTTCTTAAGAGAAAAGATAAAGTTAGGAGGATGTTGACACTAAGGTGGCCTCTAGGTCCAACAGCTGGGGGCTGTGCCTGGACCACTGGCTCAGACCACTCTGCTTCTTGCTGTTAGCCCATAGTTTTTCGTAAATGTCTTTAATGTATTGCTGAAAGCATTTCATAAACTAAAGTAAAACTAGAACTTAACTGAAAAGCATTTCTAAAGTCACTTCTACTTTAGTTCTGCCCAAATGAGGTCTTGTTTGTTTGCCTAGCTGCTGTTTCAACATATAAATTCTCTTCATTGTGCTGCAGGGCATCTCCTTCCTCGTGCTTCATGTGTGGAGTGTCAAAGAAATCTGTTTTTATTCTTACACAGGGAATTCCTTCAAGCTCAGAAGGGGTGAATGTTGCTTCTTAGCTTCTCAAGTCCCAAGGACACCTACAGTCCTGTTAGATATGGGCCCTGATCTCTGTTAGTTGTGCAGGACTGCATACATTGCCCCCTCTTTCCTGGTGGATCTAATACCAGGTATCCAATGGTTCTGTGTGGTGTGAGGCAGCATGCTAGGAAAGCCTCTCTGTAACACAGACGTGTAGCTGTCTGTGCAGCATGACTGCTTATCTGCCTGATGATAGATGACTCTGCTGGGCTTTCTTTTTCTTACTTATTACCCAATTTAGCAGGAAACCACATAGATGTGATAGGACATGCTCATCAGAGCAAGCTCAGGAGGCAAGCTGTGTGCCGACAGTAGTCTCAGACAGCTCTGGTGGGTTTGCTCCTGCTCCAGCTGTTTGTGTGCTGTTAATGCAAGTGTCTTCATCCTGCACTCTTGTGAATCGCTGGGAAGACTAGGTCTGACCTGTGACAATACCTGGGGCTGTAGCCATCTAGAGATTAATTCAGAGAAAGCATTTGTCTCTTTAGAGACAAATCCATTTTTGAATCCATTGGAGCGCTTGTTGCCTACTGCATGTTTTGCAATACAAGTGTTTCCCAAGAGTGGCGGTTTAATGAGCTCTTGCTGGCACTTGACAAACTGTCCTGTTGGCTTTCTGCTAGATGTGTGTGCAGCAAATTAAAAGATTGCCTGTGCTATAAAATGGGACAGCCTTAAATGCTCTTAGTTTTGCTTTTCTACTGAAAGAGCATTCTGTTCTGCTTTGCTAAATGCTGCTATGATTTAATCCCCGTGAAGTCAGTGGGCCAAATTGTTGGGGTTTTTTCCTGGTGTAAACTTCATTAAACCCTGTGTAGCTGCACCTTCTGGCTCAGTGATACGTAGGCATAAATCTTCATATTGCCCTTCCTACTGAATTCCGTGGAGTGACAATATGGATAGCAAGGAGGTTTATTAATTATGATAAAGTTAGAGACATCCACATATAGACTAGTGCCGTAGGCATGATGTAAAACACATCAAACAGCAGATGTTCTGTGTTTCGCAGAGGTAAGGTAGGTTGAGTAGTGATAAAAACTGTCCAAGCTAGCCACAAACTCTTGCTAAACTATTAAGTAACTTTTCCTCCCCCTTTTCCTTTCTGTTTTCATTACTTTTGTGCCTATAAATCTGAGATGGAGAAGAAAATGTACCGCTGAAGTGGTATTCTTGGAAGCTGGGCAGGGCTAGCTTTGTTTGCTTTACAGCTCTCCTCGGTGCAAGTGACCTCTGAGGTCAGCCAAAGCCGTCCCATGTGACCAATCGTGCAGGAGCAGCGAAAACAAGGAGAGGGACCCCTGAGAGCCCCCCTGCATGTTCAGCAGCTGTAGCCTGGAAGACCTAATGGCAGCAGTGGGTTGCAGCCTTTGCCATCCTGGAGAGGATGGTGGTGTAGAGGACCCAGCGTGGGCTCTGCTGTGTCTTCCTCCTCCGTACTGCAGCCACACACCTCCAGCTCTTGAACCGGAACAAAAGGGTGATGCACTAGCTGTGGCTAGCTCTGGCCTCCAGTGAGACTGTATGGAAGAAGGCATTTGTTATGAACTTAGGAAACAAAGGCATTTAGGTAACAATCTGAGAAGCTGTGTGAAGCATAGAGCTTAAAACTGAAAAGCCTGAACAGCTGCCTGACTGGCAGATACTTATGCAGAGAAAGATTAGAATGTTAAATAACCGTATAGAAACACACCACTGAGGTGCACGGGCTAATCAGGCATTGCTGCAGAAGTGCAGGCAGCTATTTCCTATTATGTTGCTAATTTGTACCTCCTATTGATTACTGAATTAGCTAATGAGTCAAATTACTTTGCCTCACCATGAGCTGTTAATGGACAAAGGAATCTAAAGGACTCTGCTCCAGCTTCAAAATGGATGTTTCTGTAGATATTTAGAAAAGAAAAAAGAAATATAAGAGAGCATAAAGCAGCCTATAGAAAGTCAAACTTGCACAAGTAGGTGGCTGATTGGAGTGAAGCCACTGTTCAGCATGTCACCCAAAATGTCTTAAGAAAGCTGTATGATACGAGAATATTTGCATGAACATACTGCCTTTTTCTATACTTGGAAATGTGGAATGTTAAAAGAAGAAGTGTCACATCCCTCACTGAAGGGTGAGAACAAAGGAGAAAGACTTGTCCTGCTTGATCATTTCAGATCCTAGGCAGAAGTACGAATTTCTCTTTGTCTAGGCAGTATCACATATGCAAAAAGAAGCAGCCTGGTTGCATTGTACACTGGGAAGCATGCAAAGCACCTTCTGATGTTTCATAGTTTGCTCCCTGAAGCCAAAACACATGCATGAGAGGGGCCATGAAGGGAATCTTCTTGGCTGGTCTGTAATTGCATGTCTTGTTTGGTAACAATTAGTCTAGTTAGTGACAGGCATGTAGTAATTCTGTGTTTAAGAATCCTGTCTAGGAAGTCTGATGTTATGACAGCTGTACACTAATTTTCTTTCCAGATTTTAACATATGGAAAGAATTCCTGAATGAGTTTCTAGCTACACCAAGGAGTCAGTTGTTATAGCCTTGAAGCTAAGTGAGAATATACCTTCTAGCCACTCCCAAAATAGTTTACAAAACAGCTAGACCACCAAAAAGTGATAAAAGCCAAAATATCTTACAGAGATTTAATAATTTCTGAATTACTAAATTCAGTTGATTTTACTTGTGTTTTTCAAACACGTTCAGTTTTCTAGAAACTTAAGTTACTTGTACTAGTAGACTCAAGTCATGATAATTTAGCAATGAGAATTTGAATTAGTTATCTGAAGTTAGTTCAAAGGCTTTTAAAAGAATTCGAAAATTTCCTAAGCTAAAAGAGGAAGGTGGTTTTGAATTGATAATAAATTTAGTGTTTCACTATCTTTTTAACTGTTGGTTAAAGCAGCATGAAAGCTGTGAACCACTGTACGGTTAATAACCACAATTACTGCCTGCAAATAAATTTGGATTTACTCCAGCATTGGAGTGAAGGCTGTGGGTACCAGCTGTGGGGAAAAAAATGGACTGGCACTGTGCAATAGTTAAAAACTTATATAAATTCTATGAACTGAGCTAACATGAACACTCACTTAAATCTGGAAAACTTAATTGGAAATGAATAAGAATCTGCACTTAGGGTCCATGGTACCTCAGTCTCATGCCCAAATCCATGGAGAACCTCAATGAAGATAAAAAGTGAATCAAATTGCTTTGGCTTTCAGCTTAAAGTGGTAGAGAATATGGTACATTTCAATAGATATTTCTCATCTGTGGCTGCACTCTACCCACCTTCTCTTAGAGATCTGTTTTCTTAATGCAGAAGTTACCTAGAGACAGTTTTCAGCCTAGAAATCAAATGTGGCCATAAAAACTTCTCATGAATAAGCTCAATGCGTAACAGCCATTTTTCATGTGTTGAGGCTTGTACTAGTAGGATGTAAGAACGCAAAAAATTAATTTTTTTATTTATTTGCTGCTATGACATGCTGAGGAAATAGATAAATAGCTTGAGGTAAAGTAGGACTTTTCAGTCCACTTCTCCTAGGTGGAAATTAGATCTCCGCTTGTTACTTGAGCTGGACCATTCTTGTGTCATGGTCTTTGAATTTTTCTTCAGCTGACTTATCACCAAATGTCTAATAATCTTTCTCTGGCCAAAGATTGTTTAGAGAGAAAAACTGCTTTTCTTTAAAGACATTGAAGAATTCGATGCCTCCAAACACCTCTTGATGTTTATCCAAACCTGAGCCTTCATGATGGAAACCCTGGAGCAACAACTCCAGTGTCCTTTTGTATCACAACTTCGCTGCACTTACCTAGGTGTATCCCCACACTTCATCTTCTAGACTCTCCTCACTTTTACTAGCAATTTTTCCCGTGCATATGGCCATTTTGGGTCAGTTAATGGATCTTCCAAAGATTCTTCTATTGCTTTTCTTCTTCCTGACCACAGTTATTGTGTTCTTTGCAACCTACCCAGAAATCTAAAAGGCTGTAAAGATTGTGTGGGCTCTCTGCATATCCCAACTGCTGGGTGCCCCTTCCGTGCTGATCCCAGGGGATAATGTGAACCAAAGAACTGAAAGGTCTTATTCTTGCATAAGCAAGACATACGAGTTATTCATAGCTGAACTAGTGAACCCAGAACCCTTCATCTCTCTGGTGAAACTTGGATGCCTTCTGCAACAGAGATTGTGAGAGTGTCTCTTGAAAGCCATTCAATAAATTCCTTTGGATCAACTGTTACTTTTTAAAAGATACTTCTTGATGTTTTTCAGAAAAGGAAAGGATACAGCAGGAAATGCTTACAGATCTATTTTTTCAACTTCATTACAAAAGAGTAAATATACTGTTGAAAACCTGAAATATATTTAGTTGTATCAAACCACAAGAAATAAGCACACGCCTGCTACCTGCCAGGCTGAACTGTTTAACTGAAGTTATGAGTGCTGATCTCCAAGGGAGCATTTTTAGAGTTCATTATGCTGATATTTCTCTTCTCCAGGCAATGCTGGAATGGTTCACTTACCACTCCCTGTTTTTCAGTAAGTCTGAAAGCATGAAGACCACCAAAGCTTTGGTTCCTCTCTGAGAGCTGGCTCAGACTTCGGTATTATTTGCACCAGGGATTTTGGAAATATTTGTTATCTTCTCTTGGAAGTTTACTTTCCTCTTGATAATAACATTGGCTGGAAGAATGTGAGAACTGTAAGCTTATGATAATTAACTGATCAGTCTGGAGAATTTGCACAACCATGAAAAATGCAGCTTTCCATACACCTGGCTTAACTTTATTAGCCAATGTAGTATCTCATTTCCAGATTAACCATGCAGCCGTGTTCTGGAAACTCTCTGTAATAGGGAGAGGGAGAATATCTTACATGCTGAAGATCAGCTGTGTTGTGTTCTATTGGCAGTTTCTAGAACATTTGGGAATTAGTGAAAATATTGAGTACATTCTTTCCTAATGGACAGTCTGGACCTCCCGCAATCCTTTATAATTGTGGATCATATTTTTCTTCAAGCTAAAATTCATATTACTGTTCTCAGAAGTAAGTTGATGCCCACTTATTTGCTCTTTTGCATCATCTGTCTGAAATCACTGGACAATACGAGTGTTTAAAAAATGCTGTCAGTTGCTCTGATCTGAGGTCAGGATATCAGTCTTTTACAGACTAGGCTAAGCCCATCATAATTGCTCAGTGGGAGTGCCACTGTATCTACACTATCTAAGTACTGCAGATTAAAAACTGCAGCAGAGAGGATAGGAAGTGAGAGTCCTGTTTCCCTTTCAAGTGCCAGAGAACTACAAACAAGAAAAAGATCAGTTTGTTGCAGTGGAGTTGATAATGAACATCAGAGCTGGAGTCAGCAAGAAACTGGGGTAGGACAACTGTCGGGGCTCATAACCCATGTGCACTTGTGATATAAATGTTCTCTTAGTCATAAACATCCTTTCCCAGGATCTTTAAGCACCAGTATTAATGAAACTCAAAGTATTTCTTGTGCTCTACTGGACAGACAGAGGCTTCTGGCCATTTTTACCTGTGTAGCTATATTATGTATATATGTATCTGTGTAATATTTGTGTTATGCTGGTGGTAGACAAACACGGGATGGGAAGGAATTTCCAGTCTCAGCATGTCCAATCCTCTGCTAGTTACGGCTTTGGACAACCCTGTTGATACATTCATCCTATTCCATTTTAAAATAGATTGTTTGCATTCTTTGTGCCTAGGTGAGTCTGTTCCAGAAATGTATTCGTGTGATGGTTAAAAACCAGTCTTCCAGTTGCCAGCATAGACATATTCCTGGCCAGTGTAATGACTGATCAGTATCTGCTGGCCTTGGCCATTGCTTAAGTAGCTCTAGCTCCCAACTACATCTTGTCAACTCGTTCTCCACACTTCCACACTTTTCTTTCATGCTTCCAACTCATGAATCACAGCTTATAGAAAGAATGGTTCCTACAGGTCACTGAAATTTTCTTCCATGTGATTTCATTCTAGGACTGTGCTTTCATCTTCAAGTCATCCACATCTCCTTTATGTTATGCTTCTAATTAATGCTCTGTATTAACTTTGAATGATTAGAGTATTTAATTGGAGTACTTCCTATTGTACTTTCTTTGCTGAGACAAATAATGAAAATATCAAATAAAATTAATCCCCAAACCCACCTTGGGCAAAATCTATGATCTAGCCTTCCCCAGGCCTAAGAGTTCATTCAGACAAATCTATTCTTATCCTACCTGCTAGCCAGTTCTGTCTTGTTTTAATTCCTGTCCTTTCCATTTTGGCTAACAATTTCCCTTGGGATATTATAAAAGTTTCTTGTTTCTTTTTTCTTGTTTTTTTTTAAACTAACTTACCAGAAAGTTAGATTTATCCTATATTTTTGTCTTTAAAACGATCTTTTATTAAAGGTAGATGTCAGATTAGTTTGACACAACCTGCTTACCCCATAATGTATGTGTGTAATATTCCATTTACCTCCATATTTTTGATTTTTCTTTCCTTGAATTGACTATGAAAGCCTAAGGTTACTACACAGGTTACAGATCTGTATTTCCCAACATTAGATTACCTCAACATTCTTGTTCTTTCTTTAGACATAGTTATTGGATATTATTCACCAGCTGTATAGCCTCATCCTCTTTTCCCCATCATCACTTGAATAATTTATTAAAATCCTTGCTCCTGAGTTTCAATTTCATATGTCAGGTTTTATATGTTGAGAGCCGAAGTTTAGTCCTCTGCTGAGCTGCTTGAGTGCATCATGGCTTGCACCCACCTGAGACATGGTCATTTCCTGGTCATTAATTGTGGTCCTGCCTTACTCAGCCTTGTTGATTACAGACATATTTCAGCCTGGTTCAGCCAAGCCCTATGGGACTGGCATTACCATGGCCTTTAGAGTCAGAATCTGTTTGTTGTAGTGAATGTTTGGTGATGTGGTAAGTGGATCAGGTGAAGTCAGGGATACCAGGAAAGACACACAGCTACTAACTGTTAATCAAGCATCTTACCTTAGCTGAGACACACCCAGGTGCAATCTGACAAAACTTGTGACTTCATCTCTCGCCCTCTCTCTCCTACAGCCAAGGGTAGTTATCAAGTAGTGCACAGAGCTGCTGCTCCTCACAGATCTGAAAATGGTGCCCTGCAGTGGTTTTAGTTTTTCTTCGAGTGAGGGACTGAGTACATCTAATTTTTCTGTGTTGTCTTCTCATGTAGATGTAGAAGGAATTTTTTATTCAATTTGTCATTGTCTTTGGAGTGGCAGGTGGAAACACACCTTCTTGCCATAGTTTGAAAAAAGAAGTGGTTACACTACCTACACAGTGCTTGACATTTGATAACACTTGACATGCTTGTGATGGTTATTTGGCATTTTTGTAAATCAGTGAGAACAGTCTGAAACGGAACAAGTTCCGATGCATTATGAAAAGAGAATCATGAATAAAGGAACAGGATCCTCAGCTCTCTTCTCATGATGATTTTGCCTTTGCAGGGAGCAGCTAAACTGGTAAGAGCATCTCTGACTTGAAAGTAATTAAGGCTTCTTCGTTAATTAAACAGAAGAAGAGAGATAAGTGACATTTGCATTTGCTGATGGCTTCTTTATGGTAAATGAATTGCCGGATGGTCGATGTTGATGTTTTCCAGTTGATTTCCTTTGGATTCTTGGCTGGGATTTTAGCAGAGATTATTATTGTCTCACACGTCTGCGAGAGGATGCATTTGCATTGTACCTCACTGCTCACAAGCACATGAATAACTTCCACATTCACCACTTGCACGTGTATCACGGCATCAACATGGGAAGAGCCATTCCCGTAGGCAAACAGAGCTCTTGGATATGCTGCATGTGTTTGTTTTTCAAACCGACTGTCCCATCTGTGTGCTCTGTGCCTACTTTTAATTGAATGTTGAGCAGTGAGGAACTTTGTATAAGAAGTATGCTTTCTCTCAGTTTTTAGTGGTTGCACTATAACTTCTCTTGAATGATTGAGTCACCTGCCTGACAGCAAGACACAATGGCATTCTTTGGTGGTGCTGTTGGTAGCTAAAGGTGCTGAGTGGGTTCTTAGTGGCTCATTGCTAGAAACCAAGAAAAATGTTTAGTATGCATTTCATGTGATGTAGTTTAAGCTTTTCCCATAGAGGCACTCTTTCAGCCCTGTGCTTTTCTGGGAATTCTAGCATATATCTGCTGTTGCTACTCTTCTTATTTGCAACAAGCTGATTGTATTGGGTTTGTGTGGCAAGTTTTTGATAGCAGAGGGCTACAGGGGTGGCTTCTGTGAGAAGCTTCTAGCAGCTTCCCAGTGCCAGCTGGCTCCAGTATGGACTCACCACTGGCCGTGGCCGAGCCCATCAGCAATGGTGGTGGCTCCTCTGGGATAACATATTTAAGGAGAGGAAAAAAACCTGTATGATTGCAGCTGGAGAGAAGAGTGAGAATATCTGAGAAAAACAACTCTGCAGACACCAACGTCAGTGAAGAAGGAAGGGCTGGGACGTGCTCTGGGTGCTGGAGCAGACCTTGCAGCCCTTGGTGCAGGGCATGGTGAGGTAGCTGTTCCCTTGCAGCTCATGGAGATCCATAGGAGAGCAGAGAGCCACCTGCAGCCTGTGGAAGACCCACACCAGAGCAGATGGATGCCTGAAGGAGGCTTTGACCCCATGGGAAGCCCACGCTGGAGCAGGTTTGCTGGCTGGATTTGTGACCCTGCAGGGGACCCACCCTGGAGCAGTTTGTTCCAGAGGGCCTGCACCCTGTGTGAGGCACCCACGCTGAAGCAGTTCATGAAGAACTGTGGCCCATGGGAGGGAGTCATGCTGGAAAAGTTCAAGGAGGACTGTCTCCCATGGGATAACACAACACCAGAGCATGGGAAGAGTGTGAGGACCCCTCCCCATGAGAAGGAAAGAGCAGCAGAAACAATGTGTGATAAACTGACCACAAACCCCCGTTCCCAGATGCCCTGTGCTGCTCAGGGGAAGGAGGGAGAGAAAACAGTGAATAAAGTTTAGTCTAGGAAAAAGAGAGGGGTTGGGAGAAGGTGTTTTTAAGATTTGGGTTTATTTCTCATTATCCTACTCTGATTTGATTAGTAATAAATTAAACTGATTTTCCCAAGTCGAGTCTGTTTTACTTGTGAGGGTGACTGGTGAATGATCTCTCTCTGTGCTTATCTCAACCCATGACCCTTTCAGAATATTTGTCTCCCCCGCCCAGCTGAGGAGGGGAGAGATAAAGCTGCTTTGGTGGACACTTGGTGTCCAGCCAGTGTCAACCCACCACACTGACTTAGTATTTTTGTGTCTGGAGACACTCCTGTTTGCTAGACTGGAAAAAAGTATCTGCTTCAGACATTCCTGTACCCCGGCTAGAAGTGATAAACATTTCAACTCACCAAGCATGATTGTGTGTGTGTGTGTAAACAGGACAGAGAGGTATACTGCAGCAGAGAAAAATATTGTTAAAATATTTAAACCATGTTTTGTTTAATTCATTGTTATCAGTCCCATTATTCTTCCAGACAGGTTTTTCACAAGTATGTCAGTAAAATAAATCAAATGTGCTACTGTAATGGAGCTGTATAGGCAGATTTAGCCACGATACACTCACCATTTACTATGCTGGAAAGCCTCTCAAGCAATGATTTCAGTGAAGTATTCCATGTTTTCTTTAAGTAGAGAGAAACATAATTCTAGTGACATCAGAGATCTTTTGTTGGTTTTGTTTTTGTTTTTAATAATGATTTTAAAAAAGCCTGGAAGTGCTGGTTTGATGTTGATTTTTAGGAACATATATCTCCTTGCATACTTTTCCATCCTCATTCCCAGCAAAGAACCAGAATATTATATACTGGAACAAATTTGTACTTGCACAGTGATAACATTTTTAAAAATTCTGTGCATACTCTCTAGAGTTTTATTGCAAGTTTTCCCTGAAAGAATAGTGGTTACCCAGCCTATAAGATAAGACTTTCACATTACTATTTGTGAACATCTTTGATAGTATGAATTTCATTGTAGAGCTAAATCCAAATTTGAATGTTTAAAGAAAATACATTTTGTAGGGTTTGGCTTTGCCACTCCCCTTCCACTTAGTACTGGAAGTAGAAAGAATTTCAGTATTAAAGTTCTTGCTGTGTTTATATCCTTAAGGTTTGCCTTTATAAGTACCCATTCTCTAGGGTAATACTACTTTTTTTTTGTTTTAGTTTTGGTTTGGTTTTGATTTTTTTTTTTTGGTATGAGGTTTTTTGGTTTGTTGGGTGTTTTTTGTTGTTGTTGGGTTGGGGTTTTTTTTGTTTTTTGGGGGGGTTTGTTTGTTTGTTTGGGGTTTTTTGGGTTTTTTTTGTTGTTTGGGTTTTTTTTTTTTTTTTTTTGTGAACTCTGCAGATCCAAAGGAAGTCCCCTTCCACAGCAAAAGAAAGAACAGGAGACAGGATATGGATGCTAAACTGATCAACAACCCATACATCCTTCCTTCCTTCCTTCCCCATGTTAGTTCTGCATACAATGTAGGATGCAGTAGGATGTCTTTTTTCACCTTGGATTCTTTCCGTGTAACTTTTTTTAGGTTTTGCTATTTAAAATAACCTTTACTGCTGCTTCTCCATCGTCAGCAACTCAGTCTGCCAACAGCAAATGCTATAAAAATGGGCAACACTGTATAGACCTACCTCTGACAGTCCTATAGACTACAAAGGAATAACAAAATGATGGTGAAGGCAGGAAAAGATGGGTCATCTGGAAAAAGCGATATAATATTCTATTTGCCTGCTTTGGGTGTTGTTATCCCGATTTCTTCTGTTTATGTTGTCTGCTGATTGTTTTACCCTATTTTCCTCTTCCCAAATTTATGCTCTCTCTTCATTGCTTGTGTAGGTTAGTTTTACTCCTTTGTAAAGGAAAAAGATGTTTAATGATCACTTTGTAAAATTAGGGAAATAGGGGTTTTTTTTCTCACTAGCTAGCTGCCTGAGATCAGACTCTAGATTTTTTATGCCATTGCAAAATGTATCTCAGGTGCCTGCTGTTGGGAGAGGAGAAGGGCTTTAAAACCCGAAGGGCAAGTAAAAAGAGCTCAACTGGTAAACAATAGGAAATAATATCCTTGGCATCACCTTGCCTTGAAAAAAATGTTGTTTAAAAGTCAATTTAAGTTTCAGGGGTTGGCTTGCCCAGGAGTTGACAATGGTGGAAGTCAACAGGCATTCCTGTGTACTCATATACAGCAGAGAGCCTCAAAATTACTTTAAAAGTCTAGAAGGAAGGAGAAAATTATTCAGGCTTGGTGGAAGAAGACAGGTAAAAGCATAATAAAATGAATAGACAGGACAGACTTTTTCTTAAAGTCTTAAAGATGATGGATGGCTGGAGTGGAGTTGTATAAAATGAGTTTTTTCTGCAAAAGTGGTAACTCTTGGGGTACTGCATGTTACATAGACTCTGACATATCAGGAGCTACACTTGACTCTGGGAGGAGAAGGTGAAAAAGCTTGAGGGGAGAGCAGTGATGAGACCATGTTTCTGAAAGGATAGGGAAATGAGAAAATGGTCAAGTCTTTGGCATCTGGGTAGAAAATATCAGCCTCGTTGCCAAGCTTGACCTGGGCACCTTAGTAACATATAGAAAAATCCAAGCTGACAATGTGCTGAGTTATTTGCATGTCTTTCTCTGACTTGCCTCTGGAGTCTGTCAGCCATGTTTTGTCTTACCAGGAAGGCTCCTTGTGGGTTGCAAGGTTCTCTTTTGGGCCTAAAATTCCCATTTTCCTCCCTGCTTCAGTCCATGTTGGTCAATTCTTTCTGAGAGGAGCTGGTCCTGCTCTACAGGGACAGGACAACAGCAACACCCAGGCAGCTAAATTCCATTGTCCTACCTAATTTCTTTATTGCAAGCTGTCATGATTTTACTTCAAGATGGGTGGTATTTATTTTAATTACCATTTCAGTTGCTGGTGTCAGCGATTAAATAAGAATCTTACCTTTCACTTAAATCTCCAGCATTTGTAGGTGTTGAGAAAGAGTTTGAAAATCTGGTAATGTGGTGTGAATTATACTCTAGAGGCTTAAAGGCTAGGAAACAAAGCAGCAAATTTTAACCCTCCCTTTATTTTATTGCTGTTTTACCATCTGAGGTTGCTGACTCTTTTTTTTCCCTTTTCTTTTCTTTTTTTTTTTTTTTTTTGCGGTTGCTTTATAATTTTCAGCTACATGGATTGATAATACTGCAGATCAAAAATCACTTCTTCACTTCTAGGATTTTTAATTAGAATTTCCATGTGAACATCTCTGCAGATTTTCAGCAGACAATTGAGGAAATATAAAGAGAAAGAACATTTTTATGTGAATGTTCCGCATTGTTGGATAGCTCCTGAGTTTAAATATAAATGTTGCTGAAAGCTACAGTCTGTCAGTGAGTAGAGCAGGGCAGTGAATGCTGCCTCTGGTTTTTGCATTATGCCAGCTACTGCGTAGATGGACTCCAAACTGAGTAAAACTGGTAAACTATTTGTAAGAAGAAGGGATTGTGTCTGTACTATGGATTATGGTGCTTGTTCCAGGGCAATATTCTCTTTTCTTCTTAAATCTTTAAAGGATTCAGGACTAAGTTGTGTCGAACAATGGTGTGCTCATCCAAGGAGAACTGCTGAGTGCATTTAATAATCTTCACTGGTTGTCTCAGCACAGAGTGTGCTGATTATAGATAGTGCTGCCTTCAAAAGCATGCTGTTAGCAAGAGCGTGAGGTTTATTTTGGTAGATCAGATATGCACATTGCTTCAGACAGTCTCAGATGTCCAGCTGCTGGTTGGAAAGCAGAGTTTCAGGCATAGTTGCTCCTTGCTTTGACCTCTCTCATTGTTTTCTGAGGGGTGGGGAGGATTGCAAATTTTGTATCCCTTCTGGACATGGCACTTAGTGTCCTGGTCTAGTTGACATGGTGGTGTTAGGTCATAGGTTGGACTCAATGGTCTCAGAGGCTTTTTCCAACCTAATTGATTCTGTGACTCTCTCTCCTGGTGTAAGGTACTAGACACTGAAAGTGTTGGCAGGTAAGAGCAAATACTTTTCCTGTTTCTGTTCTATAACCCTCTAATTTATTTATGTGTTTTATTTCAAATGCAGACTTTAGTAATGTGCCTGATGTCACATCCAGTTTGAAAAGGAGCAGTACTGATGGCACTTTGGACCAAGTGCCACACAGGGAGAAGACTGATCCACCTTTCAGGGTAAGAACATGCTTGACAAAACAATCCTTATGAACCAAAAGACAGTATTGTAGTGTTAATGCTCTGCATTTTGTTGGAAAGAATTTAACATGTGGCATTAATTTGAAACATTTTGTGTGCATTTTAGCTGTACTCGATGTTTTACTATCTTGAGGTTACCCTGACAGGTCAGCATATACAGCACAGCTGCTGCATCTGCAGGAGCAGTATGATGGGGGCAAATGGCAAACAGGTGGAGACTTGTCAAATTCATTTTTCTGTGTGGCTTGAACCCAGTTCCAGCAGAGAACAGTAAAGCTGCTACAGCTTTCTAATTGATTCAGCTTGTTTTGTCTTTTCTTTTTGCTGATATTTCCAGGGCTTGCTGTTAATATTGCAGTGACCATAGCAATACTATGTCTGTAGTTTTAAACTGGACTGCAGACTTGGAGAGGTGCAGTGTTTGAGAGACAGTGATTGCCACTCTCTTTTATGTGTCTGCAGTTGCTGTTTGACTTTGGCTGGACTAATGGTTGTCCTTCTCTCAGCCAGGACTTTGGGGGCTGAGGCAGGAATACCCATAATTAGTGTCCACCTTCAAATGCACTGGTCTCCGAAGAGCAGCTTTTTGTCCATTTTGCTCTGAATCAGGCAAATTGCAACCTGTGTCCAATTCAAGTGCATACTGTTTTGAACCTCCCAACTGCAAGTGTGGGTAGTGTTTTTGTGTTGGTGGCCATGATATTACCTGGCATTGCCATTCTGACAACAGAAATGTGTTTTTAAATTCTCTTGATGAGTTGGTTGTATCTTCAAGCAAATTTGTCATAACACTTTTGTTAGCACTCTTGCATAACAGGAATGACGTAAGAGTTTTTATGGTTCTGGAATATATTACTGTCTTGTGCTAGGTTGTATGAAAAATTGGTAGAGATGAGACAGAATGTAAAAACTCAGAAGACTGTAATAGGGAAGATACAATGTGCCTCTAACCATACTGAGAGGAGCTGTTAATCTTACTTTATTAATTACTTTGTATCCTTCTTCAGTCTTTTATAGGTGATTTTATGTCCTTTCCCTAGAGAATAAAGAGAAGCCCAGTAATTGTGGGTCTTCAGCCCATCTCCTGCTGCACAAGGAGATTCCCACAGAGATGATCTATCCTGTGTAACAATTGCTTATGCTTCCCGAAAGTCTTTGCAACCAGACAAGAACGAACTGGATTTTCTCCCCTTAGGACACATTGTTCCACTGAAAGGAGTATAGTAGATTTCTCTGCTCTGCTGTTTTAGGACTTCTGCTTGGTTTTAGGGGTGGAGATCTTAGTGGGAGCACAGCAGAAGTGACCCCAAGGCTTGGGATGCTTTGATGGCTGGTTGCGCCAGGCCAGGCTCCCCTGGGTGCCTTAGGGTGCCCTGCTCCCCCGGAGTATGCACTGTCCCCCATGCACTCTGTGGACATAAATGCTGACCTTCTGTCCTGCTGGAGGGGAGGAGATTCTGGGGCATCAGCTTTGCTTTAGCAGAAGAACAAAGCCAATCCTGATGTCCTGTGTCAAATACACCAGGTGCCAGAAAATAAGGGAGAGTTTCAGGGGTTTAAATACAGAGACAACAATTGATGTACACTAGTTGTTGCTCTTAATGCACTCAATTTGCTCCAATGCTCTGAATTACATGCTGCAATTAAAGCTCAAAAAAAGAGGGGAAAATGGACAGGTCTGCTCCCTGCCCTCCTTCCAGCCTCAAATCTGTCAGATTCAGCAGTTATTAGGGCTTTTGCATGATTTGCTGAAGTAATTGCCCATTCTGTGTTGCAGTTTACTTCTTGAACTGACATGCAGGTCTGCTAGTGTCATTTTAAAAATTATCTGAGGCTGTCCTAGTTTTGTAGGTAGAAGGGTGGAAAACAGCCTGGCAATCAAAGGCAGTCTGATTTGGACTGCAGCTGTAAACGAGTCCGTGACAGCTCTACAATTTCTGCAAATGGTTTGTAATTGATTGCTGTCTTTCTGTTGGAGGGTGCCTATTACTGTCAGAGCTTTTTGTCTGACCCTTTTGATATCTCCAATTGATGTAGAAGTAAAGAAAACCCAAACCTAACAGTTAAGTTCAGGTGGTGTATATTGTATGTGCTTTTGTGATTGTGTGTAACAGGAATTAAAATGATTTCTGTTTTTATAGCTGTGATTCAGGACTGCTCACCAGATGAACAATAACTATTGCTAATAAAAGCTAGTTTGAGGAAATTGTGCAGTCTTGAAAAGCCTAGCATCTGGATTTGGGTTTGTGGATTTTTTTTCCTTTGCCTTCTGTTTCCTGCATGTGCTGGCTTGACCTCCCACGCCTGTGGGACACCATTAGTGCAGTAGGCAAGTAGGCGATGCTGCAGAGGTATGGGGGAGAGGAGCTCTCTAAGTAGAGCTCTGTGGAGGAGACACTGGTGGTGCTGATAGGTTCTGAGCACAGCCTGGAACAACAGGCAGTTTGGGATTATTTCAAGGGAGACACAGCTAGAGATGCTCACTTTCCAGTTGACAGCAACTGTAGATGTAATTGTTTGGCTCTGAGGGAGCAGGCTCCTTTGAAGTTTGGTTGATTTTTGTCCCGTAACATGTAAGTAAATAAAAAACAGTCTTAAAGCTCTGGATTTAATGGTTGCATGTCTGATTTCTGGAATTTGTGTTTTTTGTTTGGAGCATTTTTGTTTGTCTGTTTTTCACCATTTTGTTCATCTCATACCAAGCAAAATTAGGCATCATCTTAACTGAAAGTACAGTGAGGCATTTCAGAAGTGCCTAGTAATCTCAAAGAAATAAGTCTTTTGTTGCATGTGTACTACATTCAAATGCACCTTCATTCAGTCTGTCATTCATTGATTTTTTTTTTGTCGACTGAGAAATGAATGTATTTAGGATAGTTACATGTTTGTCTTTCATCTGAGAGCTAACAAATCAATTAGGAGGGCAAGAGAGGGTAGTGTTGTTCCAGAAATGGAAGCTATTCCTTAAGTTATAAAATATTATTAAAAATACATGGATATCAAGAACTATCCATTCCAGATGCTCATTAGTTCTGACAGCTCTGTATTTTCTGGGATACCTCATTTGTACTTTAATACCTCTAACCTTATTTTCAATTTTATTTATTGATAGGGATAGATATTATACTTCTAACACATTTTGCTGCAGTACATTTTCAAACTGTGCTAAAATACTGTTTATGTGGCAATAGCATGTTGTCCTTGCTTCTCTTGGTTCCTGAGTATGTAGGTGTTCTGTTGACAGAAGAATATGTGACCTCAGAAAATCTGGGAACTGAGCATGCCTGTCGGTATAATTAAGTTTAGTTGTGTTTAATAATTTTGAGAACTAATTGTCTGTGCTCCTGGTACTCAGTTAAATCCTGGTGTGTTGGCAGTTGCCAAGAATCAAGCTCTCTGTACATCGAAGTAGCATGAAGCTGAGTGAACAAAAGATGCAGCTTTTCCTTTAGCTACTTGTGATTTCTAACTGCAGACTATATTGGCTAGAAATGTTTTCTCTAGCCCCCCGTTTATTTTAGGATGAAGTTTAGTAGTCTGTTACTAACTTGCTTATCTCTACTTTGTACTTTCAGTGTATTAAAAATAACCTTTTATGAAACATATCTAGAAGGGGAAATTTTACTATTTCATTACCTATTATTTTAAGGTCTCTAGAAAGACTGCTGTGATCTGACTTTTGGTTGCTCTGAATCTTTTGAGTGTCATCAGAGACACGCATTTCTGAAATCGTATTAAATTCTAACAGACATAAAGAAGTAACTTCGTATAAATTCATGTGTGAGAAGGGGAAGATGTGTTTTCACTTTAAGTATTTTACAGATCATAAGAAAAAACCTTAGGGTATACTCTCTGCAAATATTTCACATAACTTCATTATATCCTCAGCTGTATCTTAGACATCTTTAAGAAACTCAAGAAACCCAGTAAAAATAGCTAGTGTGATGGCTTTTAATCATTATAGAAATAGTCAATGCAGAGTGGTTTTATGGTCGCATCTTCAAAAATTAATGTTGCGGGTTCAGAAATGGAAGCTGCTGTGTGAGAAACTTTGAATGTTAACAAGAATTTGCTTTCTAAAGAATGGCCAACTGGTTTCATTTTGTAATGCTTTTGAAATGGTGCTGTATTTCTTTCAAACAATGAAGTAAAATTGATCCTGGGAATAAGGTGAATACAGAACTTGAGGAAATTGCTGTTGCCTCTTGAAACAGTCACTTTACTCTCAGCACTGGTTATTGACCATATATGAATGTGTGTATATGAGGACAAATCTATCCCCATCACCTCTTAATAAAAAATAAATTAAAAAAATCTATACACTGCAGAGATGGAAAACTAACTTTTTTTTTTTTCCTTGAGAATACCATTCTTCTTGCAATGAACAGAAGTTACAGTTAAAAATCCTTGAACACCTTTCCCTAGCTTGAGCTTATTTAGATTATCTCAACTAATTAATCTTCCCCTCCTGTTTGCTGACCATGTTCACTTTCCCTTCATCTGATAAGGAAATGAGAATTCGTGGCAAGTCTGATCAGCAGAGTTCATGGCACCTTTAGCAAAAACAAATCTGCATCTCCTGCAGGAGGGAGCATTTTCATCAAATGCTTTCAGCTTTTCATGGGGATTAGGTCCAGGTTAATATGATGGC
Organism: Oreocharis arfaki; assembly: GCA_013398015.1. NCBI lineage: Eukaryota > Metazoa > Chordata > Aves > Passeriformes > Paramythiidae > Oreocharis > Oreocharis arfaki. The sequence goes on along the minus strand of VZRR01003977.1, from coordinate 553,953 downwards.
CCTACTTGAAATGCCCATTTTTACAGATAAAGTGGACAAGAAGAAGGTGGAAAAAATATGTCCTTGTGTGTTTCAGAAGTCTGATTTTTGGATGCTCAAGTTTCCTATGTAGTATAAAATCATCCTTCCAGTGTTTTTGCAGCCTGTGTATTCTGTTTATTGTGATGCCGATTGTGGACATTCTTCCACTTGCCAGTGCAGTGAGAAGTACGTTTCCATGAAGTTGGCATGTCTGGGACCATGGTGAGAAATCTGGTTTTTGGTCTCCCTGCACACAGTGCTACTTTTTGTGCTCAAGGAGCCAACATGCACATATGCCTGACTTGGGCAACTGTTCAGGTTTTTTTTGTAGCCAATATGAAGTACATGTGCAATTGAGCAGCTCATTTCCATATCTGATGGTGCCCCGGAGGTGTGAATGCAGTCAAAAGCAAACCCATTTTCCAAGTTCTACATCATGCAGCTACCTTAGGAAGCTTCCCAAAACAGTGCTTTCAGCAGATGCAAAATACATGTGTTGGGATTTCAAAAAGGAAATCCCTGTTACCTATTAGCTGATTTCACAGAGCTGTTTCTGTAATGAAAATCTGCGAGTATTGTAAAGAGTTTGCTGCATTTTGTGATTTTGGCCTCTTGTATATACAATATAGCCACCACTGGAGGGGTGGTTTTCATAAGTTGAAGAAATTAGTATTTTGTCTTCAAAATCTCTAAAGCTGATTTCAAAACCCCTTCACCAGTAGTAGGACCACAGCCATCAACCTCTCATGCAGAGTAATTTACAGGTAAAAATCCTGAGGTACAACATACATTGAGGTCTAGGTTCAAACCTGGATGAGAGAAAATGTATTTCATTGCTGGTCTGCCTGAATGCTCAGCTGTTAGAGAAAAAAAAGCATGGCTTGATTTTTGGGGAGAGGAAGGAGGCAACTGTGGTAGTTGCCATGGAATGGTAGGGGTGGAAAGTAGTTAGTAATCATTACTCATACAACTTCAGTCCAATCCCAACAGAAAATTCATGCAATTGTTCAATGTTTGTGGAAAATTTGAATGGTATTTTATCTTCCAGAAGAATGCAAGTGGATGCTAGGAATGATGTATTCCTATGATTTATTATGTAGAAAGCATTGTACATTGTGATCTGTAGCAGATGTGCTGTGGAGTAGGTCAGGGCGCTGTCATTCAAAACACACCCAACTGCCTTTTACTGCTGCTGTCAGTAAATGTAATCCTATTTATTATATGGATCATATGTATTATATATAATATATTTGTGGTGGCTCATTGATTTATTTTGATCTGGTGATGACACTCATCACTCTCAGAGATGAGTATGGGATCACCAGTCTGACTACGTGTATATAAGCAGCGTGTATGAAATAATTTTGTTAAGCAGACCTTAAAAATCAAAAATCTTGGAAAGGAAATGTTAGTACTAGCCAAGTAAACACCAGTTGTTGAGCTCCATTGAAAGAAAGCCAAGCAGCAATGACCAGAAGCTCAGCAGAGCCCCAAACCCACTTCTTGCATGGAGGCAATTCCAACTGAATGTCGTGATGGCTTCTCATTAGCTCTGTTTTGCATGGCCCAGGCATTTCCCACTTGGGCAGCACATCATTAATTGCAGGAGAGCTACTTGCCTGAAGGTTTATTCAGCATCCATAGGATATTAAGGGTTTTTCCTTTATTTTAATCATGAAAACGTCTCTTTAGCAGTTGATGAGATCCAAAAGCTTGGGGAGTAGTCTGCAATTAACATCTTTTTTTTTTTTTTCTTTGTAAGAGGGGGATTAACAACATGGTACTCTCAAAACCATGTATAGCCTCTGCAATCCAAGTGTCATTTTCTTCCAGATGTGACATGCGTTTAGGGAATCGCAGAGCTAACGTGGGAAAGTAGCATGTTTCTCAGCAGTGGTTTCCTCGATTCATTTGTGCCTGGAGGGGACAATTCTGCATTGAAAGCATGACAAGCCTGTGGGAAGTTCTGCTAATTATTGTGCTTCCCTTGCAGATAGCCCAGCCTATGGTGTCCCCTACCAGAGTTTGTACCTCCAGCAGCATGGAGCTGCTGCCGGACCCCTGCTATCTTCATGTGCCTTTTGAGAAGGGTATCAGTGAAACTGTAGCCTGTTAGACATTCATAAGAATTTTGCTAATTAATCTAGGTTTCAGTATATTAATCAATTTCTCGGAGAAGGCACCAGAACTGGTAGACTATAGGTTACAGAAGGCCTGCTGTAAACCTATCAGTGAGTACTACTGCCCTGTCCTGGATTTCACTTTGTTGTGTTGATCCTGCAGTTCTGCATCCTCTATGGATAGCCCAAAATTCAAATGTAGGAGTTGTGAGTCTTGGCTAACACAGTGAAGGAGCTTCAAAACCACAAAGCTTAAAGCATGAGAAGTGCTGTATCTAATGTGAACCTGTAACCCAGGTCAGGCTGCAGATGGAGACCTGCTTGCATAGTTACTGCTAGGGAGGCACAAGCATGGTAGCAAAGAAAACTGAAGGGTCTGCACAGTATGTGCAATTCTTGCATGCAGAGGTGTGACCTTGTGGTGCTTTGTTTTGTGCTATTACATTGAGTCCCTACGGCTTGGGGGGAGGGTGTATTTGTTGTCTTTCCTCCAGCTGAAGGAAACGTCCTCTCGAAAGTACTGAGCTTTTGGTGTAAAACTTGCAGATGGTTTCGATCAGGAGAAGAAATTGTGTTGTGTTGATGCTTGCAAATGAAGGAAGCCAGTGGGAGATGACTTACAACACAGCTTTTCTTTGTAGTCATCTGAGAAAAATCCATAAGGCTTACCTGCAGATGGAAAGGGAAGCATATGACAACAGCTCTGAATCATTGCAACAGGATATGGTTAGCAGTGTCTCTGGAGACGCCCATGACTTCATTGATGAAGGGCAGGAAGCTGCCTGGGAGCCCACCCCCCTGCGCCTCCAAAAGCAACCCTTGTCACCTGCAGTGCAGGATATGACGGCAGCGTTTCACTTTGCAGTGAAAGGCAGAGATATCTAATCACGCTTCTGACAGACCTAGGGAACTGGGCAACATTTCTGCCAGCTGCAGAATATTGGTAGTTTGTTTGTTTTTTAAAAAAAATCGAGATACTGTTCAGTTACAGTGCTGACAGTAACATATATGTTTTTTCCTTGGGATGCAAAAGCATCCAAGCCCAATTTTAGTGCATGCCAAGGTATGTGATGTGCCCTGCAGTCACCCGTAGCACACAAAGTCCCTTTAAAGTTGCACAAAGTTTCAGTATAGAATTTCAGACAAATACTGCATCCTGGATACCGTCATAACTTCAATGAGGCTTTGATTCCTATTTTTCTCTGTGAGGAACATGTAATGACAAAGGTAGACCTGAAGTACTGAACTGAAAAACTTCTGCTACCTGCAGCAAATTCTGCAAAATAAAAGATAACAAAAAGGCACGTGAAAGAATGGAAGAGGCAGAAGAATTGGAAAAAGAAAAAAAAAAAGTGAGGGGTCAGTTGAGTCAGATGCACAGGGAGGTTCCACCAGATTTTCATGTTTTGTTACCTGTTGTCTCTTGTTAACATATTGTGAGCAGACATAGACTTCCTCTCACATGATGATCATTTCCTTCTGAGACAGCAGAATCCTGCTGTAGTGCCTAAACAAAGCCTTGCCAAAACCAGGGGAGAGGTTGGTGTAGAGTTCAGAGAATCTGTATTTGTCTCTACAGGGGAGTTACTGTGTCTTTTAACATTTGGAATGCGAAATGCTGGCTACTAACAAGAACAGATACGAGTTGCCTTCTCTGTCTCCAAAGGTGGCACACTGCAAAACTATATTGTGAAACATGAATGCAACTGCAAAGATAATGTCTCAGTGGTTGCCATAGTTTCTAATTCAATACTTGAGAAAAGTTTTTGCATTCAGCACAAAACAATTTGAGTGAGAATGTTACAAATGACATTTAAGATGCTTGAAATTAGAAATAAAACAAGAATTAATTTAAAAAATTTGGAATGCTAACTAATTTTTTGTATCACTGGAATTAAAGCAAGTATCTTCGCTGTGGTCAATTATGCTTTGAAAACACATTTTGACGGCATTTAAAAACCATGTTATTAGTATAATAAGCATGACAGGAAAATATGCAGAAAAATCATCCACCCACAGTTATAAAACATAAAAAACAGACTCCATCTAGATCAGTGTAGAGATCTGGAGCTGAGCTGTATTAATCCTGAACTTATAATGCTTAGAGACCACTAACATCACAGAGCTCCTGTTAGTGCAGGGTATGTAAGTACATGTTGTATATTTTTATATATATGTGTGTGTGTGTGTGTCTATGTATGTTGTGTATATGAATTATGTTTCTGTGTTACGAGTGGTCCAGACTGATACTACATAGTGCTCAGGATTGTTCTGGAGGCAAGCCACTGTTTCCTTTCATTCAAAGTGTACACTGATGGAGCAAAATTAGCCTTTTACCTCCATGCATTAAGGGCAAAAGCAGGATGGGAAATGAACTGGATGCAGATAAGCACACCTACACGTATCGGGACAATAGAGGGAAGCCTGTATTTTGAAGGATGTCACTGTTATTGTAACTATCAAGCCTGGTGCCACTGAAATGGAAAGATGAAAACCAGATGTCGGTAAAGGGAATGTGCGTTATTCAAAGTGCACAGGAACAAACAACAGGGCTATGTCATTTTTCCAGTGATCTTAAAAATATTTCGCAGTGATGGATTATTTCACTTGTTTTTGAAAAGTGCTTGAGTGCTGCTTGTGTGCTTCTAGAGAAAAAGAAAGGCTAAATGAAAAGCATTCATTCATTTGCTTTGCTTTAGTTTGTGTTGTTCCGTTCTTTGATTTGTCCAAGTCCCTCAATAGGAGTTGGAAAGATTACTGAAACATAATTGTCTTTTTTCTAATGAATACACATTAAAAAAAAGCTGTTAATTGGTAACATCTTTTAGCTGGCATATGGCTAGCTAATAATGCAGGCTTAATTAGCAAATCTGGGGAAGAATAACTTCCTAATATGGAATTAAAAAGGCCTGTCATTGTTTTTCATCAAGATTGATGATATTGCTTGGACATGAAATTTAGCAACCTTTTTTTTTTCTTGTTCCCAGTGGATGAGCTGTGTTTTAGCAAGTATCTATTAGAAAAACAGAGCTTGAAAGTGCCACGACTAATGCAGATAGGAAACAAAGAAACAGTACCCCTATAGAAAGTATCATTATACTCTTAATACACATGGACCTGGTGACCTGGCCTGTGTTATTTTTAAAATGCCATATGCAGCACTGTAAACTTTTAATTTCCGCAAACTAATTATTTAATTTTGTTTATTCTCTTCAGACTTGCTCTGTGGATCCCTAGGATCTATGGACTACTGCAGAGGCAACCGCTCATGGTGGATAAGAAAAGTAGCCTTGTACATGCCGCACAGTAGTTGATGAAATTGGATTTTTAAACCAGACTGTACATCCACTGAAAAATGAAATGTTAGGGAGCAGGCAAAACCTCTCTTGCTCCTTGGAGACCATTTCCTCGATTTTCTGTTATATAGTCTTCTCACCCAGTGAATCTGGTATCTCTCTCCAAGAGAAAGAAAGGGCACGGTCCATCCGCTAAGCAAGAGGTTCCTGCTGCCATGCTGTGTTCTGCATGTCTTATCAGCAGCACGTTGTTTCAGGGCCCCAGCATCATTTTTCCTCTGATAGGCAGCGTCTCAGTGACTGATCTGTACAGTTTGGCAAATGCTGAGCTGTCAAGTTGTGCTAATGATTTGGAAAGAGATGGATGTAAGTTTAATTGCAGTAATTAAAAGAGAAAGCTATGTTATTCCCTTGCTTGTATGAAGGTGAAAATCCTTGAAACCTCAGAAGCAGTGCACAGGTAACCAAAGAAATAGATACCCAGGCTTGGTGTATCATTTGGGTTCAAGAGAAGAGTTTGCTAGAGACCAATAGGTGCTGCCAAGGGCAGTGTTGAATGAAGCCTTAGAGCTCAACTGCATTGCACTGTAGGAGTGCTGTGATAGGACTACATGGGAGTTGCAGTGTTTTATTATGCCAGTGGTGTAGTTCTCCTTTTATTAATGAATTGCTTGTCAGTCTTTTATCTCTTCAGTTAAATGTTTTCATGTCCTATAATGTTTTATTTAAAGCTGCATTGTTCTTAGGGTAATCTCTCTGTAGATCCAATTGGTTTTGTGTAAATATGTCAACATCAGAACTCTTACTTTCAAGCCTGAATTTATTACTGAGCTCATTTAAAATTTCTTTTTATTGATGTAATTATGGCTAAAAAGTTCAAACAAAGGACAAGCATAATTATATAAAGAAATCATCCAGAGAGCTGCCTATTTGTTTTTCGTTTTATCATTGTAAGAGCATTTGTATGCCACAACATTTAGCAGCGCATACCCTTGACAAAGCATCAGTCCTATTGACAAATCATGCTGACCTTCAGGGCAGTCAGCACCCTCTAGATATTTTTAGGCATTTGGCTAACTTTCTCAAAGCACCTGATGTTTTGTTTATGCAGTAAATTTCACAGGCAGGGAGGCAGGTATATTTCTGGGGAGATCAAATCCATCTTCCCTTGTCATAACTGCACTTCGTCCTGCGCTCACTACATTGAGCTATTCATAAAAAAATTTTCTCATCTAGGATCTTTTTCCTTCATTTGTAGCGATAAAGGGAGGCATGGCAGGTCTGTCTGTACTCTGATACACTGCTTAGCCTCATTGCACTGGGATGTTGTCAGCGTCTCCGATTTTGTTAATCGGCACAAAAGAGAAACTTGTGCAGCTGAGCTCAGAGGGAAGGTGTGTTCGTGGGGGATCACAACATCCGTGGCTTCCTTCCGAGGGCCCTTTTCCTTTGGCAAAGTTTGTATTCACAAGCCACAATGCCCGCCTTCAGGAGGAGTAAAACCAGAGCTAAGAGTTTAGCGCTGGCTCGCAAAACCCAGCAGCAGGCAGCAGCAGCTTACGGCTCCCTGCACAGGATGCTCTCTGTGGTGAGTTCTGCAGCGGCGTGGCTTCAGCTGGGGGTGCTGCTAAATTAGGCTGGGGTGATGGGGCTGCAGGAGCATCCAATCTACCTGTACCTGATAAATAATGACTGTCCCAGCATTAGTAATCAAATTATGGATTCTGGCAGTGTGCAGTTGGTGGGTGAGTTTGTACCAGTACTCTGCATGGGAAAAGCTTTTGGGTTTCTGAAGTTTGGGGGAGGGAAGGGTGGGTTGGTTGCCTGCACTGTTTGCTGCTGGGCTCAAGCAAATTGTTATTTCTTGCATCTCTCAGAGAAAGGACTAAGTAAGATCCATATTTTGACAAGAAGTAGGAAGGTTTTAAAAAGATTCCTCATGTAAATTTTGAAATAACTACAGCATGAATATTTTAACTGTTTCTCTGGGTTTTTTTCACAATTAAGTTAGTATTGTGGAAATAGAGAGGGAAAATATGATCTATAATCCAGGTATTGCTGATGAAATATAAGAAGGCTGTATATATGTATTACACAGGTGACAGAAAAATGCATGAGCCTCCTGCATTAAAATTGACAACATCAGTCTAAGTACCTGGGGTAGGAAGAACTGACAGTGTTTTTACAAAATCAGGGTTTGGGAAAATTTTTATTGTGTGCTTTGGTGTTACTTCATGAGACTCTCCTTTTTGTGACCTGGGCTGTCAGGGTTCCTGTTTTTTTGGTTTCTTTTTTCCTGATGGTCTCATCTTTACATTTTGTATAGTCAGGATTTAGTGTCCTGTGGTGGAAATCACTTCCAACTTTGGTATGATTTGGGTCAGATGACTTTGGAGACTGATTCTAGAGAAACTGAGCACAGCATCTATGAACTCAGTGGTTGCTGTTTGTCCTGGGGATCTGGTCAATGCAGGCTCTTGGGCCCAGAACCCTGCTGCATGACTTGGTTTATAATGAGTTTCAGTCGGGTACCTCAGTCACCACCAATGGTTCTTCTGGACTCCAGGAGAAAGATGGGCAGCTCTCTCTGTGGGGCAGGTGAGAGGGAAGGTTTGCCACCAAGCAAATATCAATAGCTCAGGCACCACATCGGGGGGTTGCATCTTAGCTGTTTCACCCAGCTGTATGTTCAGCTTTCTTTCAAGCCTTACTCTGTGCTCTTTGGAAAGAATTACTGGGTCAGCAGCCCCTCCCTCTTCTTATAGTATTTGTGGTAATTTAAAGCAGGTTGGTGACATCTGATTGTGTTAACAGGGTAATTTGCTAAAATTAATCTCTCTGAAATTTGGAAATTCTAACTCAAAGACAAATGTTCATTGTCAATTCCTTGCCTTTTGTATAATCTGGTAGTGTCTAGCAGGGCTCCTTCTCATACTTTGGTGCAGGGATTTGCTTCTCCCTCCTTAAAACATAGCTCTAACTATGCTCTGCTTAATGCTATGAAGGATCTGCGTGAACACTGAAAAAATGCCCTTCTTTCAGCAAAGTTTTAAATATTTTAATTAAAAGATAGTCAAGAGACACAGTGAAACATAACAGACCCCTAGGATTTCATTGTCACTCTGGAACAATTTCATATTCTGAGTGGCCTTGAAGTTGGGAAAAGAAGGAGAAGGAGCAGAAGATAAATAATGACTGAGGCTACTACTTTGGTTTAGTTCCTCTTGCTGAAAGCTGAGCAGCACTTTTGCCCAGACATCTGTGGCAAAAATCCCACAAGGTATTTTTCAGTAAAGCTCTGCTGGCATTTTTCAGTTTTAATGAACAGATTAGAGGAGTGAGGTACTGTATTGGTGTGTAATATAAATCAACTTTTTTCTGTGGTCCTTAAGGAAGCTAAGGCCTGCAACTTTCTAGCCTTTTATGTTGCTTGGTTGCAAAGTACTTCCCAGTCTGAGGAGATGCCAGAGATGCCCATAGAGTGATGCACCCGCAAAAAAATGGCAACACTCAGGGCTACCTTTGTTCTGGAGAGAAACACCTTCTAACACAAAGTAAAAGGGATGGACATCTCCCAGAGCTTTCCTTTTACACAGAGTGAGGGATGTAAAGGTGTCTCAGGCTAGTTGTTCATTGCTCAAAATTCCATGCAATTGTATTTCTTCTGCTATGTAATTGTATTTCTTCTGCTGACTGGTGCATTCAGTCTTCCTGAAAAATGTACATCAGACAGAGCTGACGTGTTAGCTGTTCATTTTTGGAGGGCACAAGTCTAATGTATTTCTGCAGGATGTTTCTGAGTATGTTTCCTCTTAGGGTAGGGAGTTCAAAGGATCGGTGATCCAGCCCATAGATACTGTCTGTGTCCTGCACAAGGATACTGAATCCTGAAAACTCTTCAAACGACATGCGTGGCTTTCACGTCACCAAGGAGTGCTTCTTAAGCTATTAAGCTTGAGTTTTCTGAGTCTACTCAAAATATTCCTTTCCATCACTGTTTCAAACAAACCCTGGCAGGCTGGTGGAGTCCATGATATGTATAAATGAGGGTAAAGTAAACAGCAGCATGCAGAGACCCTGTGACACTAATTGACCTTGTGCAGCATTTATGCTCATCACTATAATTCAGTAGAAAGTCACAGGATAGCCATGAAATTGTTGTGCTAGTTCTTAACCACTGCTGATTAATGTCTTCTGCTCTCTTGCTGATTAATTTTATGAGGTTTTGTTACTCTGGTAGGGATAGCACAGCCTCAAATGATGATATGCTTGTCTGCAAGGAGCAAAGAAAATCTGTAATACATCCTTGTAAGAGTATCTTTTTTGCTCACTTTAGGGGAATAATCTGTAATATTTCTTATCCCAGCTGTTATTGAAATATGCTGCATCTCCATCTGACAAGCTGAGCACCACTGCAGTTGTTGGCTGCTGTGGGTCAAGGTGACATCTCTGTGGACTGGAACATTCCTTTCAAAGGTTACTTTGAGCACTCCGCAGTCACAGAGAATACTCTCTGTAAAAGGATGTGGAACCTTAAGTCTGAGTCTCAAGCATGCAGAGATGAAAGAAATGTTTCTCCAGGCTACTTCTACACATCCTTCTGTTTTCTAAGAGGCCGAGAGAGTATTGGGCAGGAGGTTGCTTCCCCTGGCTGTTAGGTGTGTAGAATGGTTTATGCAGCCTTCTTGGAAAATCTTTAATATGGCCAATAAACCAGCACAGTGCTCCTTAGCTTCCTTCTCCCTGAAATGCAAGTATATGTGTTTGGTTTTTTTTTCTATAAGCCGTGCATAAACTCCATTTGTCTTTCCCAGCTCTAGCACTGCTAGTCTAAATTTTTGGATATTTAGCCTTATCTGTCTGCTGTTCAGTGCCAAAGGTAAGCTGAAGCTGCTTTTAGTTCCTGTATATGTTGCTGAAAGGGGCATACATAAGCTCAAGTAATGGATTTTGGAGGAAGTTTGCTGCTTCCACTGTAGTTTCTCCTCAGCTTTTATCTGTTCCCATCTACCTTGCAGCCTTGTCTATAGTCAGTTATCTGGACTTTTCTTTTTAATGCTTTAAATGGTTTTATTCTGATAAGCTGCACACTATAAAGGTTGGCATAAATATTTTTTTTACCAGTTACTGAGTACAAAGAGTCTTGGTCCTGTGCAAATAAAAGCAGCTGTGTGCTTGACAAATTTATCAGTTTCATCTGAGAGTCATATCTGCCTGTGTTAGCCACTGCAATGTCAAGATCAGGGCAAATTCGGGGTTAATTCTCTCCTTAATTCAAGATGGCAGTGGATGTGTGTAGTGTCAAGAAGGGGTTCTTTTTGAGACTTCTTGGCTTAAGGACTACCTCTGGACTACCTCGTTTTGATTTGGCATCCAGAATATCCAGCTGGCTTTGAAATCCCAGCTGCGGGGCAATCCCAAATACAGGGCAGAGGCTGAGCCTCTCCTGCCCACACATGCAAGTTATAGAAGAGGTGATCCTAGGGGTTGTCACTAGAGACTCTCTAGAAAAGATCTAGACAGTTTAAAACAGCAGGAAATTGTTTAGTGTCAGAGCTAGAAAATAGCTTCCAGAACACTAGGGAAAAAAGGTGAGATCCCGACCTGGGTGGTAAGAGAGTTTTGAGAAGAAACATGGAGGAAGAATTGTTTTATGCTTCTCTACTTATTTGTTGCTATGGATTTTCTCATTTATACTAGGCTCTTGGTCAAGACCCAGTGGTTCTGCTGGCAAAATGGGCTCCTTCATCCTCTGTGGTCTATGCAATGTGCATGAGTGAATACGAAATACTTTTTTGCCTTGATCAAGTAGCATTTCATGCTTCATTAGACCCAAATGTAAATATCACAGTGGGTACAAAGAGGGAAGTCTGGATATTGCACTGTCTGGAAGACTCCCATAAGGGGAAGGACACAGAGCAGCAAGACTTAAGGGAAAGACAAGATCCTGTGAGCAGGGAGGTCAAGGGCAATATTTTTAATGCCAAATTTGCAAACATATTCAGGAACATATTAAAGTTTACAAAAATCAGTGCTTGTTGGCAGTACCTGAGAGGTAATCTTGTGCCTTGGGCTTAAGCCAGCTATGCAGAACAATTTCTGACAGCAAAATTATGTTGCTTAGGTGATCAAAAAGTATTTATGTTGAGCAGTATCATCTATTTCCATATGCTTTCCCATACAGTGATTCTTGGTGACAGATGCAGCACTGGCCCCAAGACTCAAGGGGATGTAGAAATAGCATGTTCCCCAGTGCCTGCCTGCTCTATATGCAAAGGTGGTTGAGGAGGAATAGAGGACTTCTAACTGTTCCTTGTAAAACTGTGCCTGATGGTGATGCTTGTGACTTGCTTTCAATAGGCTGCCTTGCATCCTTGATCCCAGTGTCCTTGATCAGTCATCAGGCTGATGTAAATCAAGCTGCCCACGGGCATCTTGAGCTGTAGGGAGTGTAAAATCTGAAACCTTCTGGTACAAATGCAAACCCTTCTGACATCAGAAACAAAGAAAACAGAACTGAAGTGCTTTGGCAGTCAGTTGTTTAGAAGCTGCTTTAAAATAACCCACACACACGCCACTTCCTAAATGATTTGTTTGCAAACCGCTAACTAATTTCAGTGTCACAGACTGACTATAATTTTTAAATGTATTCCATCAGTGGAGCTGTAATTCTAACAAACACCATTCAATTTAAATTGCATTTTGTTGGGTCTTAATAAGTGTTGAAAATATTAAATGTATCTAAATTTCATAGTCCTGCAAGCTGTCATTATGAAGCTGGATTATGAAGCTGTTTGCACATATCAGTGAGTAAAGTAACTTCATTTTTTTTAGAGTGGTGGCATCTTTCAAAACTGGGAGCTGGGAAGCTACAGAGTGATATGGACTATGTGGCAAATACCTGACATTTTAGCATTTATTTTCATCATATAGGTGTTTTTATCACAGGAATGGTTGAGATTAAATATTCCTAGTCTGTCTAGCCTCCACTTGCTTAAGATTTTGTATAGCTCAGTTCATTTTCAGATTAACTTTTGCATTTGTTAATTTGATGGCTTAGGATGTTGGTGAACCAAGCTACACAGGTAGTCAGTGGTGAATCAGGACACCCAAAAAGGATCACTTGAAACAGTTTGTGGAATAAATTAGTACAAATTAAGATGGTTCTGAAATGCACTCATGTCCTGATATCATCACTGAAACAAGACTTACACATGAAATAAGGCAGCATTCATGTAGTCTGCATTTAAATGCACTTGCTAAATACAAGGTGATAAATGGCACAGCATATGCAACTGTCCAATTTGTGCAAGTGTCTGAATGACAGAAGCACTGAAGAAGAATTGTTTCATGTAGTAAAAAGATGTGGATACCGAATGCTGGTAACGTAGAATTGGGTACTGGTAGTGATATTTTAGCTTTCAGGGAAACACCATGAAAGAAAGAGAACAGTGAAATAATTTTCAAATTAGGCATTGAAGATTATGGCCTGCAAAAGTTGCTCTTGGATATTAGTGGTAGTCATGCAAGAGCAAATTACATAACTATGTCATAGTGTCAGAAATATCTCCTTGTCTTCCATCTTTGACTTAAGAGATTAACTGTTGTTCTGTCTTCAGTTCCTAACTTGCTTGAAAAATTCCTGGGTTTTTTTATTCTGTTTTTAATCATTCTTCTAAAGAATCTCAAATATTTAGTTTTCCATTTACCTTTTCTGAAAGCAAAAGATCCTGATGTGTGTCCTTGGAGAGAAAGTATCTGAACATATTTTGACACCCCCAGACATTGGAATCTGAACCCTGAGCTCCATATCCCTGTTTAAAAAGCAAGAACAAAACACACAATACAATATAGGTCGCAGATAAAAAAGAAAAGAATTATTCGTGATGCTTATAAGATATTTATCTACTAATTCTTTCTATTTTGATGCAGTGAGTGTTGCAAAGTAAGAGAGGTGGAAAACAGTGTGATGCTAGTGTCATCAGAATCAAAGTATATGATATATCTGAGTGCTCTCTCATCTTTTGCATTCCACGAGCTTGTATCTGAAGACTGAAAATAATTTGTGCTGGAAAATCACTAGCAAATTTTAAATTCTTTTTACTGCTCTGATCTGGTTCTGCTGTAAATTAAAGTCGTTCAAAGGTGTCAAGATACACATCTGACAAAAATCAATGGCATGCTCTGGCTCCTGAATTTGGAACAAGAGCAATATTGGAGGAACTTGGAAATCATTGTAATACAACTTGTATTCTAAAACATCATTGCTGGTCTGCTTCTTCTCACATAACAGAGTGCAGAACAGATCAGTGTGTTGTGCCGAAACTTCCAAGAAGTCCAGGCAAGCAATATGGAAGGACAGAAGGACAACCAGGATCCACCTCCACGACCACTGGCCCGCCACCTTTCTGATGCAGATAGACTGAGGAAAGTCATCCAAGAACTTATGGACACTGAGAAATCTTATGTCAAGGTAAAAAAGAAAAAAAAGGTTGGGCTCACTGCAGCCTCCCTGCAGGTTTTTTGAGGCTGACCATGACTTGTGGATGGTCTTAACATATCCTGAGCTTATCTTCATATAACCAGTCTTCCACAAGGACCACAACCTACAAAGTCTCCTTATCTAATGACTCCTTTTGTTTCTGACAGACTTGCCCCTGTAGCTGAGGCTGTAGGACTTGATGTAGTAGCATTAGTTGTAGTCAATTTGTAATCTCATTGGAGAGTGGTCATTTGTGGGGAGAAGATACCTGCAAACAAAAAGGGTTTTCCGGGGGATGTCTCTCCAGTTTTCAAGATGAAAATAAATCTGGTAGAAGAACAGAATAGTCTCCTACAAAAGAGAAAGAAAAGTTTACTTGTGGAAAATAGTGCATGATTATTTTTGAGTCAGCAAAGCTAAAAGGCACAACTCCAGTGAGTTGTAGCATCACGTGGAAGTTATTTCTCTTTTGACTGATAAGTCTGTAATTTGTTTGATGTATCTCTCTTCTTTTTTTAAATTCTAAAATCATGTGACTGGATGCCAAAAGAAACATGAAAACATTGATTTCATTGACCTCCAGGAAGAAGGCATCATCTTCTTTTCTGGATCTCAAAACATGTATTTACAGATGCCAGTACTTTCTGCAATAATGTTTGTGGAAAAGAAGAGAAAACACTTTGTTCATCCACCGATGAACTAATACAGCCATATGCTGGACCCTCATTTATGTCCACCTGATGTTTCTTTTAGAGGAATCCCTTGAACAAACCCTGACCATGCAGGCCACTGATATATATTAAATTTTGCATCAGAAAAAATCCTGGCAGGTTGCACATACTTCTTATGGCATTCTCAGGGAGCTGCTCATTATTCCTTCTCATTTCCGGTGTGTCTCTAGAGGTCAAAGAGCCCTGTAGTGGGCCCCAGCCCTGCTGTCATGCTTTGGTGCGGGGTACTAAGTCTTCAAACGTGGCACCAATTCTCTGAAGAAGTGACTGAAAAAGCCCTTGATCACACCTACCTGACAGCATGACTGGACACTTCAATAACTTATAGGGTTTTAAAATGCTATGTGTCCTTCTGAGTATTTCTACAGATGTTTAAATAAGTGACTATTTATATAGTTTATTTAACATATGTGATTAAAACATTTGATGCTGTTCATACAGATGGATTCAGTAGAAAACCATCATCTGTAACATTTCCTCCTCATGCTAGGCTAAAATATAATTTGTTACAATCAAGTTGTAAAGCCTTAAGGATGAAACAAAAACATTACACTGAAATCAGTTTGCCTCTTATTTAGCAGTGACTAACTTCAGTGCTAACAACATGCAGGCAATTTTGTCACTGAAAAGGAGTTGCATTTTTAGTTCATTCCCTAAACTTACTCCTATCTCAGGGTTGCCACATAAAGAACAGTTTCAAAATGTTACAGAAAAAGTGAACAAATATTTTTTTTGCAGGACTTGAGCTGCCTCTTCGAGCTATACTTGGAGCCTCTTCAAAAAGAAACCTTCCTTACTCAGGATGAGGTGAGGGAATATTGAAAAATGTCCTTTTCATTCTTTTATGGGTTAAGACCTTTGCACTTGGATTTTTTATTGCTGAGAGCATAACAGAAAAAGCAAACAACAAAGATGTTAATAGGAATGACACCAGTCAGTGCCTTTCTGTCTGGTGTGTGATCACTTCCTTTTCTTAAAAGCTAATTGTTCTTCTGAATTAACTGCTGAGAAACCTTCACTTTTTGTATGAATTTTTTATACAATATGTTTGAAAAGTTTTAGCAAAGACATTACTGTCCTTTGCAATCTCTTTTTGTATTATATCTCTTTAGTCCACTATTTTCAAAGACCACTTTTAGGTCCATGGAGTGCTGTACTTCACAGCCTAATGTTTTCCACAGATGGAGTCCTTGTTTGGCAGCCTGCCAGAAATGCTGGATTTCCAGAAGGTGTTTTTGGAGACCCTTGAAGATGGAATATCTTCTTCCTCAGATTTTAATACATTGGAAACACCATCTCAGTTTCGGGTAAATATTTCATCATTTCATACTCTGTAGTGTGCCTGCAAATGTTTGTGAAAATCTGGCTTTAAGAAGTTTCTGGCTCTAAGAAGTTTCATAGGGTTGCTTTTATGTTTTAAGCTTTACATTGGGTTACAGACTTCTATTCAGCAATGAAAGATAAGTGCTGTTTTTCGTGGTCTTATCTTCCTCCTTCCCATTGCAAAAGTTGTAACATAGGAAAAGGCAGTGTAGACTTGGAGTACACGATAAACTGGCAGTGTTTGTGAGGCAGAACTCATTTGCAGAGACCTTATTGTCACTGTGCTGAATTCTACCCTGCCTGTGCTTCTCCCTGCTATGCCCAACTAGCCCACTACAGACTAGGAGCTGTTTTCGTTAAATGGCACATGAGTTCCCCATGTTGTGAAGTCCAAGAAGAGGGCCTGCTGAGTGTAAATGGCTGTAGCACCACCCAGTACCTGCCCTGAGTGGAGGGAGTAGATTCCCTGGTGATGGAGCCACTGGCTCAGGACTGAACATGACTGCTGGCAGGTCTCCTGAACACTTGCTGCATTTTGTGGAGCAAACATTGCTTAAAAGAGGGGAGAGGGCTGCTTTCCTCCTCCCTCATTACTCCTTTCTTATATTTGCTTTGGGAGGCCTTTTTCTAAAAGACCTCTCTCTTGTGATTCAGTCCCTCCCACATCTTCCCAACCTCCCCTTCATCCAAGAACATCAGAGGTGTCCTGTAATTACCACCTGCCTGAAATAAGGAAAACAGTTGGAAAGCAATCCTGTATTTGTTTTACTCTGTCCTTTCTGGCTTTGGCACTTTTATGCCTTGCTTCCTATGGCTCATGTTTTTTTCCCAGCACAACATAGTTATATGTCTGTTGATTTTTTGTTCCTGTGTTGCCTGAAATATAAAGTAAAACAGAATACCTGCTCAGGAAGAAAGGAGAAAATTGCAAGCTATGCCTAAGTAGGTTGATCTCTACACTCAACAAAATACAAAAATATCAAGTTACTACCAGTAGTATATTCATGTTTTATATATATATATATAAAATATGAGATATGCATAGAAAGATAGCAGATAATCCACCATTGAGTCTGCTTGTTGTGTGCCTGAATATTTATTTAGGATTCTAGTAGTGAATTAATATTTTGATTGTGTTGATTTCAGAAATTGCTGTTTTCCCTTGGAGGCTCCTTTCTGTATTATGCTGACCACTTCAAACTGTACAGTGGCTTCTGTGCAAACCACATCAAAGTTCAGAAAGTTCTTGAGAGAGGTAATCTATTGTCTTCATCATTGTAATTCATTTGCATGAATTCTAACTGCAGTGAACTACTATAACAAATCTTGTCAACTTGCAGAGAATATTTGATAAAACCAGGGAATAAATATTACTATAAAACAAGGACTAATCAGGTCTCTTTCAACAGGAAGATCTAAGATCAGAGGTTCTGCTGAAGTATGGTATAGACCTGAAGAACAAGATTCCTTTTGTAACCCCCAGGCAGTAGCCTGGAGAGCTGTGGAAACATTTCCCACAAGTTTGTGCTGTCTGCAGGCCCAGACTCCAGAAAAACAGCAACAAATGGTAGAATAAATCAGGAATTACTTCCTCTGCCATCTGCTGCAATGCAGTGGAAAAATTAGAGGAATAATCTCACCTTCATAACATTGCTCTCACAGCCCCTTTGAATGTTATTTAATGCAGGAAATTATTATGAAATGAATAGTGTATACTACTCTGTAAACCATCCACTGAAAAGGGCAAGAGTTTTAGTGTGTGGTTCAAGTTGTAATTCCTTATTTTCCAATTCTTGTTGTTTCCATGACTTCCATGTTCAACTGACCAATTTGTTTTTGGTTTTTTTTTTTGTTGTTGTTTTTTTTTTTTAATCTAGCCAAAACAGATAGTGCCTTTAAGACCTTTCTGGATGCTCGAAATCCCACAAAGCAACATTCTTCTACACTGGAGTCGTATCTCATAAAGCCTGTTCAGAGAGTGCTGAAATATCCTCTGCTTTTAAAAGAGCTGGTGTCTCTGACAGACAATGAGAGTGAGGAGCATTATCATTTGACAGGTAACTTCTTCCTCTCTTCTACAGGAATGAATATGAGTTAAGTTTTATTTCCTGCCCTTTCTGAAGATACACGTAGGCATTCTGGTAGATAGCACAGAACTTGTGAAAACCTAGAGAGAATTCCCTCCGTCTCTGTAAAAATAAAAAGGTTTTTTTTTTGTACCTCTAGCTAAAAGTCCTACTCAGTACATCTAAGTCCCTTTGAGAAGTAGTTATGCCCAGGAGTTGCCATGGCAAGTAGGACTGGGGTCTTTATCCTTATGCACAGAGCATGTCAGGTCACAGTGTTGCTTTTTTTTTTTTACTCACTTGAGAAAGACTGACCAAGGCTCCACCTTGTGGTTATTATTTAGTTCTTGAAATATGTCAAAGTTTAGGGGCACCACAGAAGGAAATCTTTGTTGCTTGAAGTCTTTCTGTGACCCTTGCTTGTGTAGAAGAGATCTTTGTCAAATGTTTGCAGTCCACTCATGTAGAGAGACTTGTCTGACATGCATTAGAGTTAATTGGTTTTTCTAGGCTCAGATGACTGGGACTTCACCCTGGCAAATTCCAGTTCAGGTCTGTCAGCAGCTGGTGGATGAAAATCAAGAGATGTATTTTATGGATCAATTGTCATTTTCACAGAAAGGGTGCAGGCAAGCTACATTGTCAGTAAAAACTCACTTTTTTTTTTTTTAAGAGGCTCTTACTGACTTCAAAAGGAGCTTCTAATATTGTTCCCTTTCCCAAACAAGCTGCGGGGGACTTACTTGCAGGTCAGGATAGATGCCAAACTGCTAAAATGCTGAGCCATTAAGAGCTGATGAAACAAATTATCCCTGTCCAATTCCATTCTGAATTAACACAAAAATCTAATGGAATCTAGTGACATTCTTGTTTGGAAAATAGAATTTAAACAAAATCTGGCCACCAGCATTTCATGTATACAGTCCACGAGGGACCTGTACAGCCTAACACTGTATTTCTTTGTCCGTTCTGGGATGAGACAAATGCAATTTGTTCCTCCTAAAGATCAGTAGATAACTTATTCTAGGATGAGTGTAGATTACTCCAGGGGTCCTAGTGGCCCTATATCTACAAGATGCAAAATTTAACCATGGTTACCATCATACTGCTATAAATATTGATACATGTGGGGGCTTGTCCCTGGAATCCTTACTGCAGCCTTTTCAGCCACCTAAGACACCACATGAACATTTTTCACTTACTCTGACCAGGAAGTATTTCTTCTGCTGTTGCTATGAGAAAGTACTGATACAGAGCTAGAATTCAGTTCACCAGACCTTGGGAAGGCAAAATCATTTTACGTGCCTCAAGGGGAATTCAATTTAAAATTACTATTTTGAGAAAATATGAATGAATTACATAGCTGTCTATAAAATTTTTAAACTTTACAGAAGCACTCAAGGCAATGGAAAAAGTAGCAAGTCACATCAATGAGATGCAGAAGATATATGAAGATTATGGCACTGTGTTTGATCAACTGGTTGCAGATCAAAGTGGAACAGAGAAAGAGGTAAGAGAAGAAACATGTTGCATTGACTTTTGAAGCATTATTCATTTTGCTGTTGGGGCTTCATCTCTTCCTGAGGTAATTTTGGGAACTTGTGCTGGGCTTGGTCCATTCTCCTTTAATATTTTGACTTCTATTTTGTATCTGTCTGTCAAGTTTCTTTCTGCCAGTAGGTAATGGTAAAATTTTTAGACAGCTGCCAGAGCCGCCTTCTGGACTGACAGGAATTGCAAGCAGGAGAAGACATAGTTCTCAGTAGGAAAAAACCTCCTCTTGTCAAAATGTTGCAGAGATTATCCATGCCCCAAGGCATTCAGATTTTATGCTATTGAGTTCTTAAGTTCTTAACATATTTTTTCACCCGTATAAATGAAAGTGGCAATTCGAGGGATTTCACATTAAGGTCTGTTATTCTCATTCTCTACACTTCCAGTGCTGAGGCATCCATGGGTATTTGTGAGAGCAAAACGCATTAGTTATACAGATTGTATATAGCCATCTCCCAGAACTGGGGCAGCAAGGCCTCAACTTAGCCATTTACATCAAACAATTACTAAGCAGATCAAATCTGTAAAGTTGGATATCAGATATGAGAGATGTCATCTCAGTTGTGTCATTTCCTGCTAGTAAAAGTCAAATTGTCCCTGTTGACTACCTGGTTTCTCATCATTTATGGGAAAACAAAACTTGACAGCCTGTGATATTCTTCAGCATTATGTTGTGTCCCACAGAAGGAAGGAGTCCCAGAGTACAAAACTTCCGTTAATTCTGCCATTGGCAGTGTCGTTAATACTAATTACTCTGTAGAAATTAAAGATACAGCTAACAAATCAGGCAGGTCACAACTGGCTATATGTAAGTGTAAGATTATGAGATCAGTTATTCTTCTTCTAAGTTATTAATAGTAAGAACTTAACCAGCTTCCATAACTTAGGGGCTATTACTTTGTGTTCCTGTAACCTGTTTTATAAAAGGGGATTGCTCACACTTTTCCTGCTGTAGTGAAGATCTCTTTCTATACATAAACACAGAAAACATAGACCTTAAAGTTGTTAATGTGTACTGATTGTTTTACATACGTGTAAAATGCAGCACTGATACATACATTCGTACTGTTTATTTATATTATCTACTGTTATAATTTATTACAGGTGACAGAGCTTTCAATGGGAGAACTTCTGATGCACTCTACAGTTACCTGGCTGAATCCTTTCCCATCGCTGGGCAAAGCAAGGAAAGACCTTGAACTTACAGTGTTTGGTAAGTATCTCCCTCAATGACTCTGCGCTTTCAAATCTGAAGATCGCCACATTAGATCTTCTCACAGGATAAAAGCCCCAAACTCCCTTCCCTGTAGTCATGTGATATCTAGGGTGGACTTATATCTGAAAAAATACATAATTGTATTTTCCCAACATGAGAAAAGCTTTTATTTGTATGCTGGTACTGTTTGCTATGTGAGCCACCCTCAGCTGCTGTCTTGCCTGTATTTAAAGTATAGAAATCAGTGATTTTCAAGAGGCAATATTAGAGTCTTTAGAACAATCTGTTAAATGAAGCTTTCAAAGGAGGCTTGTGGGAAAATCATGATTTATTCTACTGTTGTGAACTCTGACTAACTTCTGCTTTACAGCTACTGCACTGAAATCCCCATCCAGATTATTTTAACCTGAAACTTGATGTGGAAATGAGAGCATACAAACTAGAGTCCATTTCTTAAAAAAAATATTATTCTAATATTTTAGTGGATGAACACCTTCAGAAGAACTCCAGGTTGATGACAGACAAGTTTCTCTTTCTCAGGGCACTCCTTCCCTGGGAAACATGGTTAGGGGAGGGGATGCTTCAAACAGAACAAACAGATATTACCTACCAGTCTCCTTAGATGAGCTTCTCAGTGATCTGCATATGCTGGACACGTCCCAGTAGGACATGTATGAATGAAAGGACTCTGGGCCTGATGCTTAGCTTGGACTGTTCAAGTGCCACTTGGGAAACTGGTTGTTCTCACTTTGAACTCTCTGCAGACAGCTTAGAAAATGCACCCAATATGTAGAATTGAAGTAAGCTGCCAAGCTCTGGGGTTAACACTGTGCCTGCTGTGGCTGCATCGTGCATTCATACTATTGTCCCTCTCTCTTCTAGAAGGAAACATGGATGCATGAGCAGGGATAGAGCTAATTCTGCCCTAGCAACCAATCTGGGATCTAGAATGGCTCTGAAGAGCCATCCCTTCGTTCACCTGTAACTTCACTGCCACTGTGTTTCTGTTACTCCTTACAGATGAGAGTAATGCCCCTGAGCACATGTCCCTGTCTCCCTGGAGTCTGAAAGTATAGATAAAGTTAATGAGACACTCCAGTTGGATTTTATGGAAGCCAGAGAATTCTTGCAGAAGGAAAAGTAGAAATTGAGATGTCTGAGAAATTAAAGAAATGTTGAACTGCAGGAAGAACAGACTGTGTCCTTCCCAGCACTCTGGTGCTGTAGGCCATTTGGTTGTCCAAAATGTCTACTGATTACAGAAAGAAAATTTTTACATCTAAACTACATCTGCTGTATTTGTTTATGTGAAGACTTACAGGAGACAGGTGATTGCTGGTAGTATCAGAATAAAGGTACACAATGGCTTCATCCTAAATGTCTGGAACAAAATCTGAAGGAAAAGTATTGCCACTGCATGAAAGTGCAGGATGAAAAACCCAGTTGCCATCTGGACTGACAGGAATTGTCAACTATTAATACAGGGCAAATGCTTTTCAATGTTTGCTTATCTCATCCTTCACATTCCAATGACTATAATAATCAGCTTCTCCAAGATAGTATTTTCATTGAATATTATGATATTATGCCTATAATCAACAGTTTTCCTTCTTTTTTTTTTCTTCGTTTTTTTAGTTTTTAAGAGGGCTGTAATACTGGTGTATAAGGAGAACTACAAACTGAAGAAGAAAATGGTAAGCCTGGTATCATTGGAGGTGGTGGGTGTTGAGGATATAACTGCAATGTGAGATGGACCATACCAGTGTTGGAGGGGGAGTGACTTGAGGTGAAACAGCACTTTCCCTTGCTAGGCTGGAATTCTGACTATCCCTGCTGAAACAAGTGCTCAGTATCTGTGTAGCAATAAATATTTTTTGTTATTTAATGAGCAGCAGCATCTTCTGTGTGAGCCCCATGTTAGTTTTACCAGGTGGAATATGAAATCTTGCCATGCAGAAATCACTAATTCTTCCAGATTGCATTTGTGATGGCCTACCTTACCACAGGGTGTAGGCAAAAGACCTTTGTTTTACTGACCCTTGATCATCCTGGAAGGAAAGGAAAGGAAAAGGGGCATTATAGACATAATCTTCTCTGTACCCACTTACAGACCTGAAATGTGGAAGTCAGGTAGCAAGTTGTACGTTCAAGTACCAATGATGATGTACTGCACCATGCTTATTGTAACAGATGGAAAGGCTCTAAAAGTAGCAGCAGCAGCTACATGATTAATGTATTCTGCTGATCGACAGTCTGCATGTTCTTTCATAGGAAACTTCTTTCCTGGTAGTACTTATAGGCAAAGTATTATTTTTATCCATTGAAATCAAATGGCTTTTAAAAGTTGAAGCTATTATGAATTCCAAAGGTTGTGTCTGTCACCATTTCAACTACATTTACAAGCACATTTTAAGGTAGTGAAGGAAAGTTTAATGAATTTAGTTTTTCTTCAGAGGCAGGTCTTTCAAGAGTAGCATGAAACACCACCACTTTTTCTCAGAAATATCCTTTGTTTTCTTTTTACAGCCTACTAATGTTCGTGCTGCACATAATTATGGTGACTTGGATCCATTTAAATTTCGTTGGCTGATTCCTTTATCTGCCCTTCAAGTTCGACTGGGGAACACAGCAGGTAACTCTCTTGCAATACTTTAGGACTGAATGCTTTTCTGGGATTCTGTAATACTGCTTCTTCCAGATGTCTTTCTGGAGCCTGTGGAAACAGGCAGGTGTAGAGAAAATACTATCTTTCTCTGCACTCAGGGGGTACAGGCTTGATATATTTACCGACTTTCTTCATGTGGTATGTTGACTTCTTCTGTGCATCATTACATCTTAACAAGATATGAAGGAATGACAGAATGGAAATCCCCAGTAAAAGGAACATGGTTTACCATAGCTGACATCCTGGTGACACTCTGATGCTGGGTGTGTGCTGATCCTCATGTTTTTTCAGACAGGGGAGGGTTGACTGTAATTTGTGGTAGTAGAGGGATGTTGGTTTATTTTCAAGCTGATCTTTATGGTCCTACCCACTTCTGTATGTTTTGTAAAGTGTCACAAGGTCTTTAGAGCACACCTGGGTGAAGGCCTGTTAAGGCTGGAAGACAGGGAGAAGCAGCAAGAATGGGGGAAAGCAACTCTCCAAGTTATCAAAGGCAGTGCTAGGCTGCTGCAACAAGAGAGCTCAGGGGACTTTCTCTTGGGTTCCACACTGGGTGAGATCTTCCGTAGATCCACACGTGGCTGAGTTAGCACTGCCTTCAGGAGAGTGGAGGAGCTCTACCCTGGTCTTTCTAATGCCAAATGTTTTGTGGAGTGTATGCAAAAGTAACGTTTCCTTCCATGCATAGGAACAGAGAACAGCTGTATCTGGGAGCTGATTCACACCAAGTCAGAAATAGAAGGCAGGCCAGAAACAATTTTTCAGTTGTGCAGCAGGTAAGCTTTACATGGAGGTTGTATTTCACAAATCACATTAATGGAATTTTAAAAAAAGGAAAGATTTTCCCCCATGTGACCTTTGCATCATCAGTTTTGAAGTGGCGCTTATTATTTGAAACCAGGCTCTACACCAGTCTTTAAGTGCATAAAGTGTAACAAATTCAAATGGGAGTGAGTTAGGTGCAGTGATCCAGTGCCAGAAATCTGCAGATATAGGAACACAAGTTACAGTATGGTATGGGCAAAGTAACTTGATTTTATCAGACTCTCAGTTAACAGAGATTACTTTCTCATAAAGACCACCTAAGGTGGTGATTCCCTCATAAAGAATTCATCTTTCAAGTCATTTTCTAAGAGGAAGTATCCAAGATCTCAAAACACAAGGTGTGTGAAATGCCTAACTGTGTTAAGATATCCCTGCACATGGCAGGGGGGTTGGAACTAGATGATCTTTAATGTCCCTTCCAACCTAGAACATTCTATGATTTTATGATAGCTGCAAACCCACTACTAAAGCAAGCTTTTAAAAAAACCCACTGCACTAAAGCCCATCAGCAGAAAGGAAGTGGGAACATTTCATCCCAGTGTCTTACTTCAGAGAGGAAAATTAAGTTCTGTGTTTTCTTAAACTTGCAGTGATTCTGAGAACAAGACTAACATTGTGAAGGTCATCCGTTCTATTCTGCGGGAGAATTTCAGACGTCACATAAAATGTGAGCTACCACTGGAGAAAACATGTAAAGATCGCCTTGTCCCACTGAAGAATCGTGTACCTGCAACAGCCAAACTGGGTAAGAAACAGCTTCTCAAGTGAAAACTAAAGTGCCTGGACTCGAGTGCTGGTAGAGGGTTCACAGTTATTACTCTATTGACCATAGAGTGTCAGACCCACAAATTCCATTTTTTTTGGACTTGAAGCAAGAGTAGTTTCTTTACCACTCTTGTGTGGTAAGGGCTAGAAGAGATAAGCAGTCTTGCTATCCCTCCTCCCCACACTGTGATGTGTCATTAGCTCTCTTCAGAGAAGACTTAATAAGGCCCAAATTAATTTTGCTGGGAAGGAACAGACTCCCTTTGGCATACAATATTAGTGTTCTTTCCTCTGGGTTCCCTTTAGTAACTCAGCCCTAATAACATTTATAGCTAAAACAACTGGCAAAAGGCAGGGGTCTTGCTTCTTTCAATGCATTAAATCTGTGTCCCAGCTGATACTGTAATTAAGTACAGGCTTCAGACATTTTAGTTAAATGAGTAGTTACTAGTATTTCAAGTTCTCTATCCGATCAGTCCTCTGTAAAATCCCCTTAACATCAGAGGATCTGTAACAGTTCAACTCCTGCCTACATCTGCGCCCTTCAGTGCCTGAGGTGCCCGAGTCAGTCTTTCTTTCCTGCAGAAATGTGTAATTTATGACTACACCTTTTGGAGGATTTTATGTGTATTACACATGAAGGCAAGCACAGAGCCCTGGGATAGGTGCAATGAAAACTGTGACATGGGATCACACTGTCAGTATCAGAGGGCTGACACATCTGACTTGGAATGACTATGTACATTGTAATCATAAATGGGATATTAAGATAAAAGTTATAAGCAATTTTTTTGCTGAAAAATATAAACCTGCATTTTTACTCTACACAGCTTCCACGAGATCCTTGAAGGTACTGAAGAACTCATCCAGTAGCGAGTGGAACGGTGACCAGGGGAAAGGCACCTTCCAGGACTCTGATGAGTGCAGCCTGAGCAGCAGCACTCAGAGCAGCAGCTGCCACACTTCTGAGAGCATCCAGGAGCCCAAAAATTCATCTCCCGATAAACACACAGAGAGCACTGCATCCGACTTTTCTAATGTTCTTGTCAAAGAATCCGATATTCTCAGTGACGATGATGATGACGAGGACTATCGGAGCCTAAAGAAAGGCAGCCCTACAAAGGACATTGAAATACAGTTTCAGCGGCTGAAGATTTCAGAGGAAACCTGTGCTGACTCTGAACGGGATCAGGCTGCTGAAAATGAGGAAGGAGATGGCTTTCAGATAGCAGAGCATCCAAAGCTCGTGCGGGGCCATTTCTGCCCAGTGAAGAGAAAAGGAAACAGCACAAAGCGTAACAGAGGAACTCTAATGGCAATGCAAGAGCGCCACCAATCCCTTGACAGTCACTCTGATGCTGCAAACCTGGATCTGAACTCTATTTTAGAGAGAGAATTTAGTGTCCAGAGTTTAACATCTGTAGTTAATGAGGATTGCTTTTATGAAGCTGTGGAGAGGCATGGAAAATCCTAGCTTTCTAAGCACTGTATTAAAACATTCATTTGAAGTCCACATGAAATTCAACAAACATTTTGCTTTAAAACTAGTAAATTCATGGAAGTTGCAGGAAAACTACGATCTGATTTTGTGCACTAATACATTTTTCCACAAAAACAGCTGTAAAGGATTCTTAAGTTATTTTAATTTATTGTGGATCAAAAATAGATTAAGTCAGCCCAGGTTTGTAAATTGGTTCATCCCTTTCATGTACTTATTAAGATGATGTAGTGTTCTTGGGGATGGCCTCGTTAGTATTTTAAGTAATGTGGAAAAGGTGCTAGTGAGTGGCAGAGGAGTTTACAATGGAAAGTAGCATTGCAAACTGAATTTTTCAATACCTTGGGCATTTTATTTCTTTAGTTTTCATGTTTGCTTTATTTAAAGCAGAATTAAGTTATTTTAATGTGTTTTAGTGCACAATAGTGCAGACGTTTCATTTTTGTATGTTTCAATGCTGTTTATACTTTATACATATGTGTAAATACAAAAACAAAGCTTGGCCTGTAATCTTTTATTTGACTGTATTTTTTATTTTCTCTATGAGCCTGTACAGTAAAAGACAAATAAGTATTGTACTTAGCCATGTTTTCTACTTTTTATTGTGCTGCTTTTCTGTAGTTGGAGCTTTAAATCCCAAATTCTTTGCTTCTGCATAAATGAGAAGAGTATTAACAGACCTTGAGGCAATTGGTGCACTTTATCCTCCCATAAGCCAGTCACTTGAGTGTATTTATAAGAGTCTTGGCTTCTGTTTTTTAAATTTCGCTGCACGGTAGGATGTTCCAGGATAAAAAAGCACAAAACCCCAAACACCATCTTACATGCTGAAGTCTGAAAAGTATTTTTCTTCCATTTCAGTAAAGCACTTTCATTCATACAAAATTCAGTTATGTCAGAAGTATTGCAACTTAACTACCTGTCTCACAACATACTTTGTTTCCTGGTATGTGTTCTAGCCCTTCCCCTGAAGTAAAAAGAACCTGGACTGTCTTTTCCCTTTCGGCTGCAGCTGAATGGAATAGAGAGAGATGCCCTCTCTACCACTTTCTCAAAAGTAGGTCTTTCATATCTGCACAGCTGTAGGAACATATAAGCCTTCTTTTACTGAGTCAACACCTGTAGATGAAGGAGTTAAAACTAATAAAAAAAATCAGACTTGTGCTGTTACAGCTGATTTTCCTCTTCAGTCTGTTCAGGCTGACCAGTACTTCCAAGTAAACTTCTTGTCGTCTTCTTTTGCCTTAGTTCTTCTCTGTAGTTGAACACAAAAAGGCTTGGGTCTTCATCACACATTTTCCTGTATGCATTGCACAGGTTTCTAAACTGTGACATGGAGAGCTGAAAAGGACGCAGAGTTGGATCAACATCGGCTGTCATCATCAGCTGTTCTGTTCTTTTCAAGCGTTCGTTTTCAGGAAACAAAGTCCTAAAAGATACGGGGTGAAGAAAAACAAGTTTCAACAATTCAGACAGGCAATTACATTTCCCTTAAGAGTAACATGGGATTTACTTAATAGTAAACCTATATTAATTATGTCACTATTTTAGCTCTGGCACTCCTAATACAGCTGAGTATTTGCTAATTATCTGAGCAATGGAAACATATAAGGGTCCTTTTTTTGCAAATACAAATTATGACACCATAGGAAAGCACATACCTACATTATAGTCTAAACACGTGTATGTTCATGTTTGCTAACATTGAAAAGAGCTTTGGGTATGGATACAAGCACAGAGCCTTCTTAGAATTAGCCTCATATTTAGAAAGTAACAACGGATTAAACTGCACAAAACAGATCAGATCCAAACATATGACTTTCTTTCAAACTGTTCCATTCCAATGGGAAAGACAGTTATCACTTGTCATTAATACTCTCATTCTAACGTCAGAAAAAAAAGCCAAGAAGAAGGAAAGGAGTATTTAATTGCCATTCACTTTTTTAATATTTAGAATGGGGGAGAATGTGGCAGGAGTCCTAGATTTTTTTTTTTTTCAGCTCTGCCATTGTTCATAGATAGGCATATCAGTGCACTTACTCCAGTGCCAGATGCGTTAGCACCTCTCTCTCAGAAGTTCCCCGAATTTTAATGAATAGCATGGCTTTGTATAAGTACGTGATAGTTCCTGGTGGGTGGATAGAACACAAAGTTAAGAAGGGGTTTAAAATTACGAGTGAGAAATCACACTTCTGGGAAACCTGTTTTGAAGTATGTGCTACTTCATGCCTCTGTCAAAATGCTACCATTAGTTCAGCATCTAGGTCAGCAAGGTTAAAATGGACCAATTTTTATTTTGATATCACTCTTTCCTTTGATTTGGTAGTTAAAAAACATACCTGGAGCGAAAAATGTTTTTATTACCTTTTTTTTTACAGACTATGAACCATCTCATAAATGTCCGTGAACCACAACTCAAACTATAATATGGACTTCATAGCTCCATCTCATACTTCACATCTCTCATCCCAGAATTCACACAAATAAAAAGTGATTCTATAGCCTTGTTTTTATACAGTCTGTGTAATAGATAACCTTATAATGAACTTAACAGCTTTATTATACACCAAAATTTGCTATTTTTTTCAGGTCAGCAAAAGAATAAGAGGATTGTGTTTCTTAGCTGCACACTAGGGCTAAAAGTATGATAAGCTGCTAGGGGAATACGTGACGTCCAAAAGTTCAGATTCCCCCTCCTTGCCTTAGAAGAATGTAAAGCAGTTATTAGCAATTTGAGACTACACAAGAGTCGAGAGCGTTTTTTTTTACACTTTGGTAAAAATACTGTACATAACACAGATAATGCTGATCACATATGCCTTCTGCTTACATTGCCAACTGAAACCATTCCTTCACAGAAGAAAAACTGAAAAAAAAAAGAAAACCACCACGATCTTGTAAGTCAAAAACAAACCAGCCTAGAGTTTGGATACTTCATTTTCTAAACATGTCCAAATGCATACTAAACTGTAACACAGAGAAATCTATTCTCATTTTAGATCCAATGTCTGCATCCCACGCATCAATGGCATTGACGGCCTCAAGGGAAAAAACACCAACAAACCAAAACTAAGATGCAAAATTCTTTGTTCACCTTTAAAACAATGACATAGAAGGCTTGTAGTACAGTAAGGTGGTATCTGCCCTAATTCTAGACTGCATCAGGGCCAAATCTATGCCCAGCAACATTCAGGGAGCCCAGGCTGCAGGAGATGCCTCTAGTCCTAACAGGATCTCTGTCACACATTCTACAGTGCTGCATGCTGGGGGTTGCCCATAGTAAGTCAGACACATGGCAGTGCTGGAGTTTTAACAGGATCCTTAAAGAAGAGACTCCAGGTTTCTCACATCAGATAACCTGATAAATTCCCTCAGTAAGATATAGGGATTTTTGAACAGCCAGTAAGAACTCCATAAAAGGGTAAACACAGAAACAAAATCTTGACCTTTTGACATTATCCCCAAGTAAGTCAAATTTGTTATAGATGATGTTCTCCGCACTTCCACCATAATCTCCTTGCACTGCCAACTTTGGTTCTGGATTTTGACACTTTTGGTTTTTAACTCAATCATTCTGTAGTTTTTGTGGTTGGGCTGGGTTTTTTCATTTCTGAGGCAGACAAACTATTGAGAAAATGACCACTTTATCCTAGTGATTTCAACAACTTCAACTGCATTAACAAAAATGCACAGGTAATTATTTCGTAATTACATTAGAATCATAATCTCATACTTTTGTGTCCAGAAACCATTCTGAAATGGAAAGATCTGATGAACTATGATGACAAATTTAAAATGGGAAGAATAGAATCATATGCATAGCTAACTGATTCAGTAGATGATGCATTTACAAAAACATTATTTGGGAGTTTTTCATTAAAAATACATACTCAATTCCACGGAAGCAGTATTTTCTTCTAAACTGAAAAACACTTCGAACCACTTTTTCTACCAGCTCAAATGGCTGCTGTATCTTTGGCTGCACCAATGGAGTGAAATGCACCACAGCCACATCCACCTACACGGAAAAGAAAGATAAATTTGAGTAGACATCTTCCTCAGAGACACATTACTTCTAAGTTACCTGGCTAGACATCAGCAAACAGGCACAATATAGGAAGGCATTACTGCAGCAGGTAACCCAGCTGTGCAGTGACTAATGTCATGGTATGGAATATAAAGATTTGCCTCAGCTTTCAAGACCCTACAGAATTTTAGTCGTAGTTATCTACATATTTCCAATTAGTTCACATGCCATTAGTGCTTAGTACTTTCTAGCCCCATGGCACTTTGTCCATCTAGAGCAACTTCCATGTAATCTGTAAAGTAATTAGCACTTCTGTCTTCAGATCCTTCCACAAGATAATTCTGACATAATACACAAATTAGACAATATTTGATATACAGGCTGAAGGGCAGCTGGAATAAATTGGTATTATAATTAGAAATCAAACCCATTCCCTATATGTTCTCTGTTGCTCCAGGGCTTTTCTAAAACGTAAGCCAAGGAATTGCTTTTCAACGTATTAAAATTTCGAGTCTGTTTAAAGGAATGGTAAGCAGAAAGAAGTGCCCTCAGTTTAAGTGACCACATAACTCTGTATTTACACTTCATCCAACATTATGTTTGAATGATTTCACAAAGATAAGCTTGTACATACTCTTTCACAGTTCTCAAATCAGACTAGTTCACAGAGAACAGTCACTTGCCCTGTGTCTGAAAACAGAATGAAATAATATGTACACATTTTATGTTTTTTATATGTATATGTATGTCACGCAATTATAGAGACACTGTATTATATAGAAACTTCCTGATTTCAGACTTCTGTATTAGAAATTACAAGCTGGGCTTACACTCCAGTTCTGCACAACAATGAATAAAGTAGTCCATCTTCCAAACTAGATATTAACATCAATAAAAGGAAAAATATCTGTGGAGGAGCACGTTGAAAAATTGTACAATGTGTACAAGTACTGGTACTGAATGATTAAAAATTTTTAAGTGCCAGATTTAAAAAAATATTTAGTCTCTTATTAAAAAGAGTCTGCTAATATGATAGGCAATCATTGAAATTTTTAAAAAGATCTGACAGCCAATACTGGCACTCACAGAATGACTTTAACATCACATGTGCTACTTCTGACAGAAATAAGAGACACCATCAGACCAAAGAACAGCTGCTGCTTGAAGCACACTCTCAGTGTACCAATTGTTCAGGATAAACCAGAGCACGAGAGTACTTCAAAAAAGAGAGTTTTTCCTACTGCTTCAACCAAAACTGCTCATAGCAACCTCTGATGTGGACATACTCTGACACAAAGGTACCATCTATCCACTTTGCTCTTTCCGTATGAACAGCTCAGCTGTCAAGTACATCCTTCCAGTACAAATGCTTCTACAACACAAATTACTGTATTTCAAACAAATCATAAAATCCAAACAACGTTAAGTTTTTCACATTTCAGAACTTACAAAGCTGAGTAAAAATACTGGCTAGAGAAAGGAAAGAAAATACCAATGGTGCTGATGAAAAAAAAACCCACAGCAAGTTTCCAGTGTTAGCACTACAGATCCCAAGTGTATATTACTGGAGTGTTTTTTCTCTAGCTGTCCACCTTCTACGAAAGCTAGAGGTAAAAACATGACAGAAAAAAATACTTAATACTACTAAAATGTGAAGCACAAGAAGTTACTTAAAAACCAGGTGACAAAAAAAACTTGACACATGGAATCTGCAGTGAAACACACATAGATTATTTCCCAAAGCAGATTTTTAATTTTTCAAGCATTCAGAGCTTCTGCCTTTGCCACAGGTTGCTCCTATCAGGAAGATCACAGGGATTTAAAAAAACTTGTGCTCACACTGAGTATAAGAAAAGTTAACCTTTTTGAACAGAGTGAATACATACTTCACATGTCCAATCAGCTCCTTGTACAGAAATACTAAAGGGCACACACATATGTTTATCTATATTTTGGTCAGGACATAAAACAAGGTATTACCCCCACAAAATTAGAGGTAAGAAAACAACCAGAGTCCATGTGGCATCACTGAGTGACTTCAATTTTGCAGAAATGCTCCTAAGTGAGAAATGACGGCTCTTTGGGAGTTAGAGCTGCATCTTTAACAACGATTTCTGAAGGAAAAAAGAACATTATCTAGATCCAGTGTACAGCTTCAGAGCCAAACAGCTCAGTTTGCAATCTCAAGGCCAGTGGGCAATAATTCCTGCTTCTGAAACAAAGCACAGCACTCCTCAGGTTCCATTATAGATGCTGTTTTCTTTGGACCCCAGGAAAGCTGCTTGGTTACTATAGCAACAGATACAGGGGAAAGCTTTTCATTTGTAATTGGCCACTCCTTTAAAATTATACATGCTATTTTCCCTACATCTCTTAATATGCATCAAATAGAGAGTAAAATTATGAAAGCCAATAAGAGTACATAAGAGCACTTAAAATACACAAGTCGATTTCATGATAATTTTACTAGTAACACTTTTCACCCCAAGTATGTTAGAAATATTTATAAAATAACACTCAAGTCTTACAAAATAATGAATATGAAAATTATTCAACTGATATATCCCAAACTGTCAATAGTACAGCAATTATTTACCTCTTCCTGGTTTAGTGTATCTGTACAATGAAGGTTTACGTTCTCGTAGAGTAGGAGGAACACAACAGAGTACAATTTAATTCACACAAGTCTGCTGCCTTGCTAATGAAATCAACACTCTAAATCTGAATAAGCTTAAGTGAGACAATTTTTACTAACTGTTGACAATAAAGGTCTCATAATGGGCAATACATGTACCTTGCAACAGGGCTGTATTAAAAGCAAATCCACATAACCTCTCCTCAAGCTGTAATTTACTCACAGCGAACTGAAACCTAAGCAGAACATATTACAACTTCACTAGAACAGACTGCTTGAAATCCTGCTGAAATAGTTCTAAGCCAGCACTTTCAAAATCCAAGTGTTTAGTAGCATTTTATCTGTCTACTATAAACAAACGTTAGGTCTAACACCAGAGATGTGCATCTTGTAGTAATCTTGTTCTGATGAGAGTTTACTTTTGGCTCACTTCCAGCAGAAAGAAACTATGCCTCTGCACTAATAGAAATAATTTCTGTGTAAGAACAGCTCTGCAGTAACTCCATTCACACCAGGCTCACAAACAGAATCACAGGAGAGCAGAAGTCAGGTACAGAACCTATGGCTGTATCACTGCTGCAGTGAGCAAGACTTTTCCCCCAGCTTCTTGATTTCCCACACCAACTTGATGAGGCCACTTCTCTGATGTGCTGCATTTACCATAGAAGCATTATCAGTAGCTTTATTTCCTTATTCTTTTATACAGCCTTATACAAAGGTAACAGCTTATAGGACAACCTATGGAAGGCTAAAGCAATCAGAACAGATAAGCAAAGCCTGCAGTTGAATAGAAGAGTCCTGCTGTTGCAATTACAAATTAAAATAAATTCCACAGTTATTTTCTAGGAAATTTGAACTTTTAATAAGATTACCTGTGATGACAAAACCAACAACTGACAAACAACAAAACTCTCTGTCTCTCAGTGCAACTTAAATGATTCCCCCCCAGTCCCTAAGTCTACAGTTTCTAGATTCTCAAGATTTTACTCCATTTAATTACTGCTCACACTTTCCATCACAGAACCCGGGTATCATTATGTATTTAGGACTAAGGGCCTCCGTCTGTTTTATTCCATAATCTCTTTGCTTTCCCTTACTGAGTGTTTTTCAAACAAAACTCATTAAACAAAGTACTCCATTATTCTCGGGTAGATGGAACTAAGAGAGAGAACAAACAGCAGTAATGCACTTGCTGTGGAGAACAGAAAAAAAACAACATTCCAAGAAATTTTGTTAATACATGCCAATGCAGTTTTATATGAGAAGGGATAGTTCCATTCAAGAGAAACTGCATTTTCCAGGACATCTACAGTGAAGAAAACATCTCAGACCTCACATCCAGCAGTAAGTCCTACATAAACAGGAATGAAACAAAACTGTATTTTTAATTACAATTGTAGTGCTCATACTTTAATTTATCATGCCTTTAACTTGGTTCATCTCATTAAATATAAGGTATGGCTACCATTTGCAGTGTTTTGTGTTTATGCTTGCGTGTTTGTATACTGACATTTTAAAAAGGAAGCAATGAAAAAGGCTGATCCAGGGTACTAATTAGCTGTTTCAGAATATGAATGAGTTTTTTGAAAGAGTTTTGAGCTATCCAGACCTGTCAGTTCCTTCTGTAAAAGGAAGTTAAGCCATCTTTCCCATGGGCCTATACAGCAAATGATATGTATTTGCCAGAACATCTCTTCCCAGTCTGCACAAACTGAAGGGATTTGGAAATAGGCAGGTCTTTGAAATAAGATTTTAATGAGTAGCTGTTAATAGTCTCACCTTAACTTTAAGCATTTTTAATATATATATGCTGGACAGAATTAGCACATCCTTGAACAATTACCTGAAATAAATACAATATAAAAAGATTAGAGTATAAATATATAAATTATACATTATATAGAGAACTATACTACATATTGTTATAGAGGATAACAGTATTATACTTACAGAGGATACAAATATATTAATTAGTTCAGGAATGCCACTAAAGACTGACAGAACACATATTGATCAAAACCTTATTGTCTTATGTATAATGAACTGAAACAAGAATACAATGCTACAGATACTTTGAATTCCCCTTATTTCAATACTATCCCTTATTACTACGGCTTTTCAGAAGAGTTCTAATGCTGAAGATCAATTATAATATCATTGTTCATATTTAGATAGAAAGCCTGGATCATGCTTTCTAAGACAGAAGTCTGCCCTTTGTCTTCCCCTGATAAAAGACAAACACAGCCCCACGCAAAAGGCACGGCAGGGTACCACTTTCGATTCCTCCTCTCAGAGGTTTCAAACCCCTGTTCTGCATCTGCAATCCCAAAAGTCCAGCTGATGCAAGAGCAACAGTTCCGTCTTGCCACCTGCACAGCTGTCATACTGCCTAAAATGTTCTCATCTGTCAAATGAAATTGAACTTTTTATATAAGAATAGCAAGGAGCTTTTTTAATGAATTTTTTAAACTACCACTTCATGGCAAATTCGCAAATTATTTCAGATGGGTGACTGATTCAAAAAAAGGTACTTTCACAAATGAGTTGTTTCATACCAATATTAAAAACATACTATTTTAGAGACAGAAGCAGATCATATTCACTCTTAGGACTTGCTAAATACTACTGCTGTAAGTCAAGGAACTGAAATCACTGGAAATAAAAAACTGGTAAGTTTAAAAAAAATAAAATAAAATATATTGATTTAGAAAAGTCTCATGTGACTAATTGTGAAAATACTGCAAAAACTAAATTCCATTTTATTCTCCTCTAAACCCAAGATATTTCATAACACTTATTAAAAAGATGAACAGGTAATATTTAAAAGCAGAAATAAGGAGTTACCTTTAACCATACTTTAAATGGGATAGTACCCATTGTTATAAAATAGTGTCTTGGCTTGAGACCCCAGGACAAACAGGCAACAGGAGCTGGCTACAGCTATCAACACACTTAAACAAGCTACTTGAAGAGTACAATGTATTTTCGACCACAGTGTTTTCCTCCCACAACGACTTCTAATCTGCAAGTTTCTAGTGTTCCATTTACAATATATATTTATCTAGTAAGTCTGCAATCTGTGTGCTTTTACCAAAACCAACTGCAGTACAGTAAGTTTTGCTTGATGGGTTGCAATCATCTATGAAAGGGCAGCAGCTCCATTGTACAAGCAGTTCTAAAGCACTGTCCATTTGCCATCATTTCTGTTCAAGTACCTTGCATACAGCAGCTCAGCTGCTGCAGGGTCATATTCAGATACTCATTCAGATAGCTCTAATTTTAAATGCAAGCTTTTTTTGTTTGCTGATTTCTTTTCCTTTCCCCCTCGCACTTCTCCTCCCCCCCCTTCCTCCCCGTTACACAGACGGCCACAGCTTGGCTAGGAAGCTCCCAGTTACTCATTTCCACGAGAGAAAAGGCAGACAAAAGGTGACAGAAGATAACCATCATGGCATCGGCAAGCCTGCAGTTCTTTGCTTTTATTCTGGCTTTGTTTGGTGTTTTTGGAGATATCGCAGCCACCCTGCTACCAAACTGGAAGGTAAATGCAGACGTTGGCTCAAATATCATAACAGCTATAACACAGATGCAAGGACTTTGGATGGACTGCACATGGTACAGCACTGGGATGTTCAGCTGTACCCTGAAATACTCCATTCTCTCTCTCCCTGTCTACATCCAGGCTGCACGGACCACCATGGTACTGTCGTGTATCCTATCAGCCTTTGGGATCTGCATCACTACAGTCGGAATGAAATGTACAAAACTGGGAGGGGACACTGACAGCAAAAATCATGCTTGCTTTGCGGGAGGAGTCTGCTTCATTCTGGCAGGAATCTTTGGACTAGTACCAACATGCTGGTACACAAGAGAAATTATTTCAAATTTTCTGGACCAGACCATTCCAGAAAGTAGTAAACACGAACCGGGAGGAGCAGTTTATACAGGATTCATCTCAGCAGGGTTTCTGCTTATCGCAGGTGTGATCTTCTGCTCTTCCTGTTTTAAAAGGCAGCAAGGAGCATGGATTTACCCTCCAAGGCAGCACCATTTCCCATCCACAGAGCAGGACAGCAATGCAGGTTACAACCTGAAGGATTATGTATAAGTAGTTATTTCTATCCATTGAAGTATTTTTATCCATTCAAGGGGGTGGTTATGTGTGTTAAGTGTAGTTTGATTATTTCAAAGAATGTGTAACATAGCACTTAACTTTTCCTGTATCTGGGCTGAAGTTATATTCATGCAAGGTATTTTATAGGGGCATCCACGAGAAGGAAAAATGTAGGAAAAGATACTTGTCTGCTACAAGAGTACTTTACTTTGTTGTTTTCAAACCTTTCTGACTTCCCAAGTTAACAGTTATTGAAGAAAAAGAAACTATTTAAAAAACTTAACTGACTGTACAATTCATGTATTGATGTCTTGTTATAGGAAAGATGATTAAAAACTAACTGCTTTCTGTTTAGGGAATTAGACTTTCAATCACATATAACATTTTAGAGTGTATTTTACATTTTTATCTTGATGTTAATTACGATGCAAGGTAAAAAACCCAAAAACTATTTGTCCAAGAAGCCCAGTTCAAAGGTTTTTAAAAAGCAGACATATCTGCCTTTCTAAATTGCCTTGGTAACTACATTATGGAAATAAAAAAAACCCAAACAAAAAAACCCAAAAAACCATACACAAAAAAATAAACCAACCAAAACAAATCCAAAATAAAAGCTCAAAGCTCCAAACCTTAGCTGCACTGTATGCTCTGCATATCAGGCTGAAAGAT
Source organism: Oreocharis arfaki (assembly GCA_013398015.1). Classification (NCBI taxonomy): domain Eukaryota; kingdom Metazoa; phylum Chordata; class Aves; order Passeriformes; family Paramythiidae; genus Oreocharis; species Oreocharis arfaki. The sequence goes on along the minus strand of VZRR01003977.1, from coordinate 515,946 downwards.
CAGCAGTACCATTCAGCTCTTGCCAAACACATCTCTCCTGCCCCAAACTGCCACCTGCTGTGGGTTTCATTTATTATTGTTAAAGGAAAGCGTGCTGGACATTCACCAACTGCTACTAATCTATCACTACACTGTGAATGTCAGATATGAGGGGCAGTACAACAAGAGAAATGTAACCATAACTGTGAAAACACCTGCAAACTGTAATAAACAGGATAGAAACTAAATTATCTGTGTTCAAAAAACATATGCAAGCATTCTAGCTTACACTTGCTAAAAGTAGCTACGAAGAGCTCAAATAACACATCAACCACTTATTGTCTTCTACATTTCTGACCTTCTAAAAGAACTTTTTAAGTCCTTTTAGTTATTCTCGTAGGGTCTGTTTCAGGCCCACTCCCAGGCATTCTATTACTGTAAAATGTATGATACAACAGTGATAAAGAAACAGCTTCTTTATTTTTCTAACAGCCTCATTTTGAATAATTACCTTAAATACTCTAACCTTTTCTTTCGCCACACAGATTTTTTTTTTTTGTGTTGGTCATTGGCAAAGTATGTTCTACCTAAATACCTCCCTAAATGAGAACCAAATCAATGAATGAAAAGGGGTATAATACAGGCTTTTAAATTTAGGAATATAATGCTGGATGAGTCTTTCAATAAAATCAACTGCTATTTATTCTGCATATTTATACACAAGTTCCATTTCCCATGGTACTAGTCTGAAATTTGCTAAAACACTGTGCAAGAGCCCAGACATTATATGTCTAGCATGTTGGAAAAAGATGATTCGTTACAGCATTTGGGAAAGTGCTCTGTGCACTCAATAGGCACTTAATATGTAAGGAGTCTTTATTCATAGACAGTCTTCATTCTCCACACACAGAATGGCATTACATCTTGCTTTTATTCTACTGTTACATAGCTCTTTTGGGTTTCCTATGTTTTAATCAAGCAGCTTGTTTTGTACTACACCTAATGTAACTGCCAGCAGTTATTGGGTATCGCAGACACTTCACTATGACCAAAAAGCCAATTTCTTTTTTCCTAGATACAATGCTGTGCAGCACCATTCCATTAACCAAGAGTCTTTTACGTCTCAACACTCATAGAAATGTTGGAATAATATTCATACATCGAGCAAATGAAGTAAACAACTGCTTCTCACAAACACGCATCTCCACCTTTAGAAAGGGGTTTGACATGACACTAAGCCGTGATCACTGACATGTATGTGAAACAAATCTGTCTGCAAAAATTATAATCAAGAAGAATTTTTACAGGAGGGCATAAGAAAAAGGTAGTAATGGCATACCATGAGCAAAACAAAATGTTCATAGGTTACATATGCTGCAATTTTTTTTCCCCTGTAACTTTACAAAAAGGTACCTGCACTTCGTATAGCTATGAAACAAAAACCAAGCACTGAGCCATTTCATCCACAGCAGATTGCAACAGCTTTCCAAGAAAACAGATCCTATGAGAAACGGTAACATCTAAAACCACGTCAGTCTACAGCTAGAAGAACAAGGCCAAAACAGAAGATCAGTCTACAACAGGAGCTCAAAGGAGACAAAATATAGTGAAAACAGGTGCCAGTTCTGTCTGAAAAGACTGTACTTCCTGCTTATGCAATATAAGCAATACTTGTTTTAACTCAAAAAACCACATTAAATAAAAATATGCCTGCCCATAGTTGTACTGCTTTTTTTAATTCAACAGAGCACCGACTCCAGGACGTGCTTATACTACAATATTTGTCACAACTCTGTGTGTTACCTCTCTCTTGGTCAACTATGGCCTTTTCAGTACAGGAAAATGGAAATATCAGTTATAGCTTCCCAATTCTGGGACACGATCCGCACTAGACTTTTGACTACACTAGCTCTACTAGTACTCAAATTGTACCCCACACTGAGAAATCCCCATCATAAAACTGGAATTTTAGCCTTATTTAAAATCATTTCACATATTTGACAGTGAGACGGTATCCTGAAATTATTTTCCATTTAGCTAGGAGACAGGGAAAAAAACCCTAGGCCAAAACCTCAAAGCAAAAACTAAGATTTCTTAAGCACTGTCATTTTTTTTCACAACGGATTGCTATCACAACTAGTAATTTAACATGTTTGAACAGTTACTTGCTCAAAAAATACTAACAGAATTTTAAATTATCATGAAAATAAATATTCCCATATAGAGGTCTTAATATTCATTGAGATTAAAAAAAAACCTTCCACAGGTTCTCAAGAAATATTATAGAAAAGTAAAAAGGACCAAGATGGAGATTCTGATTAATTGAAAGAGAGATGTATTAAAGAGCTGAAGCAACCAGCTTAAAAGGGACTTTGAGAAGCTGCAAGTTCAGTTCTGAAACAGAACAGCAGTTTGATAGGACATGGGGTAATGTTTTTAAACTCCAAGAGGGTTGATTTAAATTAGATATAAAGAAAAAGTATTTTACAATAGGCTGTTTAAACGCTAACATGTTGCCCAGAGAGATGGTGGATGCCCCATCCCTGAAAACATTCAAGACCAGATTGGACAGAGCTCTGAGCAACCTGATCTAGTTGAAGATGTTCCTGCTCACTGCATGGGAATGGGACTAGATGACCTTCCTGCCAACCCAAATATGTCGATGAACCGATGATTTCCACACGCATTCAGGGACACAGACCTCACTTACAGTCAGGCACAAATTTTTACAAAAACATACAAACCAAAACATAAAAAAACCTTTTGGTCCAAAATACTGATTAATTTCTTCATTTTTGATTCCTGTGATCATAATGGCTATTAATAAAAACCACGGGCAGCAGAAAGAGGACAACAAAAAGATCGTTCTCTACTCACTCAACAACATATAAGAGGGAGAATAGATTGTTAGTTTTTTAAACAATCAGTGGGATATAGGTGACAAAGTGCTGTAGCAAATAGGAGGGAGTAAAATATGCTAAAGATGACTAGGGTGAAACAAAGATTATAGACATGGTAAAATTAGAAACGTTTGACAATGGTGACAAATGAAAAGCTTTTCTTATCACACTCTTTCAAAAGACCCATCAAACTCTTAAGGCACAATTCTCAAACTGTTTATAAATGCAAACTGTAAAATAGCAGGCTTTCCAAAAATACTCCAATCCTAGCAGACACTATCCTGCCATTAAATCCTAATCTCCCTCTCCAGAACACCCAAAGATGTATGCTAACCTTGCAGATAGGTTTGAAGGTCAAAGCCAAGTTCTCAGGAACAAAAAAAAAGAAAAAGCACTTGTTTAGAGTAAGCATGCTTAATTCACAGGATTTCACATCACTCCACTTCTAGTTATGGAGATCTTCAAATAGAGCAGCCACTGACATTCCTTAGTCAAAATAAGATACATAGATTGACTGACAAATTAATAAAACCCACAAATAAATACAGGGAGACCTACCTCTGGCTTTGGAACAAAGGCTTGACCTGGAATTATGAAACAGTTTTCCACAGTGCAGAGATGCTGAGCCATGATGGACAGTCTGCTACATTGGTTACTTCCTGGATTAGCTGTAAGTCTCTACGGGAAAATCAAAAGATGCCCATCAGTGATACGGAATTGACCAAGTGATCAGTTATATTAAATCTTGATTTTCAGTGTAATCGAATTGAAAAAAAATCAGCAGTTAATCATTAAAAACTTGTACCAAATTGTATGCCCAGTTCATCTAAAATTTTCTTCTCCAATATAGAATCATTTCACTAAGATACCATGCTGATTTACAACCTCAGTCCTGCAATCAAATGCACATGGAAAGGAACTCCTAGAAATTCTGCAGAACGAAATGAGTGTCAAAAGAATTTTGTATGGATACAAGAGAAAACTAAAACTATTCTGACTGCAGGATTTAAAACAAACCTAACACTGACGGTACTATCACAATCCTTTCTTTCCACTGTTTCTGTATAAAATGTTACTACTTTTTTTCTTCTTCAAGATGAAACAAAGCTCCATAAACCCAAGATTGGCTCGAAACCAAAAGCTCTTCATAATTAACTGGTCTACACTCACAATATTTGCATAGAAGCTGGATCTACTTTATGTAACATTAGAACGCCTAACACTTAACACTTAAAACTCAATTTTGGTATTCTCTGACTTTCCCAAGAATTTTTTTTTAAAATAATAGCCTGGACAGAGGTTTCCTACACTTTCGTAACTTGGCAAGAAACACATTTTACTGTGTTTTGCTTGCACAAACAAAATTTAAACATAAAAAGCATCTTGTAAAACAAGTCTCATCATTAACTTATGCAAAACCAGAATTTTGACGATTCCTGTTCTTATTTACCACTGCTTCAATAAAAAATAAACCCCAATTTGCATATCTGGTAATATTTGTACATTATGTAGTTTCATATGAAAAGCCTATTCATGAAACGCTGCCATGCATATTAAATCTATCCCTGAAAAATAAAAGCTAAACCTGTTGCCGAAGTTCCACATTTTCTCAAACAACTCTTCCAAAAGGCAGTTCAGCATGGAGCAAACAAATACTTTCCAACGAAATAATGCTCAGTGATTCTTTTTGCCTATGCCATTTAAAGCTACCTCCATTGTTGTTTCAGAGGAAATTATTATTCTCTGAAAAAATCCCAGACTGCAAAGTCTAACAATGCAACCAGACAGCACTTCCTTAACCTCTGCAGTGAAAACGAAACTGACCTAATGGCAACAACCGGAGCAACACGTCCAATGCCAATTCAAACAAACCTATCTTTACTTCTCCCAGAAACCATCTAGAAAGTCTCAGGCAGTAAGTTCCTGCTTCTCAGTTACAGAAGGGATAACGTAACATCGGGATAGTAACATCTTAAACCACTTCAACTACGGCAGCAGGAACATACCTGTGTGTGGCACCCCCACACAGATCCACCAGTCAAACTCCCTGCCAAGGACAGGGATATGTGCAGCTAACGTCACGCTGCTCAGAGACCTGCCCTGCCTGATCTTGAAAGTTTCCAGGGATGGAGAATCCACCACGTCTCTTGGCAACCAGCTACAGCGTTTCACTACCCTCACTGTAAAAAATTTCTTCCTTATATCTAAATCTACCCTCTTTTGGTTTAAAACCATTACTCCTTGTTCTATAGCAACAGGCCCTGCTAGAGGACCGATTTTAGACCAAGTGGGTTGGAAGAACCTAGCCTAGGTTTGATATGAAGCACCGAAGAATTTGGGACAAGGTAAAAGTTCTTACCCACAAAGTGAGTAACAATTTAAAAAATTTAATCGACAGAGAAAAAAAATTACCTGTTTGACACTAAAAAGTGCTATTTTTACTGCTGTGGATATTTGGCCTTATCATCCTTAACAGGCCTCAGATTCAGCATATAAAATAACTGCTGGTTCTCATCAGCTTTAATCACTTTACTTAAATCATAGAAGAATAGAGTGGGCTGCAGTAGTAGGTGTGTAGTGACATAACTCACATCAACACTGCTGTGCTACAAGGAAACAGAAAAGCAAGAAAATATAACCAGCAAGAAAGGCAAACGTACTTACTTCCCTGTTACACTCGCAAAATGAAGTCTGACCATAAATAAAAGAGCACATTGCTTCACTCACTTACTGTTAACATCAAGTTTTCCTAACTAATTATAAAGCACATCACTCCATTCCATGACACATCATGTTTCTGCTGAGCTTATAACATACAGACTCTTTGATATTTAGGCTCTTAGCTTAGATATATCCAAGGACAACACCAAATTTTTAAGACATTTCCCTATCAGGACTATAAATTCAGAGATTTATAAAGTATCAGTAGCAACTCACTATTATCTGCATTACATTGCTCTCTCTTTCCTGATACTGAATATGCCTGTATTCACCAATTTACAATGCTTACCTTAAACAACTCCAGAGGGTCAGGAGAAAAGGCACAGAGCCTAATTACTGTTCTTTCTCCTAATCATAAAATAAAATAGTATCTTTAAAACAATTTTTTTTCATGGTATCAAACCAATAATGGAAATGCAAACCAGAAACCATGAACAATTTTGTCTTTAGAGGAAGACCTGTGTTTAAATTGTGTTGAACAAGATTCAAGAGATCTCAGGATGTAAACTCAACAACAATTAACACTGATTCATTGCATGGCCTTGAACAATATATTCCATCTCCTAGTGTTTCTAACTTCTCAGTGTTTTAAGTACAAGAGCTGAAGCGTGCACGGTATTTTGCACCTAATTGAGCTATGCTGGGTGCAGAAGAACTATAATCTGCATGTCACCGATGATGTGTACAGCTGGCTACAGCTATAGAAAGCCCAGAGTGCTCTCACAAAGTGACAGGCGAATTTTTTCACCGCTGTAACAAAACTGTGTATCCTACCCACCATCACTCTGCACTTCACATCACAGTCCATTAGCCATATTTTGCAACAAGGCCTAACCTCACATAACACGAAGTCCTTCTGGGAAACAGACGTGGATTCTTTAATGCCTGAAACCAAATGAGCCCAGAACTGAATTAAGAAATCTGGTTTATTTCATACCAAATGTCTGTCCCTGGTGTTCTCTAGAGCCACCTATTGGAAATACTTCTTCAATCTTGATTGCATGGCTAGAGCAATGACAGCACAATACAGCTTTCTTTGACCCAAAAGATGACAGCAGACATTCCACTTGCATATATACTTATTACTAATTTTCACTGAGAAAAAAAAAAAAAAGCAGCAAAATTTTCCTATTTGAATTTTTACTTCGAAGGATTAAAATTAAAACAACATACACATTGAGGCTGCATAAAGAAAACACAGTATTTACAAACAGTGGAATAATAAGAAAGAAATTCCGTTTCCAGGCTGATGTGCAAAACCTTTTTTTCTTAACAAAAGCAAGTGAGATGCATGTAAAAAGCCAGACTGCTTCCATAACTATAAAACAAAAAGCTTTCCATTCTCTACGTTACTATATGTTTCGTGCAATGGCAATAGAAATAAACTGTTAAGTCTGAAAGCACCATGGAGTAAGCCAACCTAGTATCAACTGATCTGGCATTAACACTACTACAAATGCGGATCAGTTTGGCCTTCTTTAAGAAACTATTAATACAAAGTAAAATACCAATTTGCTCTTGGACTTGTGGTGACAGAAGTCAATTAAGATCTTTTTACACACACAAGAATGGCAGCAATACATTAATAATTCTGGTATCAAGTCTCATTCAAGAAAGCCAATGCCAGTTTCCATGGTCGACAAACACCCCCTGCGTTTTAAGTGTTTAATCATAACTGGAAATAATGTTAACCTTCTATTTCTTTTTATTTCAAGGAAGGTGTTCTTAAAAAATTATTTTTAATAAAGAGGACAAAGAAATTAAATAAAAGTGCATTTCTTGAGATGAATGAAAGATAAGGAAAAACATACTGATGACATGTTGCACAAATGACTGTGAGAGAATAAACATATTTAAAAACAGAAGAGTGCTGTGCAATCTATTCATGTTTCAGAAATCAGACTTCAGAAAAGGACAGAGAACCTCAAGGAAATATAACCCTCCATAAGACATTAAAAAAATTACGTGCTTGTCAAAGAATCAGAGTAGATAATTAACTCATCAAAATTCATAATTTACAGCCACATCAACTAACAATTGACCCAACCCTTTCCTCTCTTTTCAAAGGCAATTAAAACTGAGTTTGTAGTTTTGAATAAAAGATTGTGTATAAACAATTTTTTGTTCAATTTAGCATCTGTACAGTTTTGGAAAAATGCTAAAATTTTACCTCCCCAACTTCCTTTTGAAAAGTCAGTGTCATCTGTGTCCTGCCGTAAGTAAAAGGTCCATCCTTTTTTGAAACATTCTCAAGCCATTTGATGATTAGAGGAGTTGAAAGACTGAAGGGCAGATTTCCAATGATATGTATATCTGGTGGTTCTGTTGACATTTGGCAGAAAAAAAAAAATTGTCAAAAAGTTTTGGGTAAGATTTTGCCAAGAAATAAAACACAAGAAAAATACATGCCTATCAGCCTAGACTTAAAATATGAGAACAACTTTTATCATGCCACACCAAAACGATGCCTGTCCATCTATACTCATCTTACACTGACAAAACTATGTTACTGTTCTCAGTATTTATTGGGAAAAAAGAGGTTACGTTTAGTTCTCATTTACATTTGAATAAATCAGCTTTCAGATGATTTTCGGCTGATGATTGAATTCCAGCTGAGCTACTCTAGAATGGCAAAACTACAACAACGTTCTTGTGATGTCAAATGACTATTAGGTACAGAGTAAATAGTCATACACATACTTCTGTCCAACACATCCTGCCAGGGGCATTTAACTGAGTCCTAACAACCCTCAGAACAACCACCTAACTCACACTGGATATAACTCTCCTTCTATATAGAGTCCTCCGAAATCAAAAGGTGTCAAGAGTACAAGATTTAGCCATTTGAAGTGATGCCTGCTTTTCAGTTATGGATCATAACAGTATCTCTGTGTGTTGTACAACATGACACAGGGATTTCATTAGCAGGGACCCTTATATCTAAGCTGGAGTGAAACAGAAGTGGAGAAAACCCAAAAGCCAGTGTGCTGTTTCATAGATACAATATTTAATAATACGAATAAGCTATGACAGTATCAAATGCAAGCTGCTTTTCTGGCACACTTTACTTATTACGCACTTTACAGGCTGTGATATTTCTAGTCTATCAGTGATATTACACATCTATCAGAGATGGTGGTTTTTGAAACCCACCAGCCTTTAAGATTTTCATATGGCAATAACACACTAGAAATGTATCATACCTCTAACCGGTCAGCTCAAAACCCAAGAGTGACTCTATTTTCAAGAAAGATAAATTTTTAAAACTGCACTACACTGTCACACATATGCTCACAGTTTGTTCTGTGAAGCACTTACCTTTGCCAATGAGAAAAATACAACATACAATTTTTCAAGGTGAACATGACGTGCCATGGTCTTTTACGTCCTGAGTCAGAAAGCACTTTACTGCTCTTCAGCCACTGCAAAGAGTGACTTTACCTTAAATTAATAAATTTGAAAAGGAGACTGGGAGGTCATCTCTGATTTATCTAATAATATTACATGTTTTAAAAGTGAAAAAGCGCCCTATTGCAAAGGGCTCAGATTTAAAAATAAAAGACAAAAACCCACAATCCTGATTAGATTCTTGACAAGGATATCCAGCTGAAACCAAAGCAATGAGAAACCTAAATTTTTGAGGGCAAGAGTTCCCAAAGTTTCAAAGCAAGTTACAGAAATTTCTTCAGAGGAACAACAGCAGTGGTGATTTCTGACTCCTTCAAAAAGAGGAAGAAACCAGGAAGTACACCATTTGATCTCCTTTTATGCTTTCCAGGAATCATTTTTGTACAGCCAATAAACTCTAAGGTTAATAACTGCAAAGCTCCTCACTGTTAGTTAAGGCCAATGTCACACAAATTCCACTGTTTTGTCTTAGAAAAGGAAGAGAGTTTTTTGTTTTCTTCTAAGGAAAAAAAAAAAAGGTGTCTCTTTATTTTCAACATGTACCAGAAGAGAGTAACATCTGCACTGAGCAAGCTTCAATTCTATTACTATTTAAGAATAACTTAGAAGCATTAAAAAATTGAAGTAAACCAAATGCAAATACTAACCATCCTCCCAGTCCTTTTTTAGGTGCTTTGGAAAAGCTTTCTCCATCTTATAGGTCAGGATATCTCCATGAACGATGCGCACTTTTCCTGGAGCTGCTTCAGATAGCATCTGTTTGTAAGCAAGCAAGCAGAATCCAGTGAGTGTTAACCAAACTGAATTCCAGTTTCGGCCACAGCAGGAATGAAATCATTGCTATATATTTATCTTCAACATACAACAAAGCACAGTGGGAGTTAAAAATGAACACAATTAGTAAGTATTTATTTTCAAAAAGCGAATACTAGCAATAGGTTCATGTGTGATTCTGTAAACACTTAACTATTCACAGATGTGGAATTCTTAATAGAGAATTCAAACTTGAAAAGACTGGTAAGAGTCTCTTCAACAACAACAATTAACAAGCCCCAGGCCACTAGCAGGACCTCACCTGATTTAAGTAATAATGCAAGCAGGAGGTTTTGAAAGGTTTTTAGATCAATTACCTATGGAAACAAGGACTCATGTTGTTTATTCTGTTTCCCCCACAGCCATTATCCAATTTCAGCCACATGTGATACAAGGCTAATACAAGGCAAGAAATATTAATTTTTGCTTTTACATGAAAAAGGTTGAAGAGATTCTCTTAATATTCGCTGTAGTAGTCTACACTTGTACCCTTAAAAAACAAGGAATCCACTGAAAAGAGGAAATGAGTACCTAGCAGTAGGGAAGATCTCACTAATTTCTGTCTTTCTAGACATTACAAAATCATCTCCATTGTCAGCTTCTGTAGCCCACTTGCACTACGTATCTAGTATTTAATAAAGGCTGATATGGAAATTCAGCACTGGTTGTAGTTTGACAACCAATGCTTTCATTTCTGGTGTCAGCTTCCTTTATGAAAATTAGTTAAGCTTTTTTAGTGTTGTACTAATCTTTTCTCTTACACTATGAAACTATGCACAAACAGCACAATTCAAAAGCAGTGGCAACATTTTCAAATATATCATTAGGGGATATTTATTGATCCTATAAGAGAATAATGTGAAATGACTTAAAGAACAATTTTGCTTTTGCATAGAAATCCAAATCCATAAACAGTTAAGTGCCAGTGGCTAATTGCCAACATGAACTGCTCACCATTGTTAGTCCCACCTTCAATCTGAATGATGTTTATACGCTCAGAGGCACAAACAATTTTCACCATTCTCTGAGCCAAAACAAAAACCATTTTCTCATATTACTCAAAAAATGTCATCATGAAATTTTTTGAGTAAAAGTTTGGGGGTTTTAATTATCAAAATAGCTAAATTTTATGTAGAGCAATAAAAGCTTAACAAAACCTAAGTGTTCCTGCATGTTTTAAGTGCAATTATTTCCAAATAGAAAAAATAAAACTAACCTCTACTCCAAACCACTTAATGGACTTCTCAGCATTACACTAGCAATTATATGACATAAAAATTCACTTATCTGCCATGGTTTGTCAAATCTTTCTTTGAAGCTGTTATAAATGCTCTAACGGGATGAAAAATAATGTTAGACCAATGAAGTAAGAAAATAGTGTCGTTTGTTAATAACAGTTTTCTTATCATGAGTTTAGGGGTTGCTGAATAATACACTTTACATAATTTAGAATTGCATTTAATCTGTGACCATAAAACCATAGTCTTATATTTCTAATCTGAAATAAAGACTTGGAAACCCAGTGAAGCTTTTTTCATTTTAAGGGAAAAAGTGTGCAGCTAACACAGCTCCAGGAGCTGCTGTGCATCAAGGACACCAGCCAACAGTGCTCCATCATACAGATACTCTCATTCTTCACATACAACCAAAAGGGCACAAAGGAAGCATAGAGGCATAGTTTAAAACATGAAATGGTGTTCCTGGAATAATTTTATATTCAATACATTCTCTTGCTCCTTTCTCTCCTCATCAATCTTCCCAGCCTAAAAACTATTAGGGCATATGGCATAAGGAGGTTGTGATTCTTTGAGACTGAGCCAGAACTGGCAGACTCAGCTTGTGTAAACTTTAACTCTGTACACATGTTCTCCACTGTAATTCAGTTTTGCACTAAAGAAAATCCCTACTTCAGTTTTGTGAGAGACCACATCTTGAAAAACAGGTAATGAAAAATGCTGTATGCTTTACATCAGCAATTTTAAAAGTATCTAAGAGACATATTTAAGTAACAGTCCTCAATCATTCTTTTAATCTCTGATATTTCCCCTTATTCAAATCTCAACCCTTTTAAGAGCATGAGTTTTGATAGTTTGCTTGGAAAACCAAAAAAATTATTACAACCTACATTAGGAGAAAAGAAAGATACACTGTTATGTATCTTCTTATCTGTATGGAAAAAAAGCAACACCAAATCTGATAATAATGGATGCAACGCATTTCTTGTTCATTCACATCCACTGTTACTGAGTTACACCACCTCTAGGTCAATAACCTCATTCAGACATTCACTTCTGCTGTGAGGAGACTGGCAATTAAAAATAATGACTAACATTACGTCACTTGAACAGTAAAGATAATTACATACCAAAAGTTCATTTTAGACCAAGAAGTATACTTTTATTCAGACAAATCTGTTGCAGTGCATGCATTTTGGAAGATCAAAAAAACATCCAAGTACTTAAAAAGCTCTCTTAACTGAAACAAGTGTCATTTAATCACAAATTCTCTCCAGTCCCAAAACAGTTCTTAAAATCTGAAACAAAAATGCTGATTTCCCCCAGCCAAGTGAAAACACAAAGGTTTCACATTTCATAAGGTGAAGATGGCATATTATACATTATTAATAGCTAACCCTACAAAGACGTAATTACATGCACATTCAAGTTTAAGGATGCAAGCAGATTCATTCATACCTTACATTTTTTTTTATCATATAAAAAGCTGGTAGCAGTCCTCAAGTGAATTACCTATTTATTTCTGCTGCTGATCTACCGAAAAAGACACAGCGAAATTTAAGGAAAGCCCTTTGAATTGCTCTGAGATGGCAGATACCTAAGAAAACGGCCAAATTTTAAGATTTTTGGACTCTGTTTTTCTTGCTGGATTTATACATCCAAGTTCCGCAAACATCCAGCAACACAAGTAGATAGCATTTGAAAATGCCACAATGACTTGTGAACTTATACCAACTCTAAAAGAAAGGAAGAAAAGCTTGAGTGGCTTTTTTTAAATGTAAAATAGATGCTTGCTTTATTCTTCTCTACCTGGATGCTACCCCACACTGACCTCCACTAACTGGAGATACACCTTCCCAATTTTATAAAGCATGATTATTAGGATTAAAATGAAATATAAGACCACACATAAGGACATTACATTCAGTCTTCAAATTATGATTTCACCACCATGGTAAAATGCACCTGAAATGTCTCAGCCTGAAAAAAACCAACCTGACAAGCCTTGGCAGAAATTCAGTTGCAGGATCAGGTCCTAAAGGGCCTATGAGAAAGTAGGAACAATGAACTGCAATACTGTGTATCTTTATCTTCAAGCAAATTATAGCTCTGATTTCTGCCACAGAACCAAACTTATTTTCAGTGCTGAGATCCTGACAAGACACTTGGAATCTAAGTTCCCAAAATGTTCTTATTCAATGCTGTGGTTACATGTATACAAATTATTCTCCAGTTGGTACCTGCAATCCTGGAATAAATCGAGCATCTTTTTCAATTAAAAGGAGTTGTTCAACACCAGTACTGAGAATGGATCTGGTAATTCCTCCTGGCCCAGGGCCCACTTCGCAAACATGTGCATTTTTCAGCTCGCCAGCCTGTTTCACTATCTTGTCTGCAAGACACAAAGAACATACTAAGCCTTTATTTTCCAGGAGATCCAGCTCACTAAGATAACCTCATTGTTTATTGTTACACAAGTACAAGCATGCTTATCTCAGAACAGATATAAACAGTGACACATCCTAGTTGAATCATCACACACCCGCTAGACTGCACAGAATTCAGATTTGTTTCATACTACAAGATATACTGAGCTGTTTGAAAACAAGCTACTTTTAGTTTTGTCTTTAGTATTTATTGTGCTCATTACAGAATCAAATAAAAAGAGAGTATCACTTCTCATCTGTACACTAGCAGTACTATTGTGCTGCAAGCAAGCACTAGTGTTCGACATCCTAAAGTCTCACTACTTGTCCTTATAAAGGTATTTCACTACAGTACCTGTATTTCAAGGCAATTTAAGAAGTAAAAATGATACAGTGAAGATCTATCAAGATTCTATTATGTACAGAGCACTTTTATGAGGAAGAAACTGGACTACATGAAGAGCTGGAACACAGGCAACTGGTAGTTATAGAAAACAGGGCAGTTGAAAGGTGAGGAAGGAATACCCATACGCAAGTGAAATGATACAACATTAGAAAGTATTACAGATGTGAAAGAAGACAGATTAGGGACTAGAAAATGTAGATAATGAAACAAAGGAATCCTTAGGAAGTCTGGAGAGAAGAGGCTGATAGACATTATGCTGCTCACTCCATGATCTCTTACGTACACAATAAAAATAAAAAATATCCAAAGACCTGTCTACTTGTAAAGTTTTACTAAAAGCATGCTGACATTTTAATTCTGGGGTAAGCATCTGGTTGTTCAGGAAGTGGAACTGAGTTTCATGTTCTGAATCTTTATCAGCCTGAATCCTCAAACATAATCAAATCATTAGCTACATGAAGCTGTATTGCACTTGTTAATGCTAAAGCCAGCCAGCACTATGCCAGTGAGGACACCCACTTCTGACCGGCAGAACAGCGCCAGCTTTGTCACCAACTGCTGATAGGAAGCTGGAAAAAACTGAATTGTCCAGAACAATGCAACTGGATCAAAAAAGCTACAATACTTCTGATAAATTGAGACAAATTACTCTCGTAACTACAGCACATAGCAGACTCTAAACTGCATAATGTGTTAAAATACTTTATACGATATAGAATAATATCTGAATAATAATCTGAAAAACTATTTTTAAAGTCAAGCTTAAAAACCAAAACAGTATCCAAATGGTAAAAGTACTACTTCGGTTTAGATTTTTGCATTTTGGTAAATAACCCATATTTTGTACAGGAATATAGCTTCTATCCAAAAAGGTGCACTTCAATTTAAAATGAAACCTATTCTTGAGGAGTAAGTAAAAGCAATTTGTCTAACCTAAAACTACTTTTAAAAGAGGTCTTTATTATAAAGGTTTACCATGGAGCTGCCATTAGTCTGACAAACGCTATTACGCAAACATCATCTCGTTAGCTATACTCTGGATTCTTACAAAACTGGGAAATGTGTTCTGTATTAGCTAAAAATATTAGAATAAAATATTTAACCTGTCAATCGCAAATCCAGTAGAAAGTTCTGGGAAAGCTGTTTCAGTGCTTTAAGGCGAAAGAGTTTAATAATCTCTCCAACAGTTGGCAGGGGAGGCAGACGGAAAGCTGCCACCTTTCCTGGAGCAGCCATCAGACAAATCTCTCATTCCGTCCTCCTAGAGAGACACCGAGAAGATGATTCTAATTATAATAAATTACACAATTACAGTAAATTACAATTAATATTGAAAACGCTACTAAGCTTGCAAGCCAAGACGTGATTTACAAATCATTAGAGGAGGCCTATAGGAGGACTAAACTCCATTCATCACAATTCTGCCTTCCGGATGCAGTGCTTATGCTCGGCACGAATTCGGGGTATTTGGGCATGTCCTATTTTGCAGCTCTGCCAAAGCCTCAGGTAGGCCGTCTCGCAATTACTCAATGTCAATGTTCCATTACTCTAGAAAAGAATCAGTAAGGAGAGCGACTTCACGGCACCACGTAAAGTCACAATGTATTCAATTAATGAGTCCCGGAGAAAGGCTGGAAGAGAACCGCCCGCTGCCCGCGCGCGCCCCTCCTCGCGCGTGCTCCCGGCGGCGCAACCCGACTGCGCAGGCGCACGCGCCGTCAGCGCGGCTGGGCAGGGGCGAGGCATGACGGGACGCCGCCGCACGCACCGGGCCGGGCCGGGCCGGGGGCACTCCACTGCCGCACGCGCTTTCTCTCTCCTCGCCTCTCCCAGCGGAAAGGGACCCTCGGAGCAGTGCCCGGGCAGCGCGGCGGCTCCTTACGGGGAGCAGCGGGCGCGAACCCGGAAGAGAAAGGGGCGCTGCGGCGCGCATGCGGCTGTCCCTGCGCCTTACCTGCCTGCGCGCGGGGGAGGCGGGGCCGCGCGCGCCCCGGAGCGGTGATGAGTGCGGCTCCGCCCGGCCTGCGCATGCGCGGTGGGAGCCGCGGGCGGGGCCGCGCGGGGTGGGCGTTTCCTGGCGGGCCCCAGCGGTAACGCGGGGCTGTGCGGGCTCGGGCATTTCCGCGCCCGCCCCCTGACCTTTCAGAAAGCTTTCCCTTCCCAGTTCCTCACGTGGCTGCCAGGGAGGAGGGAATCGCTTGGGTTGGACGAGACCTTGTGATCATCGATGCCGACCTGTGATTGAACACTACCATGTCAGTTACACCGTGGCAGTCAGTGCCACGTCCCGTCTTTTCCTTAAAATCATTCCAGGGACGGTGACTCCATCACCTCCCTGGGTAGCTCATTCCAATGTTTAGTCATCCTTTTCTATGAAGAAATTCGTCCTAATGTCCAACCTGCATCCCTCCTGGCACAGCTGTGGCTTAAAACTACCGAGAAGCCCCATTGGAGCCGTAGGCTTTGCTGACGGGGACAGGCATGAAAGAGCCCTGCTCTGGGTGTGCCAGTGTGGTACCTGGCGAAGATGGTTCTGGGCAATAAAAACCCGTATCTGTTGACGTTCATCGTCGTGCATTAAAGTGTAGTTCATCCATTTCTGTGGCAGCACAATTTGTCTGACACCCTTGTGTACAGGGTAGCCTGTCACCTGCAGGCTTCAGGAACAGGCATAAGCAAGGGTGTGCAAGGCATGCTTGCCGAAACACGGGAGATGAATGGAAATGTGTGCTCACAGATTTGCACATCAGTCTGGAATGGGATTTGTCTTCTATATTTACGGTGGAGCTTTGTTTTGTTTTCTGATTTAAGTGAGCCATAACTAGGATATTTTTCATCTAGTGTGGATACTGCACACATCTGTGTGCTCGCTTCTGTGATCAGAACCTGTAGTTAATTTTTTTCTCTATTTTTGCATATCTGAAATTTTCAGTTGGAGTTACACAACATGCATCTTGATCAGATTAGGAAATTAGCAGTGAAGAAACAGATTCAATAATGGTATTTGCATGAGTAATTACGTTATGTAAGTGCATGTGCTTACATATATTTGCACGTGTATTTATATCTATGGATATATTCTTAAGATGTTTTCTGGTTTTATTCATCCTGAAATACAGTGGTAGCACCAAAGGCCATTTTGGCAGAGTATTTCTGCAGTATGTTTTGTCACAGTGGATTAAGGAAGTTCCTTTCTCCACAGCACTTTTAGACAACTATTGGATTTTAAGGTTCTTTTTCAATTTTGCCTGTATGATTCCGTGTTATTATGATAGTACAGCTGAATGCTAAGAAGATATTTCCTGAAAGCTAGACTTACTAAGAAGCCAGAGGTAATAAAGGATATTGTTAGGTAGATGCAAAGAAATAAAGACGTTAAAGGATTTGCAAAACAGAATTTCTCACTAAGGGAAGACAATGGGTGTAACTCTAAATAGTTTTCTACATTAGGCATAGCTTCTACCACCAATAGCCTATTCCAGTTAAATAATAACAGCAGATGCTGTAATGTATGTTAGTGTTGTCCTGTGAAGAATTAAATGGAAGAAGACTGATACACAATATTCGCATGAATATCTCTTTACAGATGTGGGTTCAGTTGTGTTCTGAGACCAATCAAGTTTATCACGGTTGAAACCTATGCATATGAGACAAATAATACATGTGTGAAGACCTGGGAAAAGGTCATGTCAGTAGGAGAGAGAATGTAATGAGAAGGGACCACATTTACAGAAAAGTGAAAATGGATCTAATTACTCAGTCATTAAAAATAGAGGGAACATTGCAATTGGTATCAGTAAGAAGAAGGTCTAGCATAAGGTTTATTTGCATATAGTGGAATATTGGAATAAACTTTCATGGTTCTAGTTCTCTCTGAAACACTGGAGTTTTGAGTCTGTGTATCAGTTTTAATATATATTCTTTGAATTTAAAGTCATTATAAATTAAATTTAAAATGTAAGCTCCACCTGTTGGTGAAAATGTGGGATTTCAAATTATATTTGCTGCTAGCCCAATGATAATAGCTCAATTCCAAAAGGGCTTTACAAGAAATTAATATAATGGTGATTTTTTTCCTCAAAATCTGAAGAAACCTGAAGGAACATGGGTTGTGTCTCAGGAGGAGCAAGTATGAAAATGGCATAGGATCAATTAGCTTTATGACCAGCTGAGGCATCCACGCTGTTTTATCTCTTAAGCAAAAAAAGACATCAATTTGTATCTATCTCTACTTAAAAAATGTCATTCAGAGCATTGTTTTAATAACACATTTCATGCTTGATTGTCACCAAGGCTAAGCTTTTTCATTTTACAACCTCAAATCTCCTCAGTCTTTGTATACAAGTATTGTTCTGCCATGGTTAAAAGTACACACCTTTTCTTGATGAGATGCCTATGCATGAAACTTTCCAGGTTATTTCGTGTGGTCATAACTCTTACTGTAATAATAACAAGCCATAATAGGTAGCATTTGTAATTAAATGCTTGAATCAAATCCAGTAATCTGTGCTAATCCTTCTACCTGTAGAAACTTTTTTGTAAAAAAATCGCTCGCTAAAATTACAATTCTGGTTGATAGCTGAAATGTTTTCAAACCACGTTGCTGGCCATGGTAGCATTGGATCGGTCAGACTTCTGCAAGCAATTTTTTGTGTGCAATCACACTATTTGATACACTGTTGTTATTAGTGTTATTACTGTTATTGTTTGTTTTCCATATTTAATTGGTTGTTTTCCAGTAAATTATTATCTCAACACATAATCTTTGCCTTTTGTCCCTTTCTTACTCAAGGAGGGTGAGGGGAATGGAAATGGCTGCTTGGAGCTCAGTTTCCAGCTGGTTTTAAACCGCAACAACTGATCATTTCTAGAAGGTGTCTTCAACTAAGTCTTGCATATTCTGCAAGAGGAGAAGTGAGCCTTCCAAGCTTTCATCTGTTCGTTCTGCTTATTCTAGCCTTTACACGCCTTTGCAAGTTAGATAAGGAATGCAAGAAGAGCACTTCCTTCTTATGGTCCTAACAAAGTTCACAAAAGAGATGTGAAAGAAGGAGACTGGAAGGAATTTTTCCATTCCTGTGAATGCCTGACACTCAGTCTGGGACTCTCCAGTCTCTTTCTACTTTGATGTGCTGAGGTTGTCCCTGAAGATGTTTCTGATTACCTACCACAAAGGTACTTGGGTAACAACAAGGGGTTATGAGCACCATGATCAAGACAGTCCTTAAATGTGCAGAAAGAGGATGGAATATGGAGAGCACGTGTATAAATAGCAATAATAAAGCTTTAATGATCTCTTAAGTTAGACTTTGGGCAACTCCTTTTTCATACTGGAACCTGGCCCAAGAATCTAGTAAAGAAGTTCTTAATGTATTTTTTTTTGTTCCTCCAGGGTGAGAGACAAAATCATAAACAAGATAATACAGAATTTTAGAGTGCTGGAGAAATGTTTTATTTTGAGAATGGCAGCATTCACCATCTGCTTATTTCATCGTTTGATTGTGTCTTGACCTTACATGCGGAGCCTGCTAATTTTGAAGCCAATGAAACATTCAGCACATATTCCACAGATCAGGTAGATGCCACAGGAAGATAAACTGAGCATCTGAAGAAGCTCAGGGTCGGGTTCTGAGATCAATTTTGCAGAGACAGCATCATGGGATCACTTGGAGTTCTTTTCTTGACTACAGATTCAGTTCAGGATCACCTGCCAGCATTGCAAGGGTTGAAATCAAAGTTGTGTCTGTAATGGTGAAAAAGCATGTTCACCAGACTTGCTGAGCTCATTCGTAGATACTAATCATTTACTGGTGCTATGTTCAGGTTTTTATAATTTAAAAATAACTCCTCTAAAAGTAAGTACAGTATTACTGAGCTAAATTATTTTGTTGCTTGGGAATCTTGTTACTAGTTTTACGTTATGGCATCATGTTGTAAAAAATAGGATCCACACCATGCTCTTGAAATGCCACACTCCACTCAATTCTGAGACAGAATAATCTGTTTGACAATTATTTTCTTCAAATTAAGGTAAATAAGATGACAAGATGGAAATGCGCAGATTACATTGTAAAATGATAAGGAAATGTAACACTCAAATGAGATCAGAGACAGAAAATCTTGTATTTTCCACTCTGCTGGAAGTATTTTCGTACCACAAGGCCTCTATTCTTCAGCTTGCTCTCAAAGACACTGTTTTCTATTGTTTGTTAAAATAAAATGTTTATTATTTCTGTTACACTACCTCATAACGGTCCTTAATAGATGTAAGGAGCCCATTGCACCAGGCACTGTACAAACAAACACAGTGACTGCCCTCCCTCAGGAAGACTTTTGTGACCAGATAAAATATTGAAGAAAATAAATTGGCAAATGGGAAGAAGTTTAGGGACTATAACAGCAGAGAGATTTACATTTGTATAGTCACAGTAATTTTAGAAGCCATGAGCTGCAAAAAAAGTACAAAACTGTTATGAAACCTCTCCAGTATTAACTCTGCAGAGGCTCTGTAAGATGGTTTCTTGCTCTGTGATAATGGAGGCGATACATTCTAGAGTCCCTGCTTTGAGTTAAATGTTCTGCTCACTTCAATATATACTTACACTCAATGTGAAATAAACCTGGATATTACTTCAGCTGTTTTTTCTGGTAGAGCCAAGTAATTCAGTTGTGTGGAGGAAACCTTCCCTCATATCAGCCTACCACTGTGGATTTGTCAGGCCGCATTTTGATCAAGAACAGTGTTTTTCTTGTTACCATTTCAATAATGCTGTGTAGCAAAAACTGAACACTCAAAGAATAAAGACCTCATGTTAACAAAATACCTGGCAGAAATTTCTGTCGAGACTGCTGAGTTCTTTCCTCACATAACTCAGGAAGTACAAAGATCTATGGCTTTCAGAATTGTCACAGCAGATGGCTAAAAATCATTATATTTATTTTAAAGTATTAGAATTTCTCTTATTGCTTCATTCATCTGATGTACATTTTTGTTTGTGAGCCACTAAATCAACTCAGGTCACATTGTAAAGCTCTAGCTGTAGCCATCCACAGTAGAAAGTTTGTTTTTGGTTGTCAATTTTCACTTTCTCTTCATCATGCCATTTTAGGTGCTAGGACATTTATAAGAAATACCACTTAATGCAAATTTTGGGTTAAAATTTCAGGAATGCCAGGAATGATGAGACTCAAGACTACTGTCATTTACATTAGCTGCTGTCTTCTGCAGAAATGGGGATTTTCACACTGCAAGTAGGACCTAAAACCAAAAAACACAGACTCAGTACTGCCAGCAGCTGCACTTATCATCCATTTATCATTGGGAATTTTAAAGCATTGTGAAACATTGGTATTTTAGCGAGCTTGGTCTTGTTCACCCAACACCCAAGTGTCTGTGTTGGAGAATGTTCCCTTGAGGATAATAGTTGTTTGAATCTTAATTAGGCTCTCTGATGGAGTTTTGAAAATTGGTGTTCCAATTTTAAGCTTTAAGTATCCCCTAGTTAAAAATATGGAGAGTAAAAGCTTTCTCACTTGCAACAGCTCCCACAAAGGTAATCATTAAAAATATAACATACCACGTCAATTGGAACCCAGACTTTCATACTCAGATTGTGTATCATGGAAAATAAATACAAAATTACCTAAACCTTTAAAAGAACACAGGTAACTGTTCATCACCACACCGTGTTGCCATGTGTGCCTCTTTTCCAATAGTTAATTTATGGTCTTGTAAAACCCACCCGTGGACTAAGAGTGGCATGGAGTTGTATGTTCCCTATGAGGGGAGGTCACAAAACAGGCTGTGTCCCTGGGTTTTCCTTTCCTGCTGCCACATGTGTTTTACAGGACACTGTAAAAACATACATTTACTTCATCTGGACTGCTGAACAATGTGTTAGAGTTAGGTGAGATCCTTGAACTCCTCTTCTTCCTTGCTTGTGTCAGGCAAGTCAGTTGCTGCCTGATCCCTCAGAAAAAAGCAATGCCCTTTATAAGTGCCTCGTAGCTGTGGTGGGTTGTTTATGCTGTGATAAAGAAAATGTGACATGAAAAAAGAGGACAGAGAGGAAACCTTTTAGCTCCAGTTCTCTTCTTCTGTCTTTTCAAGTCCAGAGGTGGGATTTGGGTCTGAGAGCTTGAGCATGAAAGGATTTCTGTCTTCAGTATGTAGGAAGGGGTTTTATGAAATGCAGAAGGCAGAAACTTTGGGACATGAATATTGGGCCAAGCTCTTTGGCCACTGGGTGCCACTCTTGTTCCACGACGAGTGAACTGCTATGTCTTTAGCAAGGACCAAAAAGTTTACTGACTCCACTGAATGTCCTTATGTCGAGTCAGGCTGCCAGAATACGAATGCCATATATTCTGCCTAGCAGAAATAAAAAGCAGAAGGTCAATGATAGACGCTTACAGTAAGCAAGAAAGGAAGATTCAGCAAGCAAAATCCAAGCAGTGAAACCTGGAAGTTCAGGTCTGCTGAGTATACCACATGTAAGGGTAGGTTGTTAATCATAGGTGGGAGCTCCTAAGAAGGCAATGTCAGAATTTTTATTTTCCTGAAGAAAGGGTGAAAAAATTGATTTAAAAATCTATTTTTAAAATAAAACATGTAATTAACAGATTTTAAATCAGCTTTTTGCATCTAATGCAACTGGCAAAATAAAACATAGTGTCTCTGTTTGAACCATAACCTATTTCTATCTTTAGGGTGCTGTAACAACCACAGCATTCTGATCATGCATTTCTAAGGGGGCAAACGACCACCACTGCTGTAGTACTGAGTATAGGAGAGTAAAGCTCCCTGCAATGGTTGCACTGTCCAGACTAAGAGAAGTGCTAAACAGAAATAAAAAATCATCAGCAAGACATTGCTTCCCTAATCAACAGTGTGAGGGTTTTTTTATAAATACGTATTTCTGACGGTTTACGTCGCATAAACTGCTACAGTTCTGTTAAAGTTGTGGTGACAATACGGATTTCCAAAAGGTTGGAAAACTCTTTAATTCTTTTATGTCTTGTTAGTTTGATTTGATTTTAAACCAAAAATATTCTAACTTCTTAGAAAATGCAACAGTGACCTGCTGGCTTAAAGATACATTCTGTCATGCTGTGATCTGAAAATGGAGGTGGATTGAGATGGATTTCTTTTTGCCTCTTCGCTTGTGGAATTCTTGTTTGAAATTAATTTGGAGCCACAGCTCCTCTTGGACTGCTAATGAATGTGTCTGTTTAGCCCTGTGTATTAAATAGATACTATTCAATGTTGTATTCACAGCTTAGAATGGATTTTAAAAATTGTAATTACACCCAGAGCTCCCCAGCAGAACTCTAGCACATCAGAAATCATACTAGCACGGCAGAAGATGTGACCTCTGTCAGGGAAACCTTGCCATGGGAGTCCAAAAGAATAGGTGGAAGTGGATGCTAACAGATGAAGAGAATATGAAGGCACTGAGTTTGCATTGGTCAGCGTGACAAGCTGTCATCTCAGCAAGGCAGCATTTTTCCTATAGAATCACAAAAGAAAGATCTGAAGGGTACAGTACAAGGGTACAAGGGAACTCTGCTGATGTTTACAGGGAGGGCAGAGGGGAAGAAACATCAAGGTGCTTCTTTGGAACGTGGGCTGCTCTCATGAACTGTGGTCTCTCTATAGTAAGTAAGTTTCCAGGAAGCAGCCTCGGAAATATTTGTACAGAGGCAAGTGAATGTGAGAGGTCGTGGCATATGTTGCAATATAAAAGGTGAAGCAGCGGAAGATGTAAAGAGAGGAGGTACCAGACTCAAAGCAAGAGGTAGGGGGATCTGTGATGGATATGACAAATGGTGCAAGGAGGCATTTATAAAAGCCGAAGAGAAGGTTGTTTCACTTTGCACGATATGAAGAGTTGAGAATTGGATAGGAATTTTACCTCTATTCTTGAAAAAGTAACTTAGAGATGTGTAGACAGGTCTGCAAAACAAAGGTGAGGGATGAGGCCCAAGTAGATGTCCAAGGTGATAATGATAATCTAATTATATGAGTAGATGGGAGCGCAGTGATCAGAAAAAAGTATTGCTAGGAAAGAACATTTTTAGGAGGTTTTTTTTCAGGCCATGCCATCTCAAGCCTCATTCTGGGCACAGAGGTACACACTGGAAGCTTTAGCTCTTGCTCCCTACTCTCTTAAGAGTAAAGTGAATCAATATCGGAAAGCACTTGGAATATTGGAAAGAATTTGGAAAGTATTTGAAGGAAAGGAGGAGTTTACTAGGACTGGAGGAGGATACAAAAGCTTGGATCTGGCTATGATTTAGAAGGACAGCTGAGTATTGGAGAAAATCCAGCCAAGACTGAAGGTTTATTGCTCTAAGTACCTTGGAAACTTTGGTTCTGTGTCAAATAAAAGGCCTTAAACAGGAATTTAAATCAGCAGGAGCCCAAGGCATGGTTTCGGCTGGGTAAGTAGCTCCCTGACTCGTAGAGTCACAGTAGTGAACCAAGACATCATAAGAAGAGTGGAAATAGGACATTGAGAGACTTTGGGGTGAAGATAAGTGGCTTATATTTGATATGAGAGAAATTGAGACTTCTTTTGGTTAAATCCACAGTAACTAGGCTGCACAGGTTCTAAATACCTTTGTAGATCTTACTAAATCCTGCAGTCAATTATGTGACACTGCTGGAAACGAAGTCCTTAGAGACTTGAGGAGATCTCTGTGCAAGGGCTCAGTTTGCAAGGTGGTGTACCAAGATACACGTCTGGGTATCCATGGTATGAAAGCACCTCATCTGCGAGTTCCATCTAGTTGTAGCAGCAGGATGTGGAACAGATACAGGGGCTAGAAAGGCGTTTAACGTGACTTCTGGTTTTCAGGAATAACAGAGCTTGCAGGAAGCAGCCTCTTAACTCCAGTCTGGTTTTTTTTTCAAGGACTACTCTCCATGTCTCTTGCATTTTATGAGTCCAAGCATCAGAGTGGGTTAAATTTAGCCACTTCATTTTTTAACACCTGAAACCTGTACTTCGTAATCAGTACGAAATGGAGATACAAGTTAAAATTAGTGGTATTTTTTAGATATCTTAAATAAACTGTATTCTTCAACTGTTTCTTGGTTGTCTTTGATAACCACCTCACAAAGTGTTTTCTTAGTGTTAGGCAGTGATTTCATACAGTTAGAAAGGCACTCAGCTGATGTGGTTACATGCACATCTGACAACATCTTATTGTTAGACAGCCATTTTTTCTTTGAGAGGAGGTACACAAGCTTCCTCTTTCAGATCTATAATAGGTTTTCTATGAGGAGTCATGTTAAGTCCTCTGCCAAGACCCATATTTGAATTGCTAAGGTTAGTTTGGACAGCACAACCTTGAATTTAACACGTTCTGCTAGTTTTCCAAAGTTGCGGTAGATAATCATGGCCCCATTCCCCCACTAAACAGATGACATTTTCAACTTCTACAGTGACCTTGGTATCTCAAATGAGGCATGACGATTACTGACAAATGGGTATTGTTTTTCATCACAAAGCAAAAATCTTATTTTTGGTAAATAGCTCAACACTGGATTACATCACCATTGAGAATACTGTGTAGGATGTAGCTTATGGCAAAGGCTCCAGCTCTGTGCAACTTCTCCATCAGACTGAGTATAAATCAGATCACATTTTTACTTTTGGTCCTTGTGTTTTTCTCTGCAGGTACAATATTCCCTCGTGCTACTTTATGTATAATAATGAAAAGGCAGAAGCTTACATGAATGGCCCTGAGACTTGTAAAATTGCGAACAGGAAATACAGCAGTGTCTTTATTGTAGCACAGAATAGTTTAGGTTGGAAAGAAGCTTTTGAGATAATCTAGGTGTTTCAGTTTGTTCCCATTTCCTCTTGTCCTGTCACTGGGAACCACTCAGAAGAGTCTGGGTCTTGTTTTCTTTGTTTTCTCTCATCAGGTACTAAAGACACTGAAAAGATCCCTCTGAGCCTTTTCTTCTCCAGACCCTTCTGGCCTGTTGTCTCATGCTCCAGATCAATAATTATTTTAGTGGTCTTGTGCTGGATTCAGTCTGGTAAGTCCGTATCTTTCTCAGCCTGGGTAGCGCAGCACTGGATGCAACACTCCAGATGTGTCTCACCAATGCTGAGTAGAGGGGAAGGATCACCTCTCTCAACCCGCCCTTCTGAATGCTGCCCCAGATGCTATTGCAGTTGAATGATTTTGTTTTAATTGAATCAAGATCTGGTGTTTGGAAGTTCTGATCACTTCATTCTGTGCTGTTCTCAGGACATCTGCATTTTGCTGAGCATCCTGTAGGGAATAAACTGCCATCTCGTTTGCTGGTCATCTGTAGAAGGAACTGAGCAATGTGGTCACCTCTCTTGGAATTCTGCCTGCCTCGAAAACAAAGGTGATTTCCAAGCCAACCTGAAGAGACTTTTTCTGGGGTACACCACTGTGTTCCATTCTGGACATGATTTTCATTGATTTGGACTTGTAGGAGGAAAGTACGTTTTCTTCTAGGTAGCTACAGAAGTGCACATAGCTTGATTAATGATCCTTAACAGACAGCTTTTAGGTAGACTTTCCCAAGTCTAAGCCTATATGCAGTAGGGTCACAGCTGTTTGCCACCATCACCTTATCTGACTTCGATATCAGTGTCTCTTTGGCCACATGGTAGGATCCACAGTTGCATCCAATAGACCTGCCTTGGGTCTGTTACTCAGCTTTGGGAGTTCTGCCTTGTCTGCTGCCTGTGTACTTCCACTGTAATTCTAGAAGCTCTCCATCAACCTTTGAGATACAGCTACTGGTAGTGAACATGAGGGATCCATAGACCTTAGTTTTTGACTGCTCACAGTGAAATCAATTAAGGACCTCTCTCTTCTGCTAAGGTGGTCACCTCTCCTAAATCAGTTCTGTTATCTACCATGGTTGCCAGTGTGTACAGACAGAGAAAACTAGATCCAGCTCAGAAGGAGGGGCAGCCTAGAAGTTTAGGAGGATTTGACAAACTTAGGAGCTCAAGACCTTAGGCTTTTGACTCCTTTGGTTTTCTTAAAGCCCAAGTCGAAATTTCTGTCAATTTTCTACATGTTGTAATTTTTCCGTAACTGAAGACATCGCCAGAAGCGAAACTTTTCTTTGTGTGACACCAGATAGAAAGCTATTTCAAAATCAATGATTCATCAGGGGAGCATGTTTCTGAGTGAGCTGTACAAACTCCTGAGCTGCAGTGATGATGTTGTCTTGAATATGAGTCTGAAAAGAACGCTTAAGTTACCAGTAGACACCTGCACTCACATCTCTGCAGTCAGGGGTGGCAGCTCTATGCCCTGTGCCATGCACCATGCCAGTCACACAAAGATAGCCCATTCGCATCTGGGACATTTATGGGCCTCAGAGATTGCTCTGAAACATCTGTAAAGGAGCTGCTGCCATGTTGATATTCTCTCTGTTTATGTGACATATCTGAAAAAAAAGCATTGCTAGGACCTCCACCTACTTTACAGCCTCTGCAGCTCATGTTGCCCTACCACTCATTCTTCCCCTGAGCAAGGCCTTGTTGTCATCCATGTTTCCTCCACTATGGGACTGCTCTTCATATCTTCTGACTATGACAGAGGATTGCCAAAGCCGTGCTGGTTTGAATCTCTTAAGCTGGCTCAGTTTTAATGTCACAACTAATGCAAACACCAGGCAGAAGAAAACAATAATCCCACTTCAAGGCAGCCTGAGAAGGCCTTTCAGCTACTCCTGGTAGAAGGAAGAACTGTGCTTCAGTAAACAATGGTCTCTAGAAATGCTGTGCCCCCTCTTCCACTTCCTCTGCCCCTCCCTTTCCCTGGACTTCTTCCCAGTTACGGTTTGCTGGTTCCCAACACAGCAAAAGCCCTCATGCCTTTGGTGCAGCTTAGTATTGAAAATACTAATCTATATATGTCACATATTTATGTCACATGGATGCCTGCCTTGCATTGAAAGTCAATGTGATTTAGTCTCCTAACTCAATTCCTTTTGAAATGTTGCCATTGATAATCCCACGTATTTGATGAAAAATCCTGTTGTAAATATAATTTTGATGTAGTTGATGACCTAGACAACTAAATGTTATGATTTTCAGCAGCTGTAGCATCATTTAGAGACATTAGCAGATGTGGGTTTTATGGCCATATTCATCTGATCATCCTCTCCCAGCCTAAACACACATTGAAATCTTACTCTTGTCTGTTTCAGAAAGCAAAGTATCCAGACAAGAGCATTGAGGAATGCAAATGAAAGATAAGGGCTTGTGAAAGCGCTGTCGTGGACAGTGTCCCAAGTTCAAGTCATTTTGCCAAACCTGAAAATAACTAGGAAATACTATAGATTCATAGTCATCTTAAGAATGGCCTATGCTTTTTCCTACTCCTAAGGTAAAGGGATCTGCTCAGGCTAGCCTTGGTTTTTATTTTAATATTTTCATATTTATATTCTTCCAGACATCTGCACAGAAAAATTATTCTGCTTTAAAAAATTGCGTAGTTCACACTGTCAGCGCTGTCATTGGGCTTTGATATTTGGATATTCGAGTCCTTTACTGATACAGCTATGTAAGACTGAGCTGACAAAACTACCTTTTCTAGAGCTTCTAAACAGAAATGTGCAAGGAGTAACTCTGTGCAGATAATTAAAGGATTTTTTTTCAGAAAGTACTTTTGCAATATAAAGTCATTCTGTATTTAAATATTTTAGGTAATCTCTGGGTTTAGAGAGATTTTTACTTTAATTGTTCATCTTTTCCGTTCCGATAGCACAATTTAATCATGTGCTCCATCCTTTTAAAGTGACTGGGTGGAATTTTAAGTGGCAGCATACTAAAAAAGTAATTCAGCTGTGGAGCTGATATAATTCTGATGGTTTGGGTTCAACTCTACATGCGGGCGTTAATTAGCTTCAGTTCATGAAGCAGGCTTTCAATGACTGAATTTCTCGATTGATACTGTCTTTTAGAATAGTTTTCATTCCTCATCTTAACAGTATGCTCCAGTGCTTTGTGGTGTTGGCAGCTAGTGGAGTTGAACTTACACAGTAAGGAATGAATTACATTTTTCCCCCTCAAATTTATTTTATTAACAGGGAATTTTGAAAATGCATAGGTCGCTTTCCTCTGATGAGCCTTGGATCTTTGTACACTAGTTAACACCAATCAAAAGAAATAGGATAAAATCAGCATAATAAAATTCCTTCTGTTCTATTCTTCCCATCACAACTGCAAACCTTCATAAATGTTTTCTGACTACTTCTACAGAAGGTGAAGTGTTCTAAATCCTTCCTCCCCTAACATTAATATAATAGAAAATACTAGTAAATAGAATGAGAAGGAATTAATTAACTCTTGTAAATAGTATTATTGCAGACACAGCTTTAGTATACCATTAAGTTGGCAGTAACCAAATACATTAGTTTGAGTGACTATGCAGCCAATAAGTGAAGTGGTCAAGAGTCACGATGAAGACTTCGTATCTGGTTATGTTAGAATTTATTTTAAGCTGTTAATGGAGGGTAGACATAAGAAATAACCAGGTCCCCCTTTGCAATCTTAGACAATTCTCTTAAGTATTGGCAAGGTGATGGAAATCAGAAAGCAAACAAATGTGGTGTTGCCTCAAATGGTCATAAAGGGGATGAGTGCATCCCAGGAAACTGAAGCAGAACATTGCTTATTTACCTAGCTTTATTATTTTTATTGTATATTCTTGACAAGAATTGTTTAAAGAGGAGCTTTAACACTCAAAAATTTTTCTGATCTGCCCTACATGAAAATGAAATCTTGGCTTTTCTGACAGTGCAATGCTATGCTATCTGGTATTTAGCTGGATCCTGCCGTGGGAGGCAACAAGACTGTGCTCTTTGCTTAGAGTAGGATCAGGCATCAGTCCAGCATGAAAATCTATGTTCAGATATTTAATAATATTTTTTAGCAAAACACAAAAATCTTGTTTCTTTTCTGATAAATATTTTTTGTTGTTGTTTTTAATCTCCTATTTTATCACAGAAATCATTCATTGCCTGCCAGAGGATCTACTTTTCATGTGCGTACTTTATATCATAGATAGAATTCTGGGAGTAAGCAAGTATGAATCATACTCATCCTGAGAATCAAAACACTTGCCTTTCAAACTATGCTGCCCAATAACAATAGAACAGAAAATAATTCGGATCAGTTTTATGTTCAGTCAGAAAGCTCACAGATATTTTTAAGGGTAAATAGATGTAATACAGTTTACAGGAGAGGGAGATTGCTGTAACAGTTCGAGCTATAGTAATTGTCCTGAAAGCCTGTTTAATCCTTGTCCTGACATTCTTTTGGGAGCTTGAGGCAAACCACTTAGCATTTCTGTGACTCAGTTCCTCATCTGAAATTGGAAGTAATACATTTTCCACCTGAAAATGGTGTTATGACAAAGCATATATTCAAAGCATTTTGAACTCCGCTTAGAACTTTATTCATGGCTATCTACATGTGTAGCAATAAGACAATCAGCAAGTAGCAAAGCATTGGCTATTTCATTATAAACAAGTCAGACAGTTTAGAATTAATTTTTTTTCTTTGAAGTTCAGTGTTCAGTATTTGCAATATATAATTCTTCATTGCTATTGACTAACAGTCAAATTCTACTGTCCTCATTCTGGCAAAAAATCCAGTTAATTTTGTTGTCTGGACTCCAGAGTTTTGATTCTGCAGAATGCTGAGCAGATACAGTTTCTTTTGGTTTTGCTAAAGGCTCTTTCAATTCAGCTACTCCCAACAGCAGACCGTTTTTAAAGCATTTCCAGGCTCCTTTTTGAATGCACAATATTATAGAACGATGATGGACTTGATCAGATAGATGTAGGGTGGTTAGCATTTGTTATTATGCTTGAGGTTTCTTACTATAGATGCATCTTTGTAATGCCAAACACATAATAAAATAGTTGATGTACATTCCTGTCAGAGAAATTGTACTTGGGCATGTTTGTATTACACAAAGTCCAGTTCAGTCAAATCTATCTGTTCTCTCCATGATTTGTATTTGAAGTAACTTCAGTGTTGACCAGTATCACAGCACACGTTTGTTTGTTTCATCCTCAAACCTTTGATATTAAATTCAAAGTTGTCCAACTGTGCCTCTTAACTATCTTCCTCTTGCCAGCGTGGTAAGGAATCTAAAAAAGAGTGATCTTAAATGGCTAACTCTGCATTGGTATGCGTTCTGCATAGCCCTCTGAATTTTCTTAGCAGCACACAAACTCAGAAAATTACATGGATATTTTACTAATATTAATGAGCAAATGGTAGGCATTCTTCAATCTAAACATTTTTATCTAAATGTAATGTAATTGTATAGTAATGTATAATTTATGAGTGTGATATGCTGCAGGTTGATTATGTGCCTGCGACCTTTTGAATTTGAAGTTTGTCTTTCATTTTTTTAACCTGGATGAATTTCTAGAAACATGAGAACAAATACATTGTGCTTGTTACAGTAAGAGGGAATTGTGTGTGTGATATCTAAAGCAGATAGGTATCTACAAATTTCCTGTGTGCATCCACGCTGCAGCTACTGTGTGTTAACTTGGGCTTGTGCATGCATCCTTATCTTTGCTCAAAAAGTCCCATTTAGTTCAGTTTTTTTAACAGTAATGATGTCTGTGGAGGTTTTTGCAGCCTTAGACAGCAGCAGGAAGAAAAATGTTGCTTTTGTGCAAAAAACCCATCTCAAGCAAGGGCACAAGAGATTCAGTCTTTAAGGCAGTTATACTGCGGAATGGTCAGCAATAGGCTGGAGACCAGGAATTCTGCCTCAGAAGACAGGCGCTTATCTGCCCTGTTTCCTCCTTATTTGCATATATCCTCAGAATAAAATGTTCGGATCTGCATATTCATCGTTTGACCAAAATAAAAGAAGATAAAAGCTCTCCCCAAGCCCACTTTTTTTTTGCTAAATAAAAGTTGTAAGACCACTAAAAACTAGGCCTTTTATTAGAGTGTATAAGTGCAATCTTATCTGTGTACCTTAAGGCGAGTGTGATTGTAAGTTATCTTTAATATTCAGAATTACTGTACCAGAGAAATGGTCTCTAGACAAGAATCAAGACAGTCTGGTAGTGTAATAGCTGAATAATAGAGATCAGTCTTCAGGACCCAGCCTTGAGCCTGACATCAGTCCTCTGTGCATGAGCTTCAAAGGAAACCATATTTAGTCCTCTAGGACAGTAAAAAGATTGTTTGAAGTTAGTAAAGCACATGTGTAAGTATTGGCAGGCTCAGGGCTTTTATCCTCAATGAATACAAATGTCTTACCATGTTAGAAGTCATTATTGTTTAGAAATAATAGATGCAAATATTTGAAGCAGATAGCCTTTGAAATACGCTGGTTTGAGTGGCTCGTTATACTTTACAACTTTTGTTTCCTTCTGTGTATTCTGAAAGGATACTAATATATCTTTTAAAGAGTTTAAGCTTTTTTTGTCCTTTCTTGCCTTTGAAAGGAGAAAAAGTATGTTTCCATGTCAACTAACACATTTGTTCTCATATATTAAGACCATTGTGTAATTGAGATTTTTTCCACTGCAAGATACGACTTGTTGAAGGACAAGTAGACTCCTGTTAAATTGACTTAACTGGGAGTTTTAAAATGCAAATCATCAGCCCACTCTCATTTGAACGTATTCAGTAACATGTAAGTAGACATTCCTGGAAAATGTGGCTGCAGTCTTAATGAAATGGACACCCAATTTTATTCTGCAGAAATGCAGAATTTATCAGACAATTAAGTGATCACACAGGAGTCAGAGTTGCTGCTGCAGAATAGAGAACCTGACTGAGGTGAGAAAGCCTCAGATGAGCCAGGTTCCAGCAGTAGGAAGGTTCAGGCCAGCAAGTCCTTAATAGGGTGTCGTCCACCTTGTAAGAGGCCCCCAAGGTGACTTCAACGCCTGGAACATGATTGTCTGAGAAGTGTCAGGGGACACGATGAAGTATTGCACCTTCCAGCCCGTCACCTGCTGTGCTGCTTTGACCCTCAGAGGTTTGCATTCCTCATTACTTGGTTAACTATGCATGTTTCATTTAAGCTTTTTGTATTTACAGGGCAAGCTGGGTGGAAGCACTGTCACTTTTTTTCTTTTTCTTTTCTCTGTTCCTAAAGAAATTCTGGTAATTTTTCATCAAGAAAAAAAAAATCACTGAAATTGTTGACCAGTTGAGATTATAAATCTACCATAGCATTTAGTTTATTACTTTTCTGAAGGCAAGTAAGCTGCCTTTAAGGCAGTTCTTATAAAATCTCCTGCAAATCAGGAGTACTTAAGCCTTTGAAAAGTTTGTCATGTTTTTGCAGTTAACAGTATTTCTGCTAAGCCATTTGATTGTACCTAAAAGCAGGAGAGAAGCAGGAGAGTCCTTGTAATGGTGTTGATATGGCACAGACATCCTATGATGGATTTTCTGTTAAGAGTGGCAGCTTCTCTTTAATATTTTAGTGTAAACTAAGGAAGAAATTTCCTAAAATAATTTATACTACTTACAACTTAGGAGAAGGGGAAGAGGGGGGAAAGCCAGAACATATAAGCCCATATATTTCAATTTACAATTCCTAGTGAATAAACTTAAATTATCATAACACAGCTTCAATCATTATAATAGCACTCTTTTTATTGTAAGAGCCAAAGTAATTAATCTGTGTATTTATGATCCTTGTCTATGATTAGTTTTCTGTCA
This sequence comes from Oreocharis arfaki, assembly GCA_013398015.1. NCBI lineage: Eukaryota > Metazoa > Chordata > Aves > Passeriformes > Paramythiidae > Oreocharis > Oreocharis arfaki. Next base: position 482,331 of record VZRR01003977.1, on the reverse strand, counting down.
CAGGATGTGGTGAGTCTGTGCTGTTATGACTATATTTTATTTAATAATATTTTCCTACACAGTGCTGAACACTTCCTGCTGAAGCAGCTGAATGGACAAATCCATGAAGATATCTTTCATTTTCCCTGACAGTGAATGATGTTTCCATATATAAACATAATAATAGAGTCGTTAGATATGCACTCACATTATCATAGCTGCTGTGTGCTCAGTGTTATTCAAAACAAGGCAGGAAGCCAAATTTCCTAGTTCCCATTTTGATTCAAATTGTATTTGTAATAAAGGGATTTTCATTCAACCTAAATGCAGTTTCATCCTCGTCCAACAAACCTCCCTGCTTTTTTTTTATTATTATTATTATTTTTCCTTTATTCTAGGTCACTCAGTCTTGATGCAAGTGAAATTCTCCTCTGGTGGTGATAACAGCAGTGCTACTCAATGAGCTATAACAAGGGCTCTAAATGCATCTCCTGTAGCATACCACAGTGATTTGCAAAAGTGGGAATAAATCAAAGCAGTGAAGAGATGCCATGTTGAGCCAGAAGCTAAATGTTACATCTTGTTGCATGAGGCTGGGGGGAGAACAGATCCTGTTTTTCTGGCAGCACAATATCTTTGTGCTTGTTACCTCCGATCCAACCCCATTAAGACAATCATTCAGAATCTGCAGGAAATTGTCACCTCTTTCTTTCATGCAATGGCAGCTGGTACTGGTGCCTACACACATTTCTCATTTCCTTCAAGATTTTCAACACACATTAAAAAAAAGAAGCTTAATTTATATTAGAAAATGTGTCAGCTTACCCTGAGGCTCAGCATGGGCACCAGGGGAAAAAATAAAAGATAAATGCCTCTAGGTGAACTGGCAGAGGCTCTAATTCTCTACTCACTTTACTGCTACACAGTATGCTCTGCATTAATCATTTCACATAGGCAGGCATTTAAAAAAACCTTCAGCTGTTTTAAAACAAAGATACATTGCCCTAAACGTAACAATAATACAACTGTATATTGTGGAACAATTTCAGTTTGCACATGCCATATTCCCTAGTAGAAGTTGTATAA